>CADDXX010000555.1:199304-209855 GCA_902810485.1 Alauda arvensis | reverse complement strand
AGGTGAACTAAATGTTACTATTGTAGTGCTATAATTACAAGGGTTTTAAATTAGGCATTGACAGCAGTTGAGAGCTGGTTCTCCGCTGTGCTGCTGGCAGGCCCTGAGATGTGCACCAGCTCCTGAGGGGAGCAGGCTGCGAGAATAACTCATTAACCRGTTACTCCACGGTGCTCTACTCCACATATGGTGTGAGGGCTGCTGGGGGTCTGGAAGACATTAAGGCACGGTCTGAGAAAGGGCTGCTCAGGAAAGGCAACAAATAGCCCCTCAGAGCCAGATCCACATTCCCACACGGCTGCCAGGTACGTGCCCGTGTCACCCCGAGCCGGGGAGCYGTGCCAGGATCCGCTTCCCTCACCCTCCTGGGGTGAGCCCARATTAGGTGACCTGTGAGTAATTGCAACCTTTGCTTGGTCGCATCCACGTGGAGCAAGTCCTTTTACTACCAAGGAGGGTGGATATTTTCCTCTTCCTCCACGTGCTTTTGCTGCATGGGATGGGCTGGTGGATGGCGTTTCCACATCCGTGTTTCCAGTGGTAATGAATGCTACGGGGAAGCGGACGGCGGTGAGCCCATTTCCTTCACAGTGGGAGGAAAGTAGTAATTCTGGAGACCATTAAACATYAGAAATACCTCTGCGAGGTCCCTACAAAGACACACTCCATTTAGATTAAAGTCCCGTCGGGCCAATTTACCTGGGAAGAACATAAGAACTCAAACAAAAGCTGAGTTAGGTATGCTGCCCACCAATGGCTCCGAGCAGGAATGGATGCAGCGAGGAAAACACTCGTGTGTATTATGAAAGTGAGAACACTGAGAGTAGGTCTGTGTAATAACCCACTTTTACTGCTCCCCCAGGATCAGCGTGCRCAGGAAATATCTGTGGCATGCTTGCTTTTCCTGGAGATGACAGCAGCCCTTTGGCAACCACGTCGTTCGATACTTTTCAAAACGTTGGGCTGTTGTTTTATGAATGTGCTCTGATTTTTTTTGCCTGCCGGAGCCTTTGGGCTTGGCTTTCTACCCTTCCTAARGTTGCCCATTCCCATTCCAGCCCTGGGTGCTTCTCCATGAGTGCCCTTAGGTGGCTGTGATGAGGCCTCCAGTTTTTTCCATGTCACTGTTGGGATGGAGCCTGAAAAAAAAAGGGAAGCCAACAAAAGTCCCTTATGATCCCTTGTGTGAAAATAACCTCTGTGGCCTGTGCTCTTCTGTGTGGGTGGCTCTGGAGTCCTGGAGGTGGAGGCTTAGGGAAAATAAATTTGAAACACTTTGTCAATGTTTTCTAAGAGTGGGCTGAGTATTTTGYACAAGATTACAAGGCAGAGTTTGATCCCAACACTGGGGTTAAAATTTGGCTTTGCTTCGGCTGCTAGACCCTGATTTTATTTGAACATTTAGCTTTTTACAGTTAGACCTGAGCACCAGAGTGCACTGATCCTTCAGGCAAGGGATTTTGAAAATGAGTCAGTTTTAAGACACTGGAGCAACATGTTCCTTAAAGTGTTTACTGATGCAAATTGCTGCCTGGTCTTGAAATGGCCTCCTCCCTTTAACATCATAAAAGAGCTCTCTTAAGAGAAGACACAATAAACATTCTGAGGTCTAATAAGCGAACAAGCAAGGCTGAAAGGTTTTAAAATACTGCTTGCTTAAATAAGAGTCATTAACATKGTAACTGATAATGAGAAAAATGCTCATGCCATTAGTGGTTTACCACTTTGGTTCTGAGAGGATAAAAACAGCTTCGTAAAAGAGACCGCAGACTGTCCATTTTCAGCCTCAGCGCAGGGCAAACGCTTCAGGAAAAACACAAACCCCATAATTTAAAATAGTAATTTAGTATTTGTGTTTGGGAAGCATGCTCCAAATGCCTTTTGMACACAGGGGAGAGTGTGRTGATGTGTGAGCCCCAGCACYGGGTGTCCTTGCCTTGGTGGGACATTGGCTCATCCACTTGCTGGGAGCAGCTTCTGACTTCCTTTGGCATCCCCATCTGCATGGGGAAAGCTGATTTTGCGTTTTCCAGGTAGTGGCCCAGGGCTCAGTAGGTACTTGAGRCCATCCTGGGATCCTTCCTGCAGTGGCCTTGCTGTTTCCTGCTGCAGGGGTGGGGAAGTTTTTGGCAAATGGTGAAACTTCAGTCCCAGCTTGGTGGTGGAGGGAATAAAAGGTGCTGGGTCTGGGTGCCTCAGGGCGCTGCTGGGACTTGGCTGAGGAGCAGAGGCAGCAGCAGTGGCATTGACCTTGTTTAACTTGACCAGCTGGGACAGGTGATCTCTTCTTTAAGGATGGTTCCTTCTTCTTCTGCATCTCTTCTTCCTCTGGGCCCTGTCTCCTGCTCAGTGTGTGGGGCCWTGTGTTGACCTCATCCAGGACTTTTGACAATCACAGAATGAATGAGTTGAGTTGGAAGGGACCTTAAAGATGATCTTGTTCCAACCCCCAGGAAAACCTGGTGTTTCATCTGGGCAAAGTTTGGGACTCTGTGCTGCATTCCTTGTCTTTGGTAAGGAACTAGAAAGGAGGGCAGGAGGAGGCTGAAATATGTTCTCAGACTGGCTCTGGTTGTAAACCCAACTGCCCTGGACTTCACACCCCGCTGCATCCACCACAGGCTTTGCTCTTAGGTGAAGATGGAAAGTTCCCCCAGCTCCCCCCATGAAAATGACTGCTGTGCCTTATTCAAAATGAGARCTCAGTCAAGGCAGGAGCGCAGCTGGGCCAATGACAAGAGAAACAGAGCGGTGCCAGGGTGAATTTTTATGGAAATGCTCTCTGAATAGTATTTCCATGAAAAGGCAACTTGCTTGCAGATGGAGGCTGCATTGCATGAAGGAGAGTGTGTTGTACCACACCCTGAATCTGTCAAGGTCTATAAACTTTTCACATATTTTAAGTTCAGGCAACAGAGAGGCAATATTTAAGACACAAAGGTTTTCTTCTTTATGTCAGTGTAATTATGTTATCCCCAAAGGAAGAGAATGTAAGCCAGGGGAAAATAAAAAGGGAAGTTTGTAGAAGAAACATTTCAAATATAAAGTAAAGGTCAAATATAATTTGGAATAGAAAGTAAATTGATCTATCAGAAAGGACACTTTTCAGGATCATGGARAGATATTAATTTGACATTTCAACAGCATCCTAGAGATAGCAATGACAGGTCTTTGTCAGGGGATGTGGTGGTCCTTTTAGTGGAGGAGCATGAGTGGCTTAAAATCTGCAAAAACTTCCCCCTGTTGATGGCCATGGCACTTTCCTTATTCACATCACCAGAAAAAAAGATGAGAGGAACTGTATAAAAAGGAAGAAATGAAGGATGGTTGATAATCAAAAAGTGGGAAGGGGAATAAAATCTGAGCCCAATCTTGAAACTGCCACATTTGGATTTACTTAAACACCTTTTTTTTGGAATTGTTGTAGCCTTCTCAGTGGGTTGGTTTCCAAACTGCCTGCCTGATTTCTCTGCAGACTRAGTGGCTATCAGCAGAGCTTCTCCAAAAGGTCATTTTTGAAATGAGCTAATTTTCTGCTGTTYCTGGGACTTTTTCATGTCATACCAATCAAGCTTGAAATATGCTGAGAGAGAAGTTCTTGAGACAGCCTTGAAATCTTTTTCAGCCTTTTCCTGCGTGTTGCTTTCTGAAATAAATGGGAATGCATTTTCTAATTTGTGATAGCTTATAACGTGATGTCAGGGCTGTTGTAAGAATAATAATCAAGGATTGTTACACTGACTTGATTGTTTACATTTCCTTTTGGCACTGCCAGTGGTAAGCCAGACTTAATAACACTAAACATACTCCTCTGTCATCCTCTCAAAACATGTCACCATGGAATAGAAGAGGACTCTGCATGTGTTCTAAAGCTGAAGGCACTTGTCAAATGCCATAATGGCTTCATAAAGGTCTGCAGTGGAGATCCCATTGCAAGGAAAACCTTGGAATGGGTAGGACTTGGCTCTAGGAGTTGGGAGTAGAGATGAGTGACAGCCATTCTTAAACTGCTGGATTTGAGAAACGGGRAAAACAGATTAAAAAGGAATCTCAGCAGGGGATGGTGAGTTTGTGAGCAGATTTGGTGGTGGCAGAGTCAGGAGATGGGCTCTGTAAGGGCTTGCTGGGGCTGTTGCTCCCTGATTCTGATGTCAGTCTGTTCCCTGCATCCCAGCCAGCTGTGGAGTTGGGGGATCCATGGTTTTGACAGAATTTACAGTGAAATGACCGGGAATTACCTGCCAGCAGCACCTGGGAGCACATCCCCCTCATTGTGTGACAGTGGGACATGTCCTTGCTCCTCTCTGAAYCCCCCAAAAACAGAACAGAACWGAATTTCTAGGTTGGAAGAGACCTTTAAGATCATCGAGTCCAACCCATGTTCTAAMACCTCAAYCAGATCATGGCACCMAGTGCCACATCCAGTCTTTTKTTAAACACATCCAGGGATGGTGACTCCACCACCTCCCTGGGCAGATGRTTYCAGTATTTGACCACTCTTTATGTKAAAAACYTCCTCCTTAAAACGTCTAATAAACGTTATAAACCAGGCAAAGGCATCAGTAGCAAGTGCTGCCACGGGTGGAACACCCCTGGGGATGGAGCAGGGGACCCTGTTACCCCCAGTTCAGCTGCACAGCCAGCAGAGAATGGAGATTAACCCTTTCAAAGCTCTCCTGGTGAGCACAGAAAGGCAGGGARGTGCTTCTGACATCCCTGAGATTTGGCTTTGAAAGGTTTGAAGGGCCACAGGGAAGCCCAAGTGGCTCAGCAGATCTTGGGGATGGCAGTGGCTGTCCCAGGGTGGTGAGGACAGGGCTGGGTTCAATCTGCCACAGGCAGTGAAGTGTTGGGGTAGTGCTTTCGTGCCCTTACAGCCTTGATTTCCAGCCTGCTTTTTATCATCTCTCATAACCTTACAGGCACATCTCACCAGAGGAAGCAATTCAGTTCTCCTAAAAAGAAGAAAAATCAGTTTGCATCAATGCACGACTGCCTTCTGTCTCTGCTGAACCCCCCACACCCACAAACACTGCCATGCACCACTTGCTTTGCACGAGAAAGGGGATATTACATCTCCAGGTTATTTCCCCAGTACTTTTATTGTTCAGCCCACTACAGGAAGGGTTCAGGGAGTATATCCAGAAAGATGCTTTTGTTCCCCCACCATGGGTTTCRGTCCCAAGACTGCCAATTAAATTATCCCATAAATCCTCCATTATAGGTAGTAAAACCTAATTTTAGATTTCCTGCCCGCTCTAGTGTCCTGCCTGATTGCTACCAGTTGGAGAGAGGCTCAACCTGTTAAGCAGACAATTGCAGTGAATTGGCTGTTTCTTTCTGTGCCACATGTGGAGAACTTTTTAATATCTGGCATTTGGTCATAATTCTCCCTGGTTATTTTCTACCTTTTAGTAGCTCAAATGTTGGAGGTTTTTTTTATTGGATTGATTTTCTTTTTTTTTTTGGGGGGGGGGGTTTGGGTTGAAAAATAGACATCTGCAATTTATTCTTCTGTYAAAATGTTAGTGAGAGAAAAGCTTGCTATGCTGTGGATAAGGAACAATGTTATTCAGACTTCACCACTAAAACACTAATAGTTTAAAATCAGTTTTTATGTAATTCTGCTGAAAAGCTCTGTGTTAATAGAGCTAACACACTTCTGTGTAAGCTGAAAATATCTCAGATGATCYGAATATTCTTTCATTCTTGTTCAAATACAAATGTGTTATTTAGCTGCAGTGCTGATTTTCTTGAGGGAACTTCTACTAATCATATTSTTATGAAAGAGCATTTACTTTAAATCCAGTTTTACTAAAAATTCCTATTTTACTCTGAGTATAAATGACCTCTTCGTTTGGGATTTTCATCCTAAGCTTTACTGAGGGCAACTTAGAGATAAATTTGTCACAAAAAGTGGATTTATCATGTGAATGAGGTGTAGGTGCCTTGGTCTTTGGACAGAGATATTTCTGTTTGAATATCCCTTTGTCACTGAGAYTGAAATAGAGCAAAGAATCTGTGARGAAAACTGGAGAAAACTATGAGAAATTAATTTTTTGTTTGTTTGTTTGTTTSTKTGCTAGACTTGTTGTTGTTAACCTGGCAAAATTCCTGGCCAAATCACAGACTTGGATACTGTGGAGGCACTTGTGGATATCTTGTACCTCCACAAAGCACTGCCTGTATTTCCTGCTTGGATAAATTGGTGATGTTTTAACGACTCTGTGTCAAACCAGGAAGGTGTGTGACAGTCAGGAGGGGACTTTTCCATCTCCAGAATATGGTGACAGGAAGATAAATTCAAGATACTGGGTGTGTATAATCTCAGAGGTGTTTGCAAAAGGGAAAAGYACTGCTAAGAGACATCACACAGAAGGAGCAAATGCTGCTTCTCATGGAATTACAGAATGGTTGAGGTTAGAAAGGATGTGAAAAACCATCCAGTTCCACTCCCTACCATGGGCAGGGACAGCTCCCACTGTCCCAGGCTGCTCCCAGCCCCAATGTCCAAGCTGGCCTTGGGCACTGCCAGGGATGCAGGGGCAGCCCCAGCTGCTCTGGGCACTCTGTGCCAGGCACTGCCCACCCTCACAGGTGAGCAGTTTTTTTCCTGATATCCAAACTAACCCTACTCTCTCTCAGCTTGAAGCCATTAATATCATCTCACACTAAAGTAACACAGAGACTGAACCAGGAATTCCCTTGAGATTCAGCTTTATTGATCCATCAACCTTAGAATCACAGGATAATTAAGGTTGGATAAGACCTCCAAGATCAAGTCCAGCTGCTGACCCAGCACCACTAAACCACTAAATCCACTKCCTTGCTGAACACTTCCAGGGATGGTTGTTCCACCATCCTGTTCCCATGCCTGGCCACCTTCTCAGGGAAGAATTTTATTTCCTAACAYCCAATTTTAACCTTTGCTGGTGCAGCTCAGGGCCTTTTCCTCTTGTCCTGCCTAAGTCCTTGCCTTGCCGAGGTAAAGTTCAGCTGGACCTGCTGGTGACAGCCCCAGTGGTGCTCAGAGGGTGGCAGGAGCTTGTCACTTAGGCAGTGTCTGTCCTTGCTGATGGGCAGGACTGTGGGCACAGAAAGGGTGCTGTTCACATGGGCAAATCCATGTTTTTTAGTGATTCCARTGTGTGGTTTGTGAGCTGCAGAAGGAATGAGCCCCTTGCAGCAGCGCTGTCCCTGTGTGGGTTCTCTGATGTGCTGCTTTTTAGCTTTCCCCTCAGTAGGGCACCTACTCTATTTCCTTGCTTCACCCAGCTGCTTGCTGTCCTCAATCTTGATGGAATAGAGTGTTTTCAAGTCTATTAAACCCTGTTAGATTTGGGCAAAGCCAGGCAATGATTCCTAAGCTGATGGAAGAGAAGGTCACAGAACGCTCCTTTGTGCACACAGCGTGGTATCTCAAGTCTCATTCCTTGAAGAATGAGGCTTAAAATGGARCCCTTTGTGGTCTCCTTGCTAAAGGGATCTTCTCCACCTCGCTTTGTTTACTGTACTGTGCCTCAGTRTGGGGAGATTATCATTTCTTGAGTGGTGCCTGAAGCACTGTATAAAAAATAAAGCATACACAAAACTAACAAAGAATAGAAGAAAGGAATTTCGGCCTCCCAGTCACAGCACTGTGCCCTTAATGGTYGATGAAATATTACATGCATGCTTTCAGATGTATTATTTGCCTAGGAACCTGGAAAKAAGAGGAATGATCACATCAGTGCTCAGGCTGGAGAACAGGCAGAAAGTGGGAAATAATCTCTGTTTTCTGTACAAGTCAAGTGCAGGAGTGACAGGCAGGGCCTTTCAGGGYACAGAGCTCTGGGAAATGCTGCTGAGTTACTTGGGTGTAGTTGACTTTAGGAATCAGCAGAATTGTGCTGAATAATCAAAATTTCAGATCCACAAAGACAGTGCCTATAAAAGAAGCCTTGAAATGCAATCCCAGTGACTTTAACACGTGTCTGTTGTACTCTAAATTTCTAATTTAGACACAGCAAGAACTGGAGAATCATAGAGTGGTTTGGGTTGGAAGGAACCTTACAGACCATCTCATACCACCCCTCTGCCATGGGCAGGGACGCCTTCCACTGCCCCAGGCTGCTCCAAGCCCCAATGCCCAACCTGGCCTTGGGCACTGCCAGGGATGCAGGGGCAGCCCCAGCTGCTCTGGGCACCCTGTGCCAGGCACTGCCCACCCTCACAGGGAACAATTTCTTCCACATATCTAACCTAAATTYCCCCTCTGTCAGTTGGAACCATTCACYCTTGTSCTGTCACTCCAGTTCCTGATGAATTGTCCCTCTCCAGCTTCTCTATAGCCCCTTCAGATTCTGGAAGAGGCTCTGAGGTCYCCATACAACCTTSTCTTCTYCAGGCTGAACTGCCCCAGCTCTCCCATCCTGTCTCCASAGAGAAGGTRCTCCTTATCAACCCCTTATCAACCTCATGGCCCCTCTTGGGACCTGCTCCAACAGTTCCATGTCCTRATGAAGGACATGAAAATGACCCTTCTTGTGAAAGGYRTGGAAAAAATGAGCACAATTTGATACCCGTCCCAGTAAGGCTGGGAGYTCTAYACTGATTGATTGCACTGGGCACTTTTGTACTTATCTCATTTAAAAATATTTGCTTTTTACACTGAGCTGGGAATTTTGCTGAATATCCAGTGTCTTGCACGGGAATGCTCTTAATTCCAGGTATCCGGCTTCAGAATTTGAACAAGGCTTGTGTCAAGCCTGTGCTGTCTTGAATATGCTACTGTTACCAGAAAAAAAGTCTCTCTGGTATGCTAAGAACAGGGGACGTGCTGGGGTTTGCAATTTTAGCATTACAGATTCTTTATTATTAATAGATTAGTGGGGATTTTTCCAAAGACTCCTATGAGTCAGAAGAGTTCCTGTTACTAAATTTCATATATTCATTTATTTATACAGCTATACATGAGGTCTTATGGTCTTTCCAGCCCCGAAAGAGCCAATGTGCTGTGAGGGTAAATGCAGTTTATTGAGTCATGGAAATCATAAATATCTCCTTTAACATCTGATTTRTCTTGGATTATTTGCATTGAAAGAAGTGTCTCAGCATTAGGAATGAAGGGGCATTTGCTGCTCTYTTGGACAACCTGTGTATTCATACCCAGAGCAAAACTTTGGCAGAGAGTGGTTAGAATTAAGCTGTCACCACCAGGCCAACTTTACTTTATATTCTGTGAGGTTATATGAGTTTTATAGGTTCATTTATTTTCCTGATTAACAGTCCAGTCCTGCTCCTGACAACGTGTCCCATTTTTTTTTTCATTCCTGTGGCTTCCCCAAGACGAGCAGAAGAGATAAAGTCTTGGGCAGAGGGAAATGTGAGGAGAGGAATTTCAAGCATGGAAATTCACTCTCCCAACATAAATTTGTCTGGACTTTGTGACAACATTCTGTGTTTGTACCATGGAGAAATTGTCCCAGCAATGCAAGAGCTCAGTGTACAAGGGAGCCAGCTCCAGACAGTGCCTCGTGGAGCCCCTGCCATGCTGGTAAATCATGGAATTATAGAAAAGTTTGGGTTGGAAGGACCTTAAAGATCATCCAGTTCCACCCCTCTGCCAAGGCCAGGGACACCTTCACTAGACCAAGTTGCTCAGAGCCCTCATGTAACCTGACCTTGAAAAAATCAGTATAATATTGATATTATCTTTGTCTTTCCTTGCTATCTCACCACTAGTGAAGTGGAATAACTGGTAGATACTGGTTTTTTTGGAAAATAAAGCTGGATAGAGAATGCCTCTATTTAATTTCCTTCAACAATAATAAAAAATAGAATTGAGAACATTCTCAATAGTTGAGTGACTGTAATAGAGTGTTCTCAACAAAACAAAATGTGCTGTGGTTTTATTTCCCAGAAATGAAAGTGGTACATCAAGACATGCAGGTGATGGGGACAACGTTGAGAAGAATTGTACCATAAAAGTGCARAATGCAATGACAACATAAAAAAAATCCAATGAAAAAATATTTTGTGTTAAATCAGCTAAGCTGGGCCTGCCTTAAAATATTCCAAGATAAGAGAGGATTTAAAAGGTCACAGTGGTCATAATAACCTTTGGGCAACCTGGGTGTCCCAGGCTGTGTGTGCTGCTGTTACTTTATTCCCAAGGCTGCTGTAAAGTGAAGAGTGGCACAAAGCAGGATATTAGTTATCCTCCTTGACCTTCTGACATATCAGACAACATTTTAGTCTGCTTTTCCTTTGCCATTTTATCTTCTTCTGTCCTGTGGAAAGCAGCATCTTCTCAAGCTGTGACCTTGCCTGYACATTCCCTCATATGTATTATGCTTTTTTTCTTTTATTTGCCTTTTACCTGATGGCTGTGTTAGAGGCAGCCATGTGCCCCTGAGGGAATGTTAGATGAGCAGGGAATCTGGCCATGAAATTACTTCCAGGGTGATTGTTTTTTTTCCCCAGTGATTATGGAAAATAACATCTTTGCATGGTGGGTGCAGTGTTTACCTGGAAATTTGTATGAGTGTGTGCAGGAAGAGCTTTTTGGCT
>CADDXX010000555.1:174176-198541 GCA_902810485.1 Alauda arvensis | reverse complement strand
GTGCTGGGAGTAAGCAGGGCATGTAGTCAGGGGGCACGGAGCAATTAGACCTCGTTTATATTTGTGAAACAATTAGTCATTAATTAGGCCAGCTTCACGTTTGGAAAAAGGGGAATAGCTTTAATTAGAGTGGAATTACATCCCTCTGACAGACTTCAGAGGGGAACTCTAATGGCAGGATGCAAACCATAAAGTCTGCCAGGCTTTTTACAGCATTTAATGGCTTATGGAGCATATTGGAAGTATACAGTCCTTTCAGTGTGTATAACAACCAKCTGCCACAAAACCCCACGTCCCTGCCAGGATCACAGCTACTAAATGGGAGGGAGAAGAGCTCTAAAACAGTAACCAAATCCCCAGCTTGGATCAAGCWTCTTCATAGCTGCATTTGGGCAGCTTCTCTCCCTCATCTAGAAACCTCTCTCCCCGTGGAACTCTTGCCATGGTGGAAGGAGATAAATATTTAATGTATAGCTACAAAGTACACTTTCTCCTCTCCAGTCATGCTGTTGACTAGAGGAAGGGTCTGCACATGAACTTTCAGCCCTAGCTAAGTAAAATTAATTTAATTGATGCCTTCTGTTCCTCCCACTGGGGCTGAAAATGGGCACTGGCCGCAACATAAAAATTTCTTGGGAGCTGCAATTGTTCTGCAGCTTAGTTTGCATTGCCTTAGTTTAAAACCCCTTCCATGGGGATAAATAGCAAATCTTCCATTGCAAGCTGTGGGATCTCTCCTGTAGAGTCCAAGGAGTTCTTTCTGGAGTTTGCCTTTGAGGCAGGACAATCCAATCAAAGATATTTAGCTAAGAAATACAAGCACACTCCCATCCTCTGAAATCAAAAGTGAGCAAGATGGAAGCAAGATGATGTTAAAATCCTAGCAGGGACTAGCGTGGATGCATCCTATTTCCCACGTATTCCACCATGGAGCTACAGGCTTCTCCACTTTATGACTAAAAGTTTTATTAAAAAAAACCCAAAACTACTGCTCTAAGTGTTTTAAAGCACAGTTGTGGACACCTGCAGTGTCTGTGAAACAAATGAAAGGGATTTAAAAATAATAATTTGGGCTTAAGAGCAAGAACTCCTGAAAAATAATTTCCTACACTTGTAAATACTCTCTCTTCTCATCTATGGAAAAATGGGACACTTGTGGTAACTGAGGGTCAAAGTATTCAGAACCACAGGTTTAAAGCAAAACCTGGGGTACTACAAGCTTGTTGGAAGCCAGCACAGATGATGCCCCACSAGCCAAAAAGCTCTTCCTGCACACACTCATACAAATTTCCAGGTAAACACTGCACCCACCATGCAAAGATGTTATTTTCCATAATCACTGGGGGAAAAAAATCACCCTGGGTGTAATTTCATAGGAAAGGAGCAGCAAGTCTGATGTTACAGAAAGCATGAATCTTAATCTACATGCTAACATGCCTAATGAAAGTTATTTAATACTGACATACCTGAGTTTTATAATAGTCAATAACTTCAGGGAACCCAAAATGAAGATGTAGGGCTGCACCAGGGTTTTGAATCCTGCTAAAGCTRTGATCATACATTAGTTCTGACATGTCAAGTCAGTGGTTTGAAGAGTTGTTTTTTTTTTTTTTTCACTTCTGATGTGTAAAGCATTCTCAATTTCCAAGTTTCACTCCCATCCCTATACTTCACGAGAGCTGAAAAAAACCAATGATTCAGCATTTTTTTATTCCAAAACCCTTCTGTGCCCATTCTGACCAGTTCCAACAAACAGCAGTGATAGAACAAAGGGGAGTATGGGGATGGGAGTGAGACCTGGAAATTGAAAATGTTTTAGACATCAAAAGTGAAATAAAAAGTGAGCAGTTCCTAGGTAATAATGGGATCTGGGGAAATATCCTTCCTAGGTATAGTGGGAGCTGGGGAAATATCCAAGTGAAGGAAACGGGAAAAAAGAATGGGAATTATTTGTAGTACTAAAACATACTGATTGATCCTGCTTACAGTTGCATCTTTGGGGAAGAGGGGCTGAAACACAACAAAAAAATGGATGGAAGTACATAAAGATTTATTCTAAACTCAGATTCCACAGTCATGTTTAGAACCACCATAAAATCCCAACATTATTACRTGCCTATGGCTCATAATTTTTTTAGCAGGAGAATTTGAGATGGGATCTGTTGCTTTGGAGGGAGAGAACAAAGRAAACATGCTGATTATGAAAGTACTGGAAGAATCTAAACAATTTCAGGTTTTGTCTGTTGTGACAAGGAATCCAATAGATGGTTGGACCAAAAGAAAGGGTACAGTGTTTTATATTCCTGTGGGAAAATTCCCATGCAGTGTCACAGCCCTCAAATCCCATCCCAAATACATCAGTTCCATGGGGCAAGGCATTATTTGGGTTTCTCCTGCTAAAGGAACAATGTGACTTATTCCTGCCTCTAAAACGTCCCTGTGTTTCTGGGAATTRGGGATTTTCTGCAGCAGAACTCCTGGCTGGAAGAGTTGCTGCTTCCTTCCAGGCATGAACCCCTCCAGAAGTGGGTGAAGCACATTGTGTGCCCTTGCAGTGGTTGGAGTTTGGTCCTTAGTGGCTGAAATCTGTGCTAGTTTTGCTCTTTGAATGGGATGGGGCTTGTTGGGTGTTTCTGTGAGCCCTGGTGGAAGGCACAACAATAAATGGAGCAAGATCAGAAACTCTGGCCCTGTTCCTGCAGCGATGGATCAGCCCATCTGTAGGCCGTATGTCAATAAAAACGACTAATTACAGAATAACTAAATATAAAAGGCCCCACTGCTTAAGGAAAACCCTCCTGTATCCCATTCCTGAGCTTCCTATTACATCTACGGAAAGTCTGGATAGTATTTGTTCCATTAAACCCTGATTTTGAGTTCAAGCTGAGCAAGAAGGAAACTGCAGCCTTTCTCTTGCAAAGTTCTGCTTGTTCCTGCACAGACAAGTTGGAGAAGCTGTGGATATTCCATTCCTGGAAGTATCCAAGGCCAGGTTGGACATTGGGGCTTGAAGCAGCCTGGCACAGTGGAAGGTGTCCCTGCCCRTGGCAGGRGATGGAATTGGATGAACTTTAAGGTCCTTCCWACCCAAACCATTCTGGGATTCCKTGGTGATTCCATTAGACATTACAACTSTTCCCATTTGTTTTGGGGGAGCTGCTTCCAAAGTTCCATCTGTATCTCTTGTCCATGCTGGGGCCTTCCCAGGTTCTGCTGGAAAAGGGGGACTGGAACCTGCCTCAACCCTGGAATCACTTTTTTCTCCTCCAGCTGGAAATAAAACACATAGTAATTATAGTTAATAAAATAGRTAATGTTTCTTTTTTACTTACATGCAAAACTCTCTGTGCTGTTTTTGCTGCAGTTTTTTTTTTGCCTGCTGTGAATTCAGGTTTGGTGAACTAAATACATTCTTCTTTCTGTTTTTAGTGTGTGAGGAGGAGCACAGGCATTTCCCTTGTCACATATATAGAAATAATGAGGGTTTTTTTCTGTGTGAAATTTGTTTCTTAGAATTTCTAAGTAAAACTTGCATTTTTGCTAAAAAACTTGCTTTGCAGGTTCAGTAATGTATTATAAATTCAATACTACTTCTTTACATTCACTATTAGCAAATACATTTAGATCCTTAAAACATTTTTTTCTAAGCACTGGACTTCACAGGTTCAGGGATGACAAGCTTCATTTAGCAAAGTACTTCAAAATCCAGATGCTGAAAAAATGAGCCTAAAATTATGCATTCAGTCAGTGTAAGCTATTTATAGACATTCTTCAAATGCATTTGAAATTAAAAAAATGAAAACAAATCTGTGAAGGTCACAAATCAAAGCATTATTGGAGATGACTTATATACTTCCAAGGTACTTTCTTGCTAAAGATGTGGCATATTTCTATTTTTGTAATGCATTAACATTTTTTATTGATAAAGTGAGATGCAAGCTGCARTGGAGGTGCCAGTCTTTCTGATCTGTATATTTGAACAGTTTTTGCAGTGCGGGTCAACACTTAATGGAAGTCACTTATTTCTTAAATACCTTGTGTTTTTACAGCTGTTACGGGTTTTTTTTTTTCCTTGTGTTTTCCAACATCAGAACTGAAAGTGCCACAAGTAAAAAGAGAAATTTAAAAAAGAAAWKWMTWTKKKSCMAAARACTTACAAAAGCAGTAAAAAAGCATTTGGTAGCAGAAAAGAGGATTAGAGCTTCAGAGGGTGTTTAGTTTTGTTCTGTGGTAAGATGAGCATTTCCACTGGAAGCTGGCTGTATTTACTAATATTCTGAAGAAGGATCACCACAAGTATTTACACTTTGTCTTAAGAATACTTTAAGGAAGAAAAACGGTGTTGCCAGTCGTGTTGTTTGTGTTAATGTTCTCTGTGAAGGGTGGAGCTTCGAAACAACAGAAAAACCCTGCAGAGGGATTGTGGAGGACCTTCCRAGCTTCTGTCCTCTTTATCCTTTCACAGAGGACTTTCCATCCCTCTTGATACCCCACAAACCATCCCTGTCCTTCTGCCAGTGCAGGGGACACCCAGAGCTGCCTGGAGAAGGGGAKCAGGTGCCACAAATGCCTTTGGAAACAAAGCAGGAGGACACCTCAGCTGAGTGTTGTTTCTCTGAGTGTCCTTAGCTGTGGCAGGCTTCTTTTTGGGAAAGTTTCCTCCTGTGGGATGACTTTTCACACTTCCTGGAGCATCTTAGGTCCAGCTTAATTTATTTTTTTTTTTAGAAAAGAAATTCTGGGGGTGTGAAGGTCGAGGCTGGGAAACCACATCAGTTTATCATGGAATCTTGGAAAGGTGTGGGTTGGGAGGGAACTTAAAGATCACCCTGTTCCAGCCCCCTGCCACAGGCAGGGACACTTTCTACAGACCAGATTTCTCCAAGCCCCTGGTCTTGAACACTTCCAGAAATGGACTTTTGTGGGGATTGATTCCAGGGTGTTCACTGGAGCTGCCTCATGCGTGACTCCCCCAGGACAGGCTCTGCTCTTTGCAGCCCCTGGACCAACAAAACCGACTCCATAAGCACAGAGGAAATAAAACAAAATTAAAAAAAATATATTTAAATTATTTTTTTTTTAATTAAAGCAGTGATTTTCCTCATTAGAGCAAGAAGCATCCCTAGAAACCAGGAGAGAGAAAAAGGAGGACAACTTTCCAGGGCAGATTACAGAAACATTTGTTGCATCCCCAAAAGTGAGTGCTTGCATGCAATAGATTCAGTGCCAGTACATTCTGTTCCTGAACAACATATACGTTTCTCGAATATGACAACTGAAGAAATTTATTGAAAGCAGAGAAAATGTTAACTATTTTTTTTTCTTGCTCATGCATTTCTAAACTGTCATTGTACTTCAGATCTCCCTCAAATGAATGGAAGATTCTCCAGTTTTTGGATATTGTTTTTCAGTGTAACAATTCAAGACTCTTCTGGGTTTGACAGAAGTGTTGGATAATTTGCAGTAAATAATATACAGGTCTAATGTACTCAGTAATTACTGAAAGTGCATGGTGTATGTAATTTCTGATTATGCAGATTTAATCTRGTAGTTATCCTTGAAAAAGCTGTGAGCTGTTCACACAGTTATTCCTGACTTTTTATTATTACTACTGTTTGCTTATTATTCTGTGCCATCACTTTGTGCTCCATGCTTAAATGTGGTTGAAAATACGAACTGCTGTGTGTGCTGCAAAAGTTGTCCTGATTCTGTACTCCCATTTTCCATGGGATTATTAGAAACAGAACAAAATAAAAACTGGAGGCAGAGGTATCTGACAGCTAGAGAGCCCCTAGAGGGTCTAGTCCAGAGTTTGAGGTTCACAGAGGAACCTTCCTGGTCTGGAAAATTCGGGAATCAGAAGTGAGTGCAGAATGCCTTCACTGGCCAATCCAGCAATCCTTCTTTAAAAAACGGCCCTGAAGTCCAAGAAGCAGAAGCCAAGGAAAGTTTGAATGAGCTGATAACACCCACCATGGGATGGTGATAAGAGAGCCCCCCCAGCTGCAGAGCTGCCCCAGCACAGGGAGGGCCTGGAGCTGCTGCAGAGAGCCCAGAGGAGGCTCCAGGATGAGCAGAGGCTGGAGCAGCTCTGCTGGCAGCAAAGGCTGGCACAGCTGCCATTGCTCAGCCTGCAGAGGAGAAGCTTTGGGCTGAGCTCAGGGTGGCCTTGCAGGGCCTGAAGGAGCCCCAGGAAGCCTGGAGAGAGACAATTGCCAAGGGCTGCAGGGCCAGGAGGCAGGGAATGGCTTCCCAGTGCCAGAGGGCAGCCATGGATGGGATGTGGGGCAGGAATTGTTCCCTG
Source organism: Alauda arvensis (assembly GCA_902810485.1). Taxonomy (NCBI): domain Eukaryota; kingdom Metazoa; phylum Chordata; class Aves; order Passeriformes; family Alaudidae; genus Alauda; species Alauda arvensis. The sequence continues at coordinate 192,237 of CADDXX010000555.1, read as the reverse complement.
GCAGGGTGGGCAGTGCCTGGCACAGGGTGCCCAGAGCAGCTGGGGCTGCCCCTGCATCCCTGGCAGTGCCCAAGCCAGGCTGGACATTGGGGCTGGGAGCAGCCTGGCACAGTGGGAGCTGTCCCTGACCATGGTAGGGAGTGGAACTGGRTGATTTTTCACATCCCTTCTAACCTCAACCATTCTGTAATTCCATGAGTCTGTATATAATTCATTATTACTTAATTGGATATTTTTGTTTTTAAAACAGTTTTATTTGCTTATATCTTTCAAAAGGAGATATGAATTTTCCTTACCTCGAGGTAATTAGTCATTCATTATTTTGCAAACAGTTTGTGTATCTTTCCTCAGATGTAATTTTAAGTGCAGCACCAGTTAAAATGTTTGAAACAGGCTTKGGCTTTAACCCAAGTGGAATGAATGTAAATTAGAAAGTACTCTTTGTCACTATATMTCTCTCCTGATGTCATCCTGCTTTTCCACAATGCGATATTTTCCTTTGGGAAGTTGTATTTCTGTTGAGAGCTAAGGTCCATAATTACAMCCTGCAGTCAGGAATAATGTGGTGGTTACTCCATGGTCTTTGGGGCTGACTGGTGCACACCTTCAGCTGTACTGGGACTTGGGTTGGAATAATTAAACACAGAAATCTGCCAGGGCAGCTSTAGAATGGGACAGAAAGGAGGGAAATTTGACTGGATCTCAGAACTTTGCTGGTGACTTCTTTGTTTTTGCAATTGGAAAGGCACAAAGCCTTGAATTCCTGCCTTAGCTCTCCCCCTGGCATCCCATGTGTGTGTCCAAGTGTTCTGCAACAGGATAAGCATCAGGGAGCAATCATTACCAAGCACCCCTGCCTGGTATGAAGACACACAGTCAAAATCTTGATCTGTGGAAAGTGGTTGGTGCAGTTAAATGTGTCAGACGTGACTCAGAAGTCTCCTTCCTTTCCGAAGATATTACTTCATTCATGCTAGACCACATTTGTAAGTGGCCTGGGCTGAAGAGATAGTGTTTGGGGAATTCCAAACTCTTTTATATGCAGTTGGGAGTTTCAGGAATGGCTGCTCTGCATTCCACATTGATATATAATCCTCATTAYGGCTTTGAATAAGACCATGGTAATTCGCCAGAAAAATAAATAAAACAAGTTATTGGTCAGAGGCGTACTATATAGGGAGTACTAATAAAACCAAATATTTTTTGGCTGTAGTTTAAAGTTCCTACTGTAAATGAGCTAATTTAGGGCTGTGTCCTCCCCTGAGATCATAGGCTGGAACATGAGATAAGCAGTAGCTGCACAGACACTTCAGGGTGGTAGCACAGAAATGTTCCTCCTCCATCCTTCAAACGGGAGGAGAGGGAATTTCTGTACAACTGACACTTCCAAGAAAGATGTGCTCAGAAGAAAATCCATGTTCAGTGCTGATGAACTCCAGGAGGGCCAGACACAGACACAGATGGTAGAGACATGTTCTGACATTGCTGCATCCCATTGTCCCCMCAGACTTTAGGGACATGGAGCACTGCTGTTAGTCCAGAGCCAGCTGAGCCCTGGCCGTCTGTGCTTTTAAAGCAGGTGCTGACAGTGGCTTGTCCCTTGGTCACTGACTTGCTTAGGGTGACATTCCAGTTGTGGTGTCATGGTGAGCTTGAGCCCATGGCTGCTTCAACAGGAGCAGGTCTTACCTGCAGCTCTGAGCTGGGACTGCTCCCTCCTGCCTTGTCCTGAGGTCTCCAGGGCCACCAGGACTCGCTGCATTCCAGCTGGTGCTGCTGGAAGGGAATCCCATCAGGAAGGGGATTTGCTGTCAGTATTCTTGACCTGAGTGACAGAAACAGTGTTAGCCTTGTGTGAGGGAGACAACTTGTGGCCATGAAACCAAATCCTCAGGAGGATTTTCAGCAGGAGGGCTGGGTGGGGGATTTTTCTCATTTCCAGAAAAAAATCTTAAAGAAAAAAATTAAAAAAAAGAAAAGAGATTTAGCACCTCTCCTGTGAAGACACACTGAGAAAGTTGTGCTTGTTCACCTTGGAGAAGAGAAGACTCCAGGGTGACCTTAGAGCACCTTCCAGTGCCTAAAGGAGCTCCAAGGGAGGGACTTTCCATAAGGGCATTGGGGGACAGGAGGCAGGGAATGGCTTCCCAGTGCCAGAGGGCAGCCATGGATGGGATGTGGGGCAGGAATTGTTCCCTGGCAGGGTGGGCAGTGCCTGGCACAGGGTGCCCAGAGCAGCTGGGGCTGCCCCTGCATCCCTGGCAGTGCCCAAGGCCAGCTTGGACATTGGAGCTGGGAGCAGCCTGGCACAGTGGGAGTTGTCCCTGCCCATGGCAGGGGTGGCACTGGATGAGCTTTAGGGTCCTTTCCAACCCAAACCATTCTATGAGTTCATGATTGACTTCTGGAGGTGTTGAAAGTGAAAAATCTGGCAAATTTTTAGTATCAAGAGGTGTCATTCGAAAACTGTCAATGAGTTATACTTCTATTTAAATTGCTCTTAAAGAACTAAGCACATCAGGCAGTGCACTGCACAGCCAGTGGGTTTTGTCCTGCGAGGTCAGGGTGAGTACAAACAGTTATCACTGAGAATGGAAAGTTGCAGAAACCTCCTGGCTTGGCAAATCTTTATTGTATTTTGGTGGTTTTTTTTTTTTTTTTTTTTTTTTTTTTTTTTTTTTTTTTTTTTTTTTTTTTTTTATTTGTGGTATTCGCCTGCAATCAAATCTTACCCTAACAGCAAATACTGACTGCACATGAGCAGCCTTGGCAGTAGCATTTCTTGAGGGTGCAGATCTTTCCTCAAGGTTTTATTGTTGAGGCTGTTACAACACTGAGAGGTTGCMGTGAAAGAAGAAATAAAAAAAAMCCCMAAACCCYAAATATTGAAGTGGTTGTACCCAACCACAACTTAAACATGAAACCTTTGAGCTCATGTCATGCAGCTCTGCTGTATCATAGCTCCCTGCCAATGGAAGAGTTGTGGTGTTTCACACTGACCTGCTTTACAAATGTGAATTTTAAACATTTATGTGGCCTTTCTTCACTGGACACTGCTGGAGTTTGCACTTTGAGACATTTTCCCCAGAAATCAATACCTGCAGGCACAGAGGGGGAACCCCTTGGCTTCTTGGCAAACCCCAGGTGCCAGCAGGAGCTGCAGCACCTTCTTCTAAACCTGGAAATCTTAGAGAAAGGAAGGCATGAACTTAAAGTACCATGCTGAGGAGGAAAGTTATTTTGTTTGCTTAGCAGTTCCCAAATTGCAGGCTTCTAAGGATCTTCTGCTCCTGAGTTTTGCCCACATCAGTGAAGGCAGGATGTGTGACTTTCTGGGCTGGTTCAAACATTTTTAGTTCAGTGGATGAGGATCTCTTACTTCTTACTCCTGTTAAAGGACTTCATTTAAAAAAAATTAATAACAATACAATAATTTCAGTAAAGCCCTATGATATCAATAAAGCAGCAGCACAGGGGAATAACTGCACTCTTCTCTTAGTGTGTYCTTGGATGTGTAGGCTGSYTCTAAAGTGCARCAAGCCTAAATTTGGCTTAAATTCMCTACATGAGGGCTCCCATCATAACTGGAATTATTTTAGGTGTCCAGAAAGGCTGAATTTTACACGTAGCATATTTATGCACCTAAGAAGTGCAGCTTTGTCCTGCAGCAACAAGAGCTTATGAGCAGGTTTATAGTGGTCTGCCTTTTGAATACCCCAGCCTTTCCCTCTGGTACACACTGTTTGACCACTGCTGGTGGGACCCAGGCACACAAAAAGAGATTTCCTGGCGAAGCAATCCAGCAAGGGACGTCTCAAAAGTTTTCCAACAGCTGAAAAACATCAGCTCTTTTAAAATCTGTGACCAGTCCAGTTGCATGACAGSGTGAGGGGGATCTGAAATTCCTGCTGGCACTGACTTGGGATGTTCTGCATAGCTGCTCAGGGATTCACCTCCTGTGAGTAATGGTAAACATCCCGAGTCCTGCTGGTAGCAATTTGGTGTGATGCCAGTGTGGTTATTCATCACAACCAGAGTGTGCATCCCTGTGAGTGTGTGTGCGTGTGCCAGTCCCAGTGCTGGGTGCCTGTCACAGGAAAGGGGGCTTTCCTCAAGCCYTYTGTGTTTGRTTATTCTGTCAGTGCCATTCAGAGCTGTTCTGCTGTCTGATATYCACATCTCAGGCAGCAGAGATTCCTTGGAGAGAGCCTGCAGGCAGATCTGTGTCTCCCAGGCAGCCTGTGCTTGGATCACCCATTTAATTTTGTCCTTGTGATGCCTGTGAGAGGCTGACCTAGAACAGAGGCTGGACAGAGCTAAGGAATAAAGCAGGTATTTATTAAAAGGTCTTAAAATGATACACCTTGGGCAGGACAAGAGCCTGGCCAGGGCTACACCCAAGATATGCAGCAGTGCAACTTTAAACCAAACAGGTATTTTCCATGTAAAGAAAAAGGATTTCAGCTTTACCATAAGACTTAAAAGGAAAAGCCCTAGAAGCTTCTTTGCTCTGCTTGCAGCCATTGGCTCAAGGCCAGGACAGAAACACAGATAAGTCTCTTTACCTGTCCCTCAGAAATGTTGCCATTCTCTATCGGGCAGTTTGCCAAAAACCCCACCTAAACCATTCTGTATTTAAGGCAGAGKACAAAGCTTCTCGGGGCTTCTTGGGATGTGATAGCAGGGTACAATGTCTGTAAGTACCTGTGCTCGGCTTCTGTTTTGTTCATTTATTATTTTATAAGTTTATTAAATATTTTGCTTTGCAAAACATACCCAAGGAGCCCTCTCACAAATTATTTTAAGCCATTTCTGTGAGGTGGAGGCACCCTCAGAAACTTGATACATCTGCAGGTGGCTTATTCCATTCTGGCAACGTGCAAGAATGCATCAGAGATGGACCTAAGATGGTCAAAAGATGGATGACAGATCATGAGTTTTCACATTTTTGTAAGTTTTGGTCCATTTGCATATTGGATTTAATGGTCCAGTTACAGCTCCAGGTTAGTGAAGTTCCATCCTCCTCAGTTTGCTGTTGTTCGTGCTTTTGGGCCTGAGGCTGTAAGGGTTGTCCTTACTGGAAAAGGATTGTTTTGTCTAACTACCCTGTGAAGAGAGCTTACTAACACTTAATACGATGTTCAGACTTACACACCAAGCCAGCAAAGTCTCTGAAAAAATATGAAAGCTAAAAATTAAGGCTTCATTTGCTGTCAGCGCACCAGGATTCAGGCCCAGCGATTCTGGCACCTCCTGTGCTGTTGATTAAACAGCCCTTCATCAGCCAGAATTGGCTACCACTGCGGCTGCCTTCTGAATATTATTCCCTCTGCAGACAAATATTTTTAGCCTGGAATAAAAGGGGTAAAAAGAGGCTCAGGGGAGCCTCTACAACTCTCTGAAATGAGGGTACAGCCAGAGCAGGGTCAGGCTCTGGGACAGGGAACAGGGACAGGAGGAGAGGGAACGGCCTCAGGCTGGGCCAGGGCAGGCTCAGCTTGGCCAGCAGCAGGAATTTGCCCATGGAGAGGGAGCTCAGGCCTTGGCAGGGGCTGCCCAGGGAGCTTTGCAGTGCCCATGCCTGGAGGTGTCCCCTGGAGGTGGCACTGAGTGCTCTGGGCTGGGGACAAGGTGGGCATCAGGCAAAATTTAGACTCAATGGCCTTACAGGGCTTTTCCAGCCTCAGGGATCCTGTTATTTATGCTTTGGGCCACGTTCACTCCTGGCAAAGAGCAGCACAGGCCGTGTTTCTGTTTGCTGCTCTGCTCCACGTGGGTGTTGCGTTGCTGGAGTTTGGCCTGGAGCCCTTTTCTATCAGCCTTGCTCACTGCTGGTCATACTTTATTGCAGCACATTGGTGCAGCATGTAAAACACATCAAGAGCAACCTGCTGGGGGTTTTAGATGAGCACAGCATGCCAAGCTGCTGAAAATGCACCTAAATTCCTGCCTGCAAGGTGAGAAAATGCATGGGAGGTTTGTATTCAGCCCCCGTATAAAGGGGATGTTCAGCCTCAATAATTTGGCAATGTATGTGTCCATTAAAAAGTTTGATCCTCTTGATACATCTGTAGAAAAGAAAGAACAATGCAATGATATCTGGTGAGCTCTAGATCTGTGCATGATTCCCCAACCCTTGGATGTATTTACATAACCCCCCAAACCTTTAGAAAGACTAAAGGTTTCAGAGCTTATCCATCTCCTCCTCCGTGGGGTAGCACTGGCACACCCAGCTCTGGCTGGTTTTGTACAAAAACTTGTTTCTGTCTTGATATTTTAATTTGTCCTGAGCRTCAGAGGGGAATTTACATCTCCTGTCTCAAGTATTGCTGCTTCTCACTAGTGCCATCCTTCTGTGTGACATTTTGGATGCGACAGAGGATGGAAACCAGTCCCAAAAAGCTGTACTGCTAAAGCTGGATCAGTAAATGCTACTGTTGACTCAGGATGCCAGGAAGTGYAAGAAAATTTGCTCTGTGGCTACAAATCTATCCTTCTGTAGAATCCCAGAATGGTTTGGGTTGGATGGAATAATCTCATTCCACCCGCTGCCATGTGCAGGGACACCTTCCACTATCCCAGGTTGCTCCAAGTTATCCAGGATGTCCTTCCAGGATAACCCTAAATCAGGAAGACTGTTAAGCAAGTGTTTTACTTTCAGTTTGTGTTGTAATAGCCTTGTTTCTGTTTCCTGGAAAGAGACATCTCCCTAAACCAGGCTTTAGTGCCAGTTTTGGCTCTTGCCTTAGAGTCCTGCAAGTTTAGGGGATGCAGGGCAAACCTTATAGCCACAAGCAAGACCCTATTACAGGCCATCAAGCAAAGACATGACCAGCATGAAATTTGGGATGGGGATGGAGGAGGGTCTAGCAATAGATACCATCTGCTTCAGCAAGTTAGTACCAAATGTCTGGAAGTTTCCAATTCCAGCCTGTAAAGGTGGAGCTGAGACAATGAAAATTGTATTTCTGTTTGGAATGAGCAAGGAAAACTTTCATAGCTTCTTCTTTTAGCCATGAATTCCAGAGGTTAAAAGATAAAAATTGTGCATTTTTGAGACAAGGACTTGTCCCACTTTAGAGTAGCAAGACTGGAATATCCAGGTGAGAAAGAAGAATGCACTGCCAAAGGTTGAGTTTGAAGCAGAATTCCCCCTTTTAAGTTCATAATAGTACAAAGGAAAAGTCACGTGTCCAGAACAGTTGCATACTCATTTTTCCAACTCATATTRGACAACATTTGCCTGTCTTTGATTCCCATTCCTTGTGGTGCAGAGTTGGCAACTGGTTTGCAAATGTTCTCTGTCGTCTTCTCTTCYATAAAGRATCCATCTTTTTGGGGAGAMGATGTGAAATGAGTGGCCTGGAATAGCTCAGACAACTTCTCTTTAACCCTGAGAGCTTCAAGACGGAGCTCTGAGAGAAAGATCTGGTTTGAGTGACACACAGCCTTTTTGAGATGGAGTCCCCACCTCAGAGTTTAACACACACATATTTTCTAAGCTTAGGTGTTGTTGGAAGTTGAGCAAGGTCTTCAGAGAGACCAAAATAAATCTGGATGTGGCACAAATCCCCTTTCCTGGGTGGGCTTCTTTAACTGGGGGCGAGGTGCAGTKGTGGCATCACAGTGCTGGGACTATGAAAACACTGAAAACATGATCTAACACTGCATTCAAAATACTTCTCTGTCCAGTTTATGTGAAACTTAGCAGCTTCCAGATCCTGTGTGTGATGTTTCAAAGGCTTAAAATATGAATGCCATAAATCCAATGAGGATGTGGCAGGCATGGATTTACTGGGGAAGGGAGGGAGGGAACTAAAAGCACATCAGTGCTGTTGGTGYTTCTGTCTGACTTCAATCTGAACGACGTTGCTGGTGAAATTTTGCTTTTTACGGAAAAAGCATCTCTTGTTTTTGAAGTKCTGTGGAAAGAAAAATCTTCATTTAAAACCATGATGTCAATAGCCCATTTGATCATCCACAGATAGCTGGGAAAAGTGGGCAAAATGGGAATTTGGCTGAGGTTTAGGGATTTCTTTAATAGGTCTTCARATGAACTACTTTATTTTCATGGATTTGAAGGGGGGGAAGTTGGCTGGTTTAAGGAGTAAGGGGGAAGTATGCAAAGATCTAAATGGTGATGCCTTTAATTGCACTGCTTAGTGAATTTATGCAAATTAGACTTGAATAGTTCATAGATGGCTCCCTTACATTACTGTGTCTGGGGCAAGCTGCAGCTCAGTGTTAGCCAGGCAATATTTCTCCTCAATCAGTAGGTTAAAATGCAGTTTGATTTTCAAGTTAATGTAAATGTGAGACCAGGTAGTGAAACAAAAAAAAAAATATCTGAATGCTGAGAAAAATTAGTTTCCCTGATAGTGCCTTGCTGCTTTAAAAGTTGAGTTCAAGATCATGGGCAGAAGGAAACACCTCTTGTGTGAAAAATGGGAGTTTCCAGTCTTTGAGGGAGAATGGAGAAAAAGACAAGATTACTTTAAATGATGTTCACGTTCCCACATTTTTCCGCATTTTCTAATTTTTTAAAATCTATTTATCCCAATTTATTAGCACTTATTTGGTGTTCAAGTTACTGAGCAGTACTCCACATTATTTACATTAAAGACAGTTGTTATTTTTAAAGAGCTTTAATGGTTTTCCACCCCCTACACTTGCAGACAAATGCACCCCACCTGCCCCAGCCCCTCTGCACTCGATTACTGGGCATGGATAAGGGATTCCAGAACATCCCTGCTCTGAAGTGCTGTTAATTGAGGGTCTGGACCAGATTTGCAGCTCTTGTAAATGGGCACAGCTTCAGTGAAATGGTCTTTTTTTTTTTTTTATATCAGCTGCAGATCTGTCCCAGTCCTGCTGTGTGTTTCTAAATTGGGAAGAATGGCTTGTGGAAATCTCAGATATCTCGGGTGAATAATGGGGCTGGGCAGTGCAGAGCAAGCCCCAAGTTCTTATTTTGGGAAAAAACTGTGCATTGCAAATAAAGACCATTTTTTCCCTGAAAATTTCAGGGCTGAGTGTTTCCTCCTGCGTGAAATAAATCCCCAACAGAACCTATGGAGGCAGAAGTGTCTTAGAGCTTGAGTCTCGAGGAGGTCTGGGGAAGGAAAGATGCTTATCAGTCTATAAAAAGAGACTTCTCTTGAAAACAAACATTTAAAGTATAATGATACAACTTTTGTTTCTCTGCTTATGCAGCTGCCTTGGGATCTGAGCTCCTGGTAAACACGTTGGCCTGTTAAAGGACATGATTCAGACTGTCCCCGATCCAGCAGCTCACATCAAGGTTAGTTTCCTGTTTATTGTGAGTCCTCAGATGTTTGGAGAGCCATAAAATTAAAGGATACATACACATACCACAGCTTCTCCTGCATGTTTATGAATTGTGCTGCTGACCAACCTGGGCTTTTTTATTCTTCAATATTTACGTGCTGTTGTCTGAGTCAGCCCTGCAGTCTTTGTTGCTGACACCTGTGKGATCTGCTCTGAAGCACGTGGATGTTTTAAAGATAACTTCTTCTAAAATTAACCCTCCTTGATCAKCCTTTAATATTTGGTGTGTTTGATGAAATAACACCTCCTTGAAAAACACTGGATTTCTGTGTCCCTGATTCTGCTCCWCGACATCCAGTGGCAAACATTAAATTCAGCTGCAGAAGGGAAGAGGAGCATAATGCAAAAATTCAGATCCAAACAAACATCCCTTGCATATATTCAGTGCAATGTTTAAAATGCTTAAAAAACAAAATTGGTTTGTTGCATTTCAGAAGGAAGTGTTTGGTTTTMTTGTATTATGACTGTTATTATTACTGTTACTATTACTATTATTGTTGTGGTTTTCTTATCCTTCTTTATGGAACACTTGGAACCTGTGAGGCCTGGCAGGTRTAGCTGCTGCAGAGATTGAGTAATTTGGGGGTATTGCACACAAATTTCACCAGGAACTGGAGTGATAGGACAAATAGTAATGGGTTCAGACTGAAAGAGGGGAAATTTAGGTTGGRTATAAGGARGAAATTCCTCCCTGTGAGGGTGGGCAGTGCCTGACACAGGGTGCCCAGAGCAGCTGGGGCTGCCCCTGCATCCCTGGCAGTGCCCAAGGCCAGCTTGGACATTGGGGCTGGGAGCAGCCTGGCACAGTGGGAGCTGTCCCTGCCCATGGCAGGAGGAGGAACTGGATGACTTTTAAGGACTCTTTCATTCTTTCTGACTGCCTTTCTGTCTGGTTTTCCTTTGAAGTTAAATTTTCTGCAACTTCTTTCAGGGAGTTTCTCCTCAGCTGGCTGCCATCTACCAGTCAGCAGCTCTCTCTAGAAAAAGCTCCACTTTACAACTTACTTTTAAGTGAAGCATAGAATAAAAATGAAATATTATTTTAAACAACTCCCCTTTGCTGTAAAACTCAGTGAATGAAAGRATCTCTCTCTCTCTCTATCCCTCTGTGTTGTTTTTGGGTCGTGTTTAGTTACTAGGATGAGTTGCAATAGTGGGAGAGCTCATTCTTTCCCCCTCTCCAGGTTTTCCAAACCCAGCACTTCCACAGCCTTCTGGTCCTCAGTTGTTTTTGTGGAAAGAGCAGAAAAACAAATCCTCCTCCCCTCAAAAAATTGAGTTTTTGCCTCAACATGGGTTACAAACAGTAAGACTTGAAAACATTGAAGGGGATTTGGTACCTCTAAATGCCCACAGCAGCAGAAATAACATAAAGAATAACTCAGTTTCGTGCTTTCTGCCAAAATTGGTGCCCAAAGAAGGTTTTTGTAACCACAGGAGTTAGTGGGAGAGGGCAAGGCTGGGTATGAAAGTATCTTATTACAGCAGGAGAGCTGCATAAAAATCTCTCTAATGGTGTGTTCAGGGGAATTGGAGGAGCCTGTTCTCAGCAGAGCATCACCCCAACGTTGCTGTTTTATTGAAAAAGGGTGTGAGGAAGGCAATTACTTCAATGCTGTGTTTGGGGTAGGAAAGCTGGCCAACTCCACTCCAAATCCTTCTGATTTCTGTTTATGTCATCAGGGCCTGCTGTGGTCTAAACACATTCTTTGGAAAGCAGCCACGGATGCTTGGGTCATTTAGGCTTTAAAAGTGGACACAGCYACATTCTTAGAAACAAGCCAGGATGAAGTGCAGGGGGTGAGGGAAAGCCTCTTTGGTGTGGGGGGCTTCTCTGTCTGCACTGATCACTGCCCTGGTGCCTCCAGCATGAGTAGGACATGGAAATAAATCCAGAGGGGGGCACAAAATTGCTAAGAGAGACTGGAGCAGCTCCCCTGTGGAGACAGGATGAGAGGGTTGGGATTTTTCAGCCTGGAGGAGGTTCTGTGGAGCCTTCACAGCACCTTCCAGTGTCTGAGGGGGCTGCAGGGAATCCAGAGAGGGACAGTTCATCAGGAACTGGAGTGACAGGACAAGGGGGAATGGGTTCCAACTAGACTAGAGGATATTTAGGTTAAAATTCATTCCTGTGAGGGTGGGCAGTGCCTGGCACAGGGTGCCCAGAGCAGCTGGGGCTGCCCCTGCATCCCTGGCAGTGCCCAAGGCCAGGCTGGACATTGGGGCTGGGAGCACCTGGCACAGTGGGAGCTGTCCCTGCTCATGGCAGAGGTGGCATTGGATGATCTTTAARGTCTCTTCCATGCCAACCCATCCCATGATTTTATGGTTCTATGATCTCTCATTGCTGTATGATGCAGATGAGACAAGCTGGATTCATTACAATCATCCTTGATAAGGTTTTGTTTAATTAACTGTATTCTGTCACATGGTAGTGTTTCTTTATGTCCTTCAACAAACAGACACAGCCCCATCCATGCACATTTAGAGCTGGAACTTTGAACATTCACCTTCTGGGAAGTGTGTGGATTATTRAGATTTGGCAGATTTCAAGATTTAAGTTTTCTGCCTGAACATGTGCGGAAAAATGATGCAAAATATACAAGAATGTGGCAAGATGAATATTCAGAGATCTCTTTTTTCCAGGAATGGGGATTTCCTGTATATTGTGTGAGTTTTGTGTGTAGTGCTTTGAAATCAGCCTTTTCTGGTACCAGAAGGAAAATGTAACAAATCTCAATGTTCTTGTGCTCCATCCCTGAATGGGATGAGAGCTGGATTCTTACCCAGAATTACCCATTCTGCAGCCAGGCAGAGCCTGTCCAATTTTGGGAATGTTTGGAAAGCCTCAAAGTGTGTGTCCTCCTTCTGTTTGGGCAGCTTCATTCCAGAGATACTCAAGATTAAGCTTTACATTTTTTCAGCTTGAATGAAGCATCTGACATTGATCTGGTGGCCCTGTGGCTCCCTAATGTGTAATTTCACCTGAGTCACGACCTTGTGTTTTGTCCAAGCTCAAAGGAAARAAACATTTGGTGWGGACAAGAAAAAGGGTGGATGTTTTTGGATTTTCATTTCCAGTTCAGCCAAAATATGGGGAATTCTTATCCAGCTTCACACACTGAGTGCCTGTRAGAGAACTGAAATAAATAAGCCTCCTCACATGGATAAAATTGTGGCTTTGTATAGGCAARACAGTCATTTACACACACTTTAATGTGATATTTTTGTTGTTCTGTTATCATTAAACTTCAGTTCTTACAGCCATAGTCACAGAAAAACTCCAAAATGCTGCCTGAGATTTGCATATTTTGTTTTTAGGGATTTTTGCTTTGTAAATACTGCCTTTAAGTAAACCTTGCATTTTTTTAAGGGCTAAATTCTGGTTTCAAAACGGGTCAAATGTTTGTTTGACTTTAGTGAGCTTGTGCCATCACTGTGAGGGGATTTTGTGGAATCAATTCTCAAAAACCCCCAAGTTACTGTTGCTCCTTTGGGCTTCACTGGGAGAGGAGAATCCAGTGTGTGGTGTAGGTGAAAAATAATTACTTATTTATCATTAATGGTGTCTGTCCTGGGATAATGGGTGTGATTTTCATTGAATCAAGGCTGGTGGRAGATTTGGTTTGCTCACATTTAGTTGGTCTGRTTTTTCTGTTCMTTGGTGATGATTTTGAAATGTGGGRWAGTGGGAAGAGGTGGGTGAATGGCAGCAGCTTGTGGGTGACACACTCTGCTTTTTCATTGCAGAAGGTGAAGAATTGGGAGCAATTTACACCCCAGACAGGTTAATCAAAGAGGATATTCTTGATAAAAAATTCTCCAAAGGCATCAGACATTTCAAGCCGAGCTCAGCTGGTCTGTGTCTGTAAAACCTCATTTGTTCTGTGGATGTAACTGAGGTTGTTGCCTCTGAATCTCGCAGTTTTGGGTTGTCAAATCTGGAAGCTGCTCCTGCTGATACAGTGAATAAAAACCAGGTTTCTTAGAAATAAAAGAACTATTCCATGGCAGTTCCTGAAAACCACTCCTGAATTTAGCAGTTCTCTGCCTTGGTTGTGGTGGCAAACCCACATTTCCATGCACAGCATCCCATATTGGCACTGGAAGTATCACAAATCCTGACCTCAGAACTCCTTTGTTGGGCAAAGAATGTGTTGGGTTTCAACTTATGGCAGAGTAGAGATGCTGCTGGATTTATCTAATCTGTTGTGCTATGGTTAAATCTGATTTTTTTTTAAGTGGTATTATTTATTAAGGATTATATTCTGGTCTGATATAATCTGTTATTTTTCCTGGAACTGTAGACTCTCTAAATAGGATCCAAGACTTTGTTATGCTGGGAGTTTTGTATGCACAATACAGTCTCTGCCTGAACAGGCAGGGGGACAAGAAGGGAAGGACAACAGAATTATTATTATCTTCCAGGATAAGGAGAATAAAGCCAGGCTTTTACCCCCACCTCTTTTTGGGGTCTTGCCTGAGCCAGAAGCCTGATCTTTGTGCATTCTTTGCATGGCTAAAGCACTTTTTCATTGCTTATGAAGTGCTATTTGGGCAGCTCAGCTGGGAGTGAGAGCACTGAAATCCCAGCCAAGGATACAAAAAGCTTTGCCCAAAGCCCCACATGAAGTAAACTGAGACCCACTGCAGCCTGGATGAGGAGGAGGTGATCCACGTGGAGCATGGATCACAGCCTGCCCACCCAGTGATAACATATTCCTATCCCTTCCAGAAAATATGGGAGAACTCCTGAAAGCAGCTGAGTGCTGAGCCAGCCCTCCTGCAGGTGTGAACCAGTGATGACCCATGGGCTAAAGTCCTGCAGTGGCCTCTCACTGGGAAAAGGTGCCTTTAGCCCCAGAGCACGGAGGTGAACAAGCTCCTGGATGTCACCTGGGCTGCAAACTGGTGCCTGGCAGCTGCTCAGGGATAACTGCTGCCTGCTTCATGATAGATGKGAGGGGGTTTTGGTATCAGCAGCCCCCAAAGCTGAGCAGTTGTAGCTCCATCCCCTTTTCTTACCTCTCACTGTGGCCTTCATTCATTAYTCTGGTGAAACTTTAAAAGCTCTTCCCCTGTTCTAGCCCTGACAGGGTAAAACCACAGTTTGAGTTCCACTGTTCCTCTTGCTGATTGTGCTGGATTRCAGCCCCTAAATCTTGTCTGAGTGATCACCACAGCTTACTCTGTGCACTCAGAAAATAAAGTTTGCCATGGAAGAGTTTATGAACAGGGTTTACCGTGGATGTGGGTGGCACTCCTCCCCTCACGTGCTCCTTCAGAGCTCCCACACTGCCAGGGTTCAGATCTGCTGTTCCATTTCCCCCCTGTGTCAGCACACATCTGTAATAATGCCAGAATCACTACTGGATTTGAACTCTAGAATCCCCTCCTAGGCAGAAATTGTGATTCACTTCTCAGCAGCCTAAAGTTCTGGATGGTAACCAAATGATTGCCATAGAGTTCCAGTGAGTAAATTCTTCCTGCTGGTTTTTTTTTTCTTTGCTCTTGAACTCTACCTCTTCTGTCTGCCTGAGCAAATACCTCCTTGCTAARGGAAAAGAGAGATAATGGCTTCTGTGTGCTGTAATTGATGAACTTTCAGCAATTCAGAGCAAATCCAAGATTGCTGCCAACAACCAGATGGAAAACAGTGTTGATGACATGTTCAAAGAAGAGTCTGTTATTTTGATAGGGGATGGTTGAGAGACTTTAATCTCTATTGTTATAGGGACTAATGGCATGGATAATTCCTAAGTGGGGCCATTTTTAAACAAAAATTATCTTCTTCATAAGCAGGAAAGAGCAAACTAAAGAGTAGCAAATGCATTTTCAGAGCTCTGGCTGATAGATGTGCTTTACAGGAACCCTTTGTTGCATGGAGTCAGATGTGTTTAAATCTCATTTCTGCAGTCTGCCAGACGGTTAAAAGTCTGGACATTTCCACTGGTGATGGGTAGAAATCATAAAATGGATGGTCTTGGAAACCAGAGCCAGGATGGGAAGCTGAGGGTGGGGAGAAGCTRCAAGAAGTTGAGAAAGACAAGACAAACTGGAACAGGAACAAAACTGGTTATACTTTGGGGAAACTGAGAAAGAAGGTTCATCCTGCTCCTCTTGCTCTGCTCTAGAGCCTGGAGTGGGACTGAGGGCTCCCAAATCTCAGCCTGTAAAGGTCTCTCAAGCCCACTGCCAAAATATTTGTCCCCTCTTCTTTAGGTCCTACCCACCCTGGCATGTGGGGTCAGCAAATCCACAAGCCCAAGTGTCCAGTGCTGTTTTGTGCTGTAATTTTTGTGTGTGGCTTCACTGAGATCACTGAAGGGAAGGGGTGCAGGAAAGTCTGGCTCTGGAGCAGCCTTGGGACTCCCTAAAGGTCTGTGTCCTTCTTCCTTGAAAACTGGTCACAGAAACCATCTTCCCTGGACTATCCTTGCACAGATCTGCAGAGCAATTGCTGAAGATGTGTGGAGATTGTCTCCGAGCAAGTCAGAGATTACTGTTCAATATACACTGGATTCTGTATTTTGCCTTCATCTGGCCACAAATATCCCAAGCAATGGGTCATTTCCCACCTTTCCTGAGGGGATGAWTCCCCATGACTCATTGTGAAGCATTTCCTCATATTCAGCTGTATGTATTATATGGATTCAAACTCCCTAATTTCACACTGACTTTGCTCCTCCTCACCTTCTCGAAGAGGGAGATCTGCAGGGAGAGCTGAGGGGAGGTTGCCAAGCACCCAGAGCATGCGCACATTAGTTCTGCTCAGGGTCCATTGTGGGTGGTGGGGATCAGGCAGCTTCGCCCCTCTCCTCTGCATCCAGCCCTGCTTTCTGCTGTCCTGGTTGTTTGGTCACAAATGTGGTCATAAATGTCCACTTTGTTACACTTCTGGTAATGCCTSGTAGGGCTGAAAGGCATTTTCCAGGAGCTGCTGCTCCAGCAGCCCCGACAGGGAKAAATGATTCTCTTGCACTTGGTGATGTGCTTCATCTGTTCAAAAATGAATCTCTCCTCTCTCTCACTCTCCCTGCTCCTCCTCTCTCTCTCTTCCCTCCCTTTTTAGAAAACCTCATTATTTCAGCTTGTTCTAAGCCCCATCCTGTTTATATCTGAATTTTTACTTCATTATTTCCTAMCCATGTTCTTATCTCCTGAAGACCCTTCAGGATTATTTCACCAAGCCTGTTGGTGTCCCTAAGTTGACTTTGGGGTGCAGTATCTTTGGCTGATGGCTGATGTGTTGTTTTATCCCCTTCTTTAGACTGTTAATACAGACATTACCTCATAAACAGTTATGGGCATTTGATTAGATACCTTTCACCAGCTTGCTGTTTTATCACTTGCCATAAGTCTTTCCCTGTTGTTCTGTAGGATATTTTCAGACTTCAGTGTTCTTTCCCAAGACAATTCAGATTCTCATTGTGGGAAATCTTCCTTGGCTCGAGTCTGTAGGAAATACTTGGGTATTTCCATACATGAACTGATTTTGTGCAATATGTGTCTTCCTGGTGCAATTTTATTTGTATATCAGAAAAGTGCATCTTGTCCTCACCTAGAAGAGCAGACAGGGTTAGTGCTGTGCCCCTAAAATCCCGTGTCTGTGTGTGGCAGTGAGTTCTGTATCAAGAGGCTCTACAGTGCTTTCTCCACTGCCACATCCCCCTCAGAAATTCATCTTTTTGCTGCCTAATAACCTGTACACCCCAAATGTTGCCCTCCAGATTTACAGCATGTTTAAATTCAGCTAATTTGAATGACTTTTACTGTAAGATCTAAAATCCCAGAATGTCTTGGGTTAGAAAATCCAGTGTCACCCCTGCCATGGTCAGGGACAGCTCCCACAGTCCCAGGCTGCTCCCAGCCCCAATGTCCAACCTGGCCTTGGGCACTGCCAGGGATGCAGGGGCAGCCCCAGCTGCTCTGGGCACCCTGTGCCAGGCACTGCCCACCCTCACAGGGAAGGATTTCTTCCTAATATCCCATCTCCTACATCTCTAGGCCCCTGCTTCCATTGCTTCCAGTGTTTTGGAGGTTTTTCTTGGTGACTTGGAAGGGATCAGTTTCTTCTGCTGCTGAGGCTTAAAAGAGTGTTTGGCATGTGTGTTGTATATTCCATATCATCTGTGATTGCCCTGGATCAAAGASATAAACTTGCTGGCAGTCATTATCACCTCCTTGAACAGCAGTAAATGTTTGGTGGGACRCTGTAACCTGCTCTTGCAAATTCAAATTACACTGGGAAGGAGGGAGGTAARTCTGAGGTGTGCTGTGAGCCTTCCAGGGTGGGCTGACACAGGTTTCTATCCATAATTGTTTGCATAGAAAAATTTTCCAAGATCCCAGAAAGCTGGCATGTCAAGGCTGTGAAWAATATGGGAGAAATCCTGGCACAGGTAGCCCAGAGAAGCTGCCCAATTGTTGGAAACATTGAAGGCCAGGTTGGATGGGGCTTGGAGCAACCTGGGATRSTGGAAGATGTCTCTGCCTATGATGGACAGCTGGAACTGAATRGTCTTCAAGGTTCCTTCCTTCCCAAATCAATCAATTACTTTAACCAGTATCTAGGTTCCCTTTTGGGAAGCACCTGTGTCTTTCCACTCTTTTCATGAGGCGAAGTTACATTAAGTACAAAGGGACTTGTGTTCAGCTCTTTGTTAGAAGAAATCTGCTCAGCCTGGAGAGGAGCCCCAGYTGAGAGGRGKCC
>CADDXX010000555.1:137344-169945 GCA_902810485.1 Alauda arvensis | reverse complement strand
AAAACTGCCAAATTCGCTTTTCCCAGGCACGGCAGAAAAAATAAATCACTTATGGCATTTATGGTATATTTGTAATCTGAGACTGGTGGCTTCGTGTTACCGGGCACGACGTGTGCGGCGCATAAACAAACACTGCACACACACACAAAAAAAGGACAAGTCCCAGCTTTGTCTGCCTGACACTTCACCTCTGTGACCAGGATCCCACAGCCAGGCCCACATGTGCCTTTTTGCTTGAGCTCGTGTTTGGGTTGAGCYGGGCTCACCCCTGGGCTGGTCCTGGGGTGTTCCATGGGGTTCTCAGTGTTTTTTTTTCGTGTTCCACCAAGGTCAGGATGGATGACACAGGGACATAAGTTCCAGTTGGGACTTGGTGATTTATTACATCTTATTTATTTACAGATTTTTTACATACTCAGGAGATGTGAGCTCTACTTAACAACTTAGGAAAACGAGGCAAAATGGCCATTACTAACTTTTCCGAGGTCACTGTTTACCCAATAATGAGATGACACCTCTRTTATTGGTGTTTCTGACCCAATGGTGATCACTAAAGGGCTGCAATGGGGACCCTTTTCACCCAATGACAGAAAATATCCCAAACCCATGAAAGAAGAAGTAAGAGGAGGGTGAAAATAAGGACTTTAGACAACATCCCAAATACTCCACCTTGGCTCACACACATTGCTATAGACTAAAATCTTAAATCTGTGTTTTTCACCCTGTGAGATCACACACTTGTACAAACTCCACACCCACAATCTCAGTGCTCTCACTCAATGTTGGAAGCCTGTCCCAAGGCCTCAGGTCAAATGTGGTGCCTGCCTGAGGGTCAGCACCTCTCAGTATAGGAAAACCAAAATTTTCAGCATCCAGAGCTCCAACAGGGGATGAGGTTCGTGCCTGGCCAGCTGTGGCCATTGTGAAGAGAAAGGGAGAACGCCCATGGATAAATATTTATGTGAATGTGTTAAACAACGTGTGGTTGTTCTTGCCTGGAGATCTTTCATGAGGCCCAGGAAKGCAACACTGATGTGAAAAGATGGTGGTACACAAATATTCCCAAACTTCACCTTCACGACTGATACGGAGTCACTGCTTTCAGCTGTTGCAGGAGTGTGGATACRTGAAAACTCCAATCATGTTGCAAATGGAAACGAGGCAATTTTATATCAATATTAGGACTGAGCACTCTGGTATCAGTCTGGATGTTTTTGTACATAATCGTGGCTTCAGTAAAATTGTACATTCACAGAGACAGCTGGTGTGCCTTTTCCTGAGTTGGAATAGGATCAGCTGAGTAGAGCTTCAGTGAGAAATCTCAGTTTGTAGTTTTGGTAAAAGCCAGAATCACAGATGAAGATTGGTGTTTTGCTGTTGGATGCAATCTTGACTCTGCTGGGAATCCCAAAAATGAGTGGAGCTCTGCAGTCCTTCCTTGCATCCACCCCACAAAGTACATGGGGAGGCACAGCACCATTTAACCGGGGTGAAAATAGTATTTTCCTTCCTGATTCAGCCAGGTAACATCTCCAAGTGTGCCCCACACACCTCACATGGGGTGAGGGCTGCTGGGGCTCCATGGGAGAGAGGTTTCCAGGCTGAGCTTTCCGTCATCACACACTGGATTTGTCAGAGGGAGAGCCTTGGAGCCGGCCGGGTGTGATTCATCCCTCCCAGCAAGGCCTCTGAGGCAATCTGACATTATTTGGGCTGATATCATTAATTAATGAGGGCTGGATGTTATTCTTAGACCCTGCATTGAGTATTGGGTAGGGAAGCCTATGAAAGGGCTCTTTGATTTTGGAAAATTCCTACGGCGCTGTCAAATTTGCTCGCAGAATTAAATCATCCGCCAGCTTTCCAAGCTGAGGAGCTCATCCCTTCTGAAATCTTGACTGAGTCTCCTCAGTGCCTTCTTGGGTTCAGGGGATTTTTGGATTTCTATTCATGCCAAACGAAAATTATAGATACCCTCCAAAAACTAGTTGTATTAAATCCACCAGGCAGGCTTTGGAGAAAGCACTTCTGTTGGTTTGCTGTAGCACAGATTTTATCCTCCCCCACCTTTGTTTTTTTTGCTGTGCTTGGTTTAATGTGCTCAAGGTGGAAAGGAACCAAATCCCAGAGTTTTTGTGGACCCTGGGAGTTGGTCACTGCATCACACCTGGGCAGTGTGACCTGCAGCCCCCTCACCATGAGATGTGCTCATACAGTTCAAACAAACCCCAAATTTAATGGSGTTTTTGTCTGGTCTCAAAAAACACGCTCCAAAGCAAATGTAGGGAGCAGCTCTCCATGCTCCCAGCACATCTTAGGGGCTGGCACTGCTCTTCTCTCTTCCTGGTGCTTTTCCTGACTGGCTGCTCYCTGAATGGACCTTGCAGGTGTCCAGAATTAGCCCAGCCTTTGCAGGCCTCTGGCAGCAGATTTATAAATGAGATGCTGTCATTCCAACAGCAGGGCTGGGAGCACAGGAAGCACACGTGGGGCAGTCACACATGGATCCCATTGCAGCCCTGCTAATGCTGGGATGGGGGGAGAGGGCTGGGGGGCTGCTGCCAGGTCAGCTCCCTGCCTGGTTCATCCGTCTCCAGGCTGCTTTGTGTAAACAGAAGTGTCCAGGCCTGGCCAGTTCCTCAGTTTGTTCTTATTGCCAGAGTTTTGGGGTGAGGAAGTGGCAGATGTGGCCAGCAGCGCTGAGCCCACTCTTTGGGCATGGATGCTCWTGGGATGATACCCCCTGAGTGATGGTGATTGTGTCACCAAGARTTCTTCTGGAACAGGGTTTGGACMTGGGGGTGCTGGTGCCAGGGGCTGGACACGAGCCCAGGGGTGCCCAGGTGGGCAAGAGGCCCCTGGCAGCTGGGCTGGGTGAGGAATTGTGTGTGCAGCAGGAGCAGGGCAGGGATTGTCCCTCTGTGCTCCAGGGCTGGGGCCACTCCTGGCTCCTGCAGGAGAGCCCTGGAGGGGCTGGAGCGTGGCCAGGGCAGGGAAGGGAGCTGGGGAAGGGGCTGGAGCCCCAGGAGGGGCTGAGGGAGCTGGGAAGGGGCTGAGCCTGGAGCAAAGGAGGCTCAGGGGGGCCCTTGTGGCTCTGCACAAGTCCCTGCCAGGAGGGCACAGCCGGGGGGGTCGGGCTCTGGGACAGGGAACAGGGACAGGAGGAGAGGGAAGGGCCTCAGGCTGGGCCAGGGCAGGCTCAGCTTGGCCAGCAGCAGGAATTTGCCCATGGAAAGGGAGCTCAGGCCTTGGCAGGGGCTGCCCAGGCAGGTTGTGGAGACCCAAGGAACACCTGGACATGGCACTCAGTGCTCTGTTTGCCAAGGTGGGGATCAGTGACAGGTTGGGCTTGGATGATTTTGGAGGTCTTTCCCAATGTGAATGATTCTGTGGTTCCATGATTCTGCACTGTGGATCAGGTTGGTCTCTCAGCTGTAGCACTCTGTGCTCAGACTCTGGGATACGTGTGCCTGCACACACACACAGCTGGGAGCAGCGCAGCAGCCACCTCAGCTGAATAAAGCATGAGAATGTTTACTACTTGGGAGAAAAAACAAATCTGTTAYGGATTGTGCTAATTATAAAGAGCCTTGACGTGGTACCATACATTCAGCAGCAGAAAKACCCGAGTTATTTGGTCTGGTGTGGCTCACATCCATGAACCAGGCTCTAATCTCCAATCCTGGCTGCTGGAGGGAGGATTTTTTTTAAGGGATGTGTGTGTGACTTTCTTTAGATATCTGCTCTAGAGGCGCCCTTAAAGCATTTTGCTTCTGTTGCCAGGATCAACAGACGAGGTGCTGGAACAAACTGATAAATTAAATAGCAACAAGTTACCCAGACCTAATGGTATTAATCCAGGAGTTTTGAAAGGCCTGAAGAATGAAGTGCCTGAGCTGCTCACAACACAAATGTATGGACTCAGGGGAAGTGGGGAACTTAAGAGTGACAGTCTTTGTACTTACTTCTAAAAACAAACATGAGAGCAGAGCTGGGAAGCACCTCCAGGCCTTACTGCAGGGCAAAAATAACACCTAACCAGTCCCAATAATAAACAATGGCAAAGTTATAAATACACCTCCTCCATCAAACCATATGAAATGGGAYGTATTTTCCAAAGGAAAATTGGAAGTCTTTGTTGTCGCACAAAAAAAAATTAAAAAAAGAAGAAGATTTGAAAGAATGGGGTTTTTTTTAAAAAAAAAAAACACAGCTTGAAGAGCTGTTTTTTCTTGTCAAAGGAAAAAGTGACATTCGGTCAGCCATTAAAAATGGATAGGAAAGAAACAAGAGAAAAAAACCAAGGAAAAACCATGAAAAAAATTGTCAAAACTCATTTTTCAGGCTGGCCCTCAAGATCAGTAGCAGCGTGTCTCAAATCACATCCTGAATCTGGTGATGTTTCATCCATTTGGTAATGATGGAATATAATTCCTGGAAAGCAGGAAGCGAGACCCCAGTCAGACTGGAGATTATATCCATGGTCATGTAATTTTTAGGTTATTCAGGACAAACTGAAGGAAATACAGAATGTTTCACCAAGCCAAGCACAAGCGCTGCACTCTGGCAAATCCATCTGAGAAAGTAATGTAAAAAAAATCTCTGCCAGTGAATAACCATCAATAATTAAATACACTGAAAAGCACTTTTGAGACACTGCATTGATCTTCTCCCATGCAGAAAACTGGTGTCTGGCCCTTTCCTTATCAGGTTCTAATTTATAGTGAAATATGAACCTGCGTCCTATGACAACCATTTCTCTTTGATAACCTTCTTAAAAGTTTCTTCTGCACAAACTCTTAAGCTTATGGTACACTTGTATTCTGTCTGGGCCAGGCAGTGATCCATGTGTTGCAGTGGCTGACAAATGGCAGGGATGGTAATTAATACCATAATCAGCTTTTGGAGCTGCTCAGATGGTGTAAAAATGTTTGGGGTTTGATTTTATTATTATTACAACCACACAGAATCACAGAATGGGTAAAGGGACCACAGAGGGTCACTGGTGCCACCTCCCTGCTCCAGCAGGGCCATCCCAGAGCACAGCACACGGGGCTGTGTCCAGATGGCTCTGGAATATCCCCAGGGAGAGACTGCCCAGCCTCTCTGGGCTCTGCTCAGGGCTGGGCACTGCCCAGGGCAGAAGTTGTGCCTCCTGTGCAGGGAATTGCTGGGCTCAGCCCCTGCCCTGGCTCTGGGGCCATTGCTGGGCCTGGAGCAGAGCCTGGGGGTGTTCTGAGCTCCCTGATACAGGGACAGACACAGGGACACCCAGGGACACCCAGGGACACTCAGGGACACACAGGGCTGAGGCCCCTCTCAGCTGGGGCTCCTCTCCAGGCTGAGCAGACTCAGGAAAGAAAGAAATTAAATATAAAAATAAAACACAGAAAACTGGGTGGTCAGTGATGTATTAGAAATCTGCTTTGTAAGTCTCTCCTGGCCAAGGAGATGTCACTTGTCCAGTGACTGTGACAGTAGAGGTCTCTGGCCATACCACCAAGTGGTGTCCTTGGAAAAGTGCTTAGAGGGAGCCTAACAGGGTGAGCTGTGGCCTCTGCAAGTTGTTGTATTGGGCAGTGAAGTTTCTACTCAGCTTCCATRGCAGCATTTGCTTGGGCACTGGGCACTGGGAAGGGACTGGGAGCCCTTTTGCCTGGGAGAAGAGTGTGGAGCTGGAGGAATCCATGTGAGCATCATTTCCATCACATGGGTTCCTTCAGGCACGGCCTCAGCCATTCTCTGCAGGGTGAGAGAATAATYTGGTCTCTGTCCCTCGAGGAAGCCTTTTCCTTTCCAGGGGAGACTGCCAAGGCATGGGTGTGACCCAAGGTGTGGACAATTTCTTGTTTTCTGGGGCCTGGCCTAAACCCACCGCTAAATAAGCACCTGTCTGCTGAGCTGGAGTTAAACTGGTGATGTGGATGACCCAGTTCCTATTTAGAGCTTCCTCAGCTCTCAGATGGATCAGCACCTGGGGAGCTGCATAAAGCAGTGGCCACATGGTTTATTCAGAGTTTCCAGCACTATCAGTTTGAGCAGAGAGAGCCAAGCTGATTTCTCATTTCAGTCAGTGAGATCCCAGTGTGCCATGAGTTCCCTCRGAGCAGGAGCTGCTGTGGCTGGCACTGCCTGCCCAGGGCCATGTGCTTTGTAGGATGTGTCTCCTGCCTTCCCATCTCCAGTYATTTCTGCTTCCTGATGTCCTGCAGATGAGGCCTGTGAAACCCTGCTCTGAATTCCATGCCGTGACTGTCACAGAATCCCAGATTACTTGAGGTTGGAAGGGATGTCTGGAGATCATCCCCTGCCAAGGCAGGGTYACCTGGAGCAGGTGACACAGGRAAGTGTCCAGGTGGGTTTGGAATGTGTCCAGAGGGAGACTCCACACCCTCCCCAGTTCTCTGCCCCCTCCTTGGAAAGAAATTCTTCCTTGGACACAGTCTCAAGCTGCGCCAAGGGAGATTCAGGCTGGATTTAAGGAGGAAATTTTTCACTGAAAGAGCGGTTAAATACTGGAACCATCTGCCCAGGGAGGTGGTAGAGTCACCAACCCTGGATGTGTTTAAAAAAAGACTGGATGTGGCACTGGGTGCCATGATCTAGTTGAGATGTTGGAACATGGGTTGGACTCGATGATCTTGAAGGTCTCTTCCAACCTAGAAATTCTGTGATTCTGTGATTCTGTGATTCTGTGATTCTCATGCTGAGGGGGAACTTTTTGAATTTTAGTTGATGACCAGTGCTCCTTGTCCTGTCACTTGGCATCACTGAAAAGAGATTTTATGTCTTGGGGATCAAGATCCATCTCCCTTAACTCTGAGAGCTAAAAACTGTCTCCAGAGCTCATGGAAATATTGGCATATCCTGAGGGTACTTAATCCCATTTTAAAATAGATTTCAAAGGAGCCTAGGCAACARTTTTAATCTAGATGTTGAATTTTTGGACAGCTAAAGTAAGGTAAAGATAATCTCTGTAAAGGATTTGCATACATTGCTGCTTCTTGATTCTGTACTGGAAAGATGCATTCACAGCCTTGAAGAGTTCCCTTAAAATAAAATTTGCATGCCAACTTTATAACCATTATCAGATGGAATACAAGTTCTACCCAGTATGTTTCAAACAGAGGTCTTGGGTAGTTTTAGCACCCAGTTAAAGGTGTCAGAGGTACAGGGATTAGCAATTTGGATTTACAAATTACTTCTTTTTTTTAATGTTTTTTATGTGAGATAGCAAGGCAAAAGTCTCTCATGGGACTGTGATTTTTTTAAAGTTTCATAATTCCCTTCTGTATGTTAATTTTCCTTTCACCAGTACTTGTAGAATTACATATAATTTTTAAAATATCTTTAATCCTGTCTCTTTAGGAGCTCAGTGAAATGTTTTGCTTTAACACTTCGTGTCTGCTTGGATCTCCCTAAAAAATTAAATAATTTTCTCTTTATTTATTTTCTGTGACAGAAAATGTCCTTTAAAATAGATCCAAGTGCACARCCCTCCAACCAAGGCTGATGGTATCATTCCTAGCCAGGATCCCTGTGCCTCTGGCAGATTTTAGCTTTTCCTGTCAAGGAGGTACTTTATTCCTGGCCATTTGCACCATATGGTGAGGAACTGCAGCTTTTATCCTGAAGCAATCCCCGAGTGCTTTTCAGACAATTTTTGCAGGAGCCCCTTCAGTCATGGCTGAAGCAGAGCCAGTGCTGGGGGAAGATGTGGCAACCACTCAGAGGAAATGGTTGCCACGTCCCTGCAGCCTCTGGAAAAGTCTGCAGCACCTCTGAAAAACKGGCACCACTTCTGCAAATTGTTGGTGATTGTGATGACATTGTTCACGGGAGGCCAGGCCCTCAGTGTGAATAAACAAGGTGTGAACAAATTGCAGCCCAGGCAGGCTCCTCACCCTTCCCACTTCAGCACGGGGGGAAGACAAAACAGGTTTGGTTTTGGCTTATCCTTAGAGCCARCATCAGGTGGAGGTAACAACCCAGATGGTCTCTGTTTCAAAGAAATCCAGAACATTCTGGGCTGGAAGGGACCCACAGGGACCATCCAATCCCACCCTTGTCCCTGCCCAGACCCCCCAACAATCCCAGCCTGGGCATCCCTGGCAGTGCTGGCCAAAGGCTCCTGGAGCTGTGGCAGCCTCGGGGCCGTGCCCATTCCCTGGGGAGCCTGGGCAGTGCCAGCACCTCTGGGGGAAGAACCTTTCCCTAAAATCCACCCTCAATCCCTGCTGGCACAGCTCCAGCCAGGATCCTGTCCTTGTGCCAGGAGCAGAGATTGGAGCTGCCCCTCTGAGGAGCTGCAGCCCCTGGGGAGCTCTGGCCTCAGTGTCCTCTGCTCCAGCTGGACAAAATGCCCTCAGCATCTCTCCTGTCCTCAGCTGCTGATCTTCAGACAGACACACATCTCTGCCAGTTGCCTGTTCCATCCTGAGGTCTCCCTCTGCTCATTCACCTGCTGTGCAGTGGGGAGATGGCACCTGGCCAGCAAAGGGGGAAGAAGTATTTTCCAACTTCATGCATCCTTTAGGAGGATKAATTTATCAGGGAAAGAGTTGCCACGTAGATGCAGAAGTTAAAAACAAAGAAACACCAGAAAAATTTCTGAGGTAAATTTCCCAGGGCACAGGGTTGTGTCCAGGTGGCTCTGGAATATCCCCAGGGAGAGACTCCCCAGGGTCTCTGGGCTCTGCTCAGGGCTGGGCACTGCCCAGGGCAGAATTTGTCCCTCCTGTGCAGGGGGAATTGCTGGGCTCACTCCCTGCCTGTTCCTCTGTGCCATTGCTTGGCACCGCTAGGAAGAGCCTGGTGCATCCTCTTGACACCCTGTTGGATGCCCAGTGCCAGAGATCAAAGCTTCTTGGCATCCTTTGAGATAAATCAAATAAATGTTTTTCCTTTGTGAAAGTTTCTGAAAGGAATTGCTCTTCTCATGCTCCTCTTAAAATCTGTTTGAGTCAGAGCTGTAGGGTGGCATCCATTGCCCTTCACAGCAGAGGGAATTCTCAAACTGAAGAAATGAACCCAGCAGCTCCAAAATGATGGGTTTTGTCTTTAAAGGGTGCAAATTCTCCTGATCTTGTAAGCACACGCCTTAAGTAGAGGCTCTCCAAGACGGGTTTAATGGCAACACTGGGATCTGGTACTGCAGGACTTCCCACAGCGTCAGCTGGGCTTTTCTGAAAAAACACGATAAAAATGAGGGCTGTGAGAGCCTGGGTGGAGCTGTGTGAGAGAGAGTGTGTGGCTGACAGCATTTTTCCAGGAAACTGGACAGTGGGCCCGTGATTTCAGATGCTTTACTAGCTCCTGATGAGCAAACCAGGCTGGGTGAGGCTCAGATAACGCCTGTCCCCACTGTTACAGGCTTTCATGTGGTTTAGATATAGAGCATTTAAATTGTTTTGGATGAGAGACTTTAATGAGGAGGCAGTTTTGGAAGTGCTGGCTGTAATAGCAGCACTGTTAATATTACTGTTTTTGGCATGGCAGACATGAGAAAAGTATTTTTAGAGCCAGACATCTGAGAGGCTTGACAGGGGGTAGCATCTCTTCTCTCTGACTTGCTCTGCATGTGGCTTTGACTTGAAACCATTTTTCCCTCTGGGCCAGCAAAAGATTTTGGCTAAAAATTGCCTTGGATGTGGGAGACAAGGATCAGCTTCACACATGTGGGCACAACCCACACATCATATTCCTCCCTCTTCCAGAGATAAGCTGTGAGGGAATTTCCTGAAATATTTCACTTGACAGAGCAGAGGAAATGTTTTTTGAAGGGAGAGGTGCTTTAAAGMAAGGAAGGAATCTAATTACATAACTTTCATTGCTGTCAGCCTGCATTTTAATGACTTTGACTTGCAGGTAGTAGCAAATCAGTAGAAATCCATCCTCAGAAGTCTGTTGGCTGCTTTACTCTAAAGCATAACCATGTTTTCTTATCCAGTCTTGTATATTTGAGAGCCAAAATACCTAAGRAATATATTTAAAGTTTTGTTTTTGTTTTTGTTTTTCTAAGAAGCAAAAAATTACAAATCCTTCAAAGATACTGAAGATGTGAAATTGCTAGTTCAAAGGTATTAATGAACCCATTGTCAGGAAAGAAATGCAAGATATTAAACCTCCCTGCTTTGAAGAGTTCCTCTCTCTGAATGGAATAAAATTGAAGTAATGTAGGAGAATTACCTTGAAAGCTGGGAGTGGATGCTGAAAGCCTCTTCCCACCTTGATGATGATGATGATGATGATGGTTGGTTCAGGATCAATGGGTACCAGGTCTCAAGGGTGAAATTTTGCAGCACTTTTCCAGATGGACAGAGCTAGAAACATTGTGAATGTGGCTTCTGGTTCAGGACTTTGCAAGAAAGGGTTACCAACAGGAAACGAGGAAAAAACATTTTTTTTTTTTAGAGCTGTGTGTAATCTCTTTTTTCTGCCTGAAAGTAGATCTTAAACTGATAAATAGACACGTTAATAGAAATAACTTCATTTTCTGAGTGAAGGTTGGTGGCCCCTTTTAAAATCTGGGCAAGTCGGACTTCACATCCGAGTAGGTGACTCYAGAAGGAGCCAGTCTGACCAGCCTGGAGCTTTCAGATAACCAGCACAAGCAGAAATATTTCTCCTGCTTAAACTCAGCTTTAGCCTGGTAGGCCAAAAAAAAATCTCCAAACTGACAGAAGTAGTTTAGTTTTGACACTGAGGCTGTTTTGAAATCTTCCCCTCTTCACACACACGTRCAATTTGGCTGCTATTTATCACTTTAAATTGTCCCCTATCAAATATGAAAAGTGTTATGAGTAGCTGGGATGAAGTGCAGGCTCTGAGGAAGACAGTGATAAAACTCCCCTGGCTTTAGCTGAGACAGGATTTAACCCTCACCCTCTTTTTTTCAGTTCTCTGTGTGTATTTCTGTTGGTGATGAACTCCATCACTCCTTGCTATTTTATTTTGGCAGGCTCCAATGCAAGATAATAGCATATATTTTTCAAAGTCAACTTGCCAGCTTTGTAAATTAAATACTCACTTCTAAGCATGATTAGTCTATTAAAAAAAAACAACCAAAAAGAGATAGTTGGGTCATCCAGAGGGAGATGACAAGATAAACTGATGAGTAGAGCTCTTAAGGCCAAGTGTTYGAGTATATTTTAACAAACTGTTTAAGTTCTAAGTAGTTCTTTTCTTTCTTCCACAGTTACCCGTGAACATGGAGTTTTCTGCATATTTGTACAGATATGTACAGATGTTTGTACAGATGTTATTTTGAAGTAATTCACACARTGCATCAATCCATTCATGGCTTGAGCAAGCCCCAGCCTGAACTCTCTAAGTTGATTTAAAAACTTGTACTCAAACTGTAGGRCTGGTGAGCTCCCTGCATTTCCTGTAGTAGATTTTGTTATTGGAATGATTGAAATTGTCCAAGCTATGGGCCAGCAACAAATCCAGCAGGGCTCRTTTTCCATTTGAATCATTCTGTGCAGAGCTCCCACAAATAAATACTCAGTGAAAAGTCACTTGTATCCTCAGCCTCCAAAGCATCCACAGCCTTGCCATAATTTCATGTCAGTCACTTCAAAATGTGCCACATCAAAACCAAAAAATACTTACTTATTGCAACTGTAGAATATATGGATTGGCCATACTTATTTTGGAMAGCTGAGGTAGCACACAGGCTGGTAATTCCTTTTCTTTATGGGGTTATAAATGCAGTCACTAATTGTGCTACATTTAAGGGAGTTTGTAGAAAACTCTCCAGCATTTTTACTAGCAGTGCTTATTGAGTCTTGAAGATAAGTGATTAAAAATGAGCTTGTGAAATGTCAGAAATGCCAAACAGTAAATATTTTTTTTAACTATGCAGATATTTGCCTACTTTGATGGCTGTATTTTGCCACATAATGATAGAGCATKAATGTGAGGAATACAAAACCACAATAATCACCAAGGTTCTGCAACATCTTTATGACCTTCCAAAATCCAGCTTGTGGAAACTTTGTTAAATTGGTAGTGGTGTAGTTTGGCATATAAATGCTCAGGAGATTTGGATGAAAAACATTAGCCTTGGCACTTGAGGGTTTTTGTTTGTTTGTTTTTGAAGGTTTTTTGTTGGTTTGTTTGCTTTTTAAAAGAAAATGTATGCACAGATTCATATATCTTAGGGGTTTTTTTGTTAGGTTTCATTTCACCTGCCTTCAGACATCTGTAATGTCTGTGTTTAAACTGTTTATCTGAAGYTCTTTGGGGAGAATCACAGAACCATCAGGATGGGAAGAGCCCTCCAGGATCMYCCAGWGCCACCCCAGCAGCTCCAGCACCAGCCCAAACCCYGTCCCCAAGGGCCACCCCCAGCCTGCTCCTGAGCACTGCCACACACAGGGACTGCAAACCTCCCTGGGCAGCTCAGCCCAAGGCCTGACCACTCTGCCAGGGGAATTTTCCTTCCCAATCTCCACCCTGAGCCTGCCCTGGTGCCATTTGAGGCCATTTCCTCTCCTCCTTTCCCTTGGGACAGAGCAGCAGAACCTGACCCCCCTCACTGCCCCTCCTGGCAGGGACTTGTGCAGAGCCACAAGGGCCCCCCTGAGCCTCCTCTTCTCCATCCTGAGCCCCTTTCCCAGCTCCCTCAGCTCCTTCTAGTCAAATTTGTGTTCCAGCCCCTTCCTCAGCTCCATTCCCTTCTCTGGACATGCTCCAGCCCCTCAGTGCCCTTTTTTGTTTTTCTGAAGTGAGGGAATCAATGTCCTTCTCTTTGAAGTGAAGAATTTCCTCGTCCAGTGTGAGGGAACCTGGGCGCAAAAATAACYTCAGCTGAAAGCAGTTGCTGCAAACGACCCAGGAAACACAATCCCTACAGAACACGTCTATTGAATTTCTCCATGAGCCTGGTGGACTTAGCTCACCGAGGGTTCAATACCTCTGAGGGGTGGCCTGCATCTTTCAGATATGGCTTAAAAATAATAGCGAGACGGCATGATCGAGAATGCCTCATAACACAAAAAAGATTTTAATAAATGGTGAAAAAAAAATAAAGAACAAAGGACAAAGCCGTGCACAGTGCAGGGACTGCACCCATACACCTGCTACAGCACCCCAAAAATGCCCTCGAGAAACCTCATGTTCTTCCTTAAGTACCAAACGATCTAGGTGGGATTTTCTGGCAAACTGCCCAATGAAGAGTAACTACAAAGCTGAGGGACAGGCAGRCAGACCCATCAGGACCTCTCTCCTGGCCCAGAGCCAATGGCAGCCTGGAGAACAGAGAACTTTCTAGGGCTGTTTCCTTTTTTGTTCTAAACTAAAGTTAAAACATATTTCCCTATAAGGAAATTATCTACCCAGCCTAAGCTGCATCCCAACACACATCCTCATGATTCCCTGCACAGATGCTCAAGGGGTGGTTTTTTTTCCCCACCTGCAGGAGTTGGATTCCTTTGGCAGGAGGGCAGGGTTGTCCCGGGGGCGGTGTGGCCCTGGAGGARCGGAGCTGTCCAGCACCTCCAGCTCCTCAGGGCACGGCTGAAGCTCCAGAGAGGGACAGGAGAAGCCTTCACCATTCCCCCAGTGCCTGCTCTTCCCAGAGGGGACAGGAGAAACCTCCACCATTCCCCCAGCAAACCCTTCCCACAGCTGCTCCCAGCATCGCTGTCGAAGCCTCCCCGGGGGCACCGCGCGTGGCTGACATCCTCCGCAAATGTTCTGCACAAGTGGAAGCTCCGCTTTGAAGGATGCTCTTGGAAGGCTGCAGGCCTTCAAAGCTGGCTCCCGAGCCCTGCCCCGTGGTACGGGGCCTTTGTTTTGCATAAATGTTTGTTTTAATGAGGCAGCGCGATGCAGATCGTCCAAATCAAAAACATGTGATGCACCCTAGGCAAGAGAAAGGCAATAACTACACAGATTTTTGAGGAGGGCTAGTTATACCACAGGCTACCATTATAACTGAAAAAACAACAAGAATTTTAATATAGCTGTCTGGCCAAATATATTAATTTAAATTGAATGGCTTTTTTTCTGATATTATAGCTGTGAGGCACAATGTTCTACTGGCAGGCATCTTCAAAACCTTTTTTAGAAGATTTGCTTCAAATTATTTCTGTGCACCAGATCTTGATGGTATGTGCATTTGGGAGTCTGACCAAAGGGGAAAAAAAAGCTTTTGATTAAATGAATGACCTTTCCTGGAGGTTGAATGAAATGGAGATTGTAATACAAAAAGCTGCCTCCTCCAACAATGTTTTCTTCAAAACATTTACCCTGAGCTCTCCTCCATTAACTTTGCCCAAAGTTCTTCACAAATGTTTGTATCCTTTTGCCAGCACAGAAATATTCTTTCCCACCAGCAAATCCTTCAAAATAAATTTTAGTCATTTCCATGGTTATTTCCCCGAATAATTTGCTGACCACCAGTTTCCATTCTTTGCCAGAGAATCCTGTTGTGTTTCTCCAAAACCTGGCCAAACTGGTTTTCCTCAGCTAATTAGATCTCTTGGCAGACTAGAGACRTTTTCCTGCTTGCTTGGAGAAGTGTGATCATGTCATAATTGTTTTCTGAGTTGATTTCCCTTGATAAAAAACAGCATCAACTTATGCTGGCAAATATCTTTGCAATAATTCCATGAAGCAACTGAAGCTGAGAGCAACGTGGAACACCATTCATCAGTGGTTGATGTTCACGAGAGTTGAGTCTCACAAGGAGGTTTCACTTAGAATATGAGGTTTCCTGTTATTAGATTGGATTACAAAGCTGTCRCAAATTTCACCAAAAGACAGAGGCTCAATAACACCTCCTGTGTGRAGCTGGTGGAGGATAAACTTTGCTTTTGTGCTCACCTGGGTGGCTTCATTTTCACTTGGGTTGGGAGAACCCACAGACAGCCCTGACACAGCTYGGAGGGGCCTTTCAGTATTTCTTCTCACACCTTCAGGGGTGGATATTGGTTCTCTGCATCCCAAGTTCTCTTCAARARCAAAAGAAATCTGAAGTGACSTTTTYAGGGAACACACTTCTGTTTTGGTTTTGGGGTTTTTTTGGCTTGTGGATGTTTAATACACCATAAAGCATAGAATCTCAGGATGGTTTGGGTTGGAAGGGACATTAAAGCCCATCCAGTGCCACCCCWGCCATGGCAGGGACAGCTCCCACTGTGCCAGGCTGCTCCCAGCCCCAATRKCCAAGCTGGCCTTGGGCACTGCCAGGGATGCAGGGGCAGCCCCAGCTGCTCTGGGCACCCTGTGCCAGGCACTGCCCACCCTCACAGGGAACAATTCCTGCCCMASATCCCATSTAACCCTTCCTTCCTTCATCTTAAGGCTATTCTCTAATTACTGATTCTCTAATGACTATTTCCTGTTTTCRTATCCAGTTTTTGATGAATTTGTCTAATTACCTCAACATTTGTGTGAATTTCCAGCCCTACCATTGGAGTGTTTGGACTTTTTTTTTCTGAATACATGCACTTGGTTCCTTGAAGTTCAGACTTTTGGAGGACTCAGTGCTGTGGTTCAGCTGACAGGSTGGTGTTCAATCAAAGGTTGGACTTGATCTTGGAGATTTTTTCCCAGCCCTAATGTTCTTTGATTCCACATCCAAGCCTGCATTGAATTTGAGCATTTCCCAGAAAAAAAAAGTTCTAATTTATAAGCCTGGCTCCTAGGAAACAGAGATGGATTTTTCTTTTATCCATGCCCCCAAGGCTGGACCTGGGGAGTTGCTGATCCCCCAGGACCTTGGGTGGGAGACCACTKCTCTGCTAGTCCTGCTCCTCATTTTCTGGAAACTTTCTGTATAATAATTAACATTCTATTAGCTCCCCACCTGAGCTTTTTTGTTTCTTCCACTGATTCCTGCAGTTCCATGTATTTCTACCTGCATTTACCTACCAATCTCGGATTCAGGAAGCAGCCAAAGAACACCCTTGACTTTGAGGATAAGCTTAAAATTCACCAAGTGTAATAGGGTTGGAGCATCTGCTCAGAGTGAAATCTAAAATTAAATGTCCTTCCTGAATGAGGATGTTCTCCTGAGTCAGCCCCTGCATGCAGTGCCTCAGAATAGGCCCTGGCTGTCCCTCGAGTGTGTCAGACACGCCGGATGCTCTCAGAAGTGGTTGATCTGATGAAAGAATTCATCTCCGAGTCATAAAGAAACCRCAAGTTTCCTTCACTTTCAGTCTGCTGCTTTGATATCGTTGGTCAGCAGTTCTCCTCAAAAAACCCCATCCCCCAGTGAAGTCCCCATCCCCACTGATCTGTTCTGTTCTATACTTTCTGTATCCACTGCAGAAAGGTGTTTGTCACCCTGCTGTACCCTCTGCATTTCCTTCCTTGGATACTCTAAATATTTGGGGCAGGAGGGTCATTCCATGACTTGCCCAGGGAGTCTCCATGCAATTGAGTAAAAGCCTGGAATAATACGGTGATTAGAGCATGAATTTATGSGTATCATTTCCATAAGGTACTTTAATGCATGAGGCAAATTTTAATCTGGAGATGTTCCAATTTAAAAATGGTTGAGTAACTTAAATAAATAAATGAATGAATACATAAAATTTTAGAAAGTGTAGTGAAAAAGGCACCCCACCCAATAAGAAAATCAACCTGAGGGAGAAAATCCCTCCAATGAACCTGTAGCAGCTGAGCATTTTGTTAAGAGCTGAACACATGAAAATCATCTTTGTAATTGAAGAGTCAATTGTTTTGAGTTCTTTTGTGCAGTCTTTAAATTAATAACATAAATCACCACATATGATTTTGGATATTCATGGTACACAGAGTTCTGTGGTTTGGTGTAGGAAGCTTGAAAAAGCAAWGTTTTCCAACCTTGGTTGAACTAACTCGTATCATCTTATTGTTATCCCCCGCAATTTTTTTTATACCACAATTTCTGSAATGACAGCTGAGTAACATCAGCCTCGCTGTAACTTCTTTTTTGCAATTCTTTACATTCCTATTAGAAGCTCAAGCCAGAAAAATACCCCAATTTTTGGCAGTTGATTAGAACCACTGACTCTGATTTTTTGACTCTGCAGTTACATGGTTCAGTGTCAAATAAGGCATTCCAAATTCTTTCCTCATGGAGAGAGCTGTGTGGCTGGCAGTGTCTCCGTGGACTTGCTTGGATCCTGCTTGTGATGTTGGCAGCTGCTTTGGTTCTGCACGTGCTTGGCTTGAACAAAGCCTGCACAAACACAGCTTGGAGAGAAATGCACTCCTTTATAACTTCATTCCTGTGTGCTGTTGATATTCCAATGGCAAAGAAAGCTTCCCTGACCCCCAGACCTGGGGCTGCCGAGGTGCAGGTGGTGCCTTGGGAAGGCTGAGCTGGAACAGAGACTGGACAGAACTGGAGAATAAAGCAGAGATTTATTGAAAGGCTCCAGGATACACCTTGGGCAGGAAAAGAGCCTGGCCAGGGCTACACCCAAGGTGGACTCAGAATGCTCACAAAATGGACCCAAAATTGTCACAAAATTGACCCCTGGTCATGAGGTCTCACACTTTGATAAGTTTTGGTTAATTTGCTTATTGAGGTTTAATTGTCCAATTCCAGCGTCAGGCTGTGAGGTCTCATCCTTCTTGTTTCTCCCTTCAGTCCACCCTTGTTTGTGCTTTTGGGCCTGAAAGTTGTCTTGGTCTTCAGCAGGGAAAGGATTTGTTTTGTCTCCCTACTTTGTGAACTCACTGACACAATATGAGATTCAGAACTGCACCTGAGGCAGCACAGAATTTGAAAAACATGAAAGYTAAAACTTAAGGCATCACAGGACCCTGGCTACATTTGGGATTGAAGATTCTGATCCAGGAAAGTCTCTGAGAAGGTGTCACATTGTAGTTCTGGTGTTTGCAATTCCTTCTGTCCCACTTCTCACRGGAGAATTGAGGAGCAGGTGGGAGGCTGAGCTCTGGAGGGAGGTACTGASGGGTGAATCTTCTCCTGGCACTGCTGTGTTGGAAGTTCAGGGATGCAGATGACCCCAGTGCTGAGCCTGAGCATATCCTGGGCTACTGTGGGCAGAGGTCTGGGGGTTTCCTCCTTTGACACTCATCCTCTTCCCTTCCTTTGCTTTCACAAGTTCCCTGAAAACCAAGTGTGGAAACCACTTAAAAATGCCAGCTCAAGGGAATGCCTGGTGTTTTCAAAGCCTGCTGTTATTTTTGTTCAGGCCAAAACAACCCAGCAAGTTTGTCCTGAGCTAACACATGTCTTCATCTGTCCCCAAAACCACATTCTTTGGCAAATAACTGCATTGCCCATTAATAAATACCGTTTCACTGTGCTGTGATGGAAGAGATGCTGAACAGTGAGAGGTCCTGAAAAGTCTGGAGCCTTGGAGGGGAAGGATCTCTGTGTTGGACTGTTCAGGTGTTAAACCACCTGGCCACCCTAAATCCCTGTGTTTAGTTGGCTTTTAAAAKAGKCTGRTCTGCTGAGAAACTCCTGAGGCAGYCCTGGCTCTATCAGTTGTGTCAGCAGCTCAGGGTGGAAGGTCAGTATTTCACATCAGGCAGGAAAGTCCAGGTTTTCTCAAAGTTTTCTGCACTTCTTTCCACCTGCTGTTTAAATCACCTAAAGCTCTGATTTTAGACACTGATAAGTCTCACAGGTGACTGACTCACACTGGACATACAAGGAATGTATCCGGGCTTGGTAACAGCTACAATGAAGCATTTCATAAAAAGTGAAAATTTAAAAAAACAACGCCCCAAACCTGTGAAACCACAGCCATAAATTGGTTCCTTACATTTTATGTAGTCTTCACTGAACTCAGTGAGAATGCAGTGTTGTGTAAAGATAAGCCAGCTGTGACTCTTTGCAGGACTGGAGTTCATGTCTGTGGTGTTATTTTCAAACCCAAAATGAGATCATTGAAAAGAAATCCAGCAGTTGCAGTCACCAAGTGACACATCACAGGTACCAGTAGTGTCCTTTGYTGAACCTAGGAACCGAAAAGCCATGAAATATTGCCACTTTACTAAAACATAAATCTTGGTTGCTTTAAGGTCTAAGGAAATTTTTTCTACTTTTTYYTTYCTKKTYYYYTTTTYYYTTTYYTTTTTTTTTTTTTTAATGCCAGATCATAAAAATAAAATTATGGTGGGATGAAAAACATTTTTTCATCCCTCCCTATTTGCCACTTACAAACCAAAATGGTTTGGGTTGGAAGGAACTTYAAAGCCCATCCAGTGCCACCCCAGCCATGGCAGGAACAGCTCCCACTGCCCCAGGCTGCTCCCAGCCCCAATGGCCARSCTGGCCTTGGGCACTGCCAGGGATGCAGGGGCAGCCCCAGCTGCTCTGGGCACCCTGTGCCAGGCACTGCCCACCCTCACAGGGAACAATTCCTGCCCCACATCCCATCCATGGCTGCCCTCTGGCACTGGGAAGCCATTCCCTGCCTCCTGGCCCTGCAGCCCTTGGCAATTGTCTCTCTCCAGGCTTCCTGGGGCTCCTTCAGGCCCTGCAAGGCCACCCTGAGCTCAGCCCAAAGCTTCTCTTCTCCAGGCTGAGCAATCCCAATTCTCCCAGCTTTTCCTCATTTCTTGGTTGTTAAAATAGAATTGTGTGGGATGCTGGCCACAACTTCCTGGGGGAAAAGAGGATCACCCCTCCATCAAGATGCTCAAATCTGACTGGAGGGACAGTCTGGGACAGGCTTTCCTCAAAGACATCCTGTCCAGATTTCCACTGCTCCTTTTGGGGAAATGCAGTAGGAATTTACACCCAAGTGTTTTAAGCAGGAGTCTCTTCTTTAGACMACTCACCATCCTGCAGTGTGAGAAATTCTGGGCTAACTCTGGAGTGAGTAAAATCCAGCGATTCAAAGTCAGATCCAGGCAGGATCATTTAAAAATCCACCTTTCAGCTGAAAATAGAGAGTGACCACACAGGTGACTGCCATGAAAAGCCTGGCATTTTTTAGGGCCAGGCCCAAAACACAGATCCTGTCAGAATAAGTGCCCCATTCCATGGAATCATGCTGCATACAGAGTTTAATTCCTGTTCTACTGGATCCCAGCTAATTGTGAGTGGTTGTTGGGAAAGTCACAGGCCACCAAGGTAATTCAACACACATGTTGTAGCAAGCTTGTCACACATGTCTGGCAAGCCTCTCACAGTAGGAGGAGGCTTTGGGGATTCTTTCCCCAGCCTTAAATCGTGCATTAAATCCTSTCAATTATTGGTTCCCTCCCTGTTTCCATTTCTGCTCATTTYTTGTTATTGGGCAGTACTTTTTGTGCCTTCTACCACAATTAMCTGAAGCTCAGAATTTCCAGTTTGCAGAAAACTGGGATACTGTGTCATTTTGTTGAATTCCCAGTGGGTTGAAACTTTACTCCCATTGGAGCAAAAGCAGTTTTGCTATTCATGTTGGTGAAAGCAGGACATTGTCTTTATTTTCATTTATA
Organism: Alauda arvensis; assembly: GCA_902810485.1. Classification (NCBI taxonomy): domain Eukaryota; kingdom Metazoa; phylum Chordata; class Aves; order Passeriformes; family Alaudidae; genus Alauda; species Alauda arvensis. The sequence continues at coordinate 149,536 of CADDXX010000555.1, read as the reverse complement.
TATATTTATTCCTTRATACTATATTCTTATTTTATATTTRTTGCTTAAAACACTGTGTGACCTACAAAGTGCTTTAGATATGGGTAAAAAGGTTGTGATGATCATGACAAATCCCAGGTCTGTAAAAGCTCTAAGTTAGATTTAACTTGGCAATTAACTGTATTCAGTGTTCTTTTCCTAAATGCCCACAGTTTTTTATCCATTAAGGTAAATGAGTAGTCCCCAGGAGGAAATATTTTGGTTTATCATTGCCAAGTCCTTTGATTTCACTGTAGTACTTTTAAGATAATAATCTCATTTTCTTATATGCTGTTGGAAATGTCTTTCTCTAGGTGTACTGAGGTTTGAAAATACAGAAATCAGATCAGGTAGGACTTAATATGGAATTTCTTGTGTGTTTGGAATAGCTGGTATTTGACACCAGGCCTTGCAGATCCAATGTGATCAGTATTTTTAATTTAATTTGGTAACTTTTATAAACTAAGCAGTATTAGTGAACAGTGATTTTTTAACTTTTTTTTTTTTGACCTCACAAGGCATATGGTATTAGCTGGTCTTAGCAAGAGACAGAAACATCAGACACTTACAGATTTGTGTGTATTTTATCCTTTTTGGATCACACAGCCTGGTCTTGGGAATATTCCTAGAAGGTGTAACATCACATTTCCCAAATGCTTAATTCCTAATGAGTATTTCTTATGGAAAAATAGAGAATTTCCCTTTGGTGGAGGGCAGCTGTGTAAGTGGAAAAAGGCTGATTGACACTGAGGAAAAACATTGATGTGCAATCTTTTTTATTTTTTTTTTTTGCTGTTTTTCAAATATTCAACTACACCTGAGTTCATAATTAGCAAAAAGATGTTTCACAGTCCTGAGGGTTTCTGTTTGTGTCTGCTGGAGTGGGGATGGGGTTATCCCTGAGTGTGGGCATGCACCTCGAGGTGCTCAGAGAGTGGCAGATCTGAGTTTTTAAGAATGCTCTGGATTAGCCCTGGTCTTTCAGGGTCACTGAGTTTCAAACACAGATATCCCACATCTGTTTCTTGTTCACAGCCACTAACAAAGAAGTACAATATCAAGAGAGACCCAAACAGCAGAGTGTGAGAGACACTTTAATAGGTTCCATTCTTGATGAAAATCTCGGRGCAGCCTCACTAATACAGGGTGGAAATCCAATATTCCAGACATATTTGCTGTGTGCAGTGGCCATCAATCTGGATGGGAGGACTTTGAAGGACACTGTCCAATAACCACTTCAAACCCTTGTGTAGTTCAGTTAAAATTACCTAAAACATTTGGAAGAAAGTGAGGAAAAATGTTGGCCTTTGCCCTTGAGGTTGCTTCTTTTTTTCCTTGCAGAGAAGTGGCTTTTTTGGAAGTATTTTGGTTTGGTGTTGTTGTTTTGCTTTGGAGTTTTTTTTTTTTTATTTTTGTGTCCTGCATTATCATTGTCACATAACCAGCTTTAAATTAGCATCAAACATAAACCAAACAGATTTTCATATCTGTGGCAACGTTGAACTGAAAATTGCAGTGCACTTTGGCATTTGGTGCTACAACTTGATATTTCAGAGGTGGGAAAWTAAGGGAGAAAGGAAGGAAAGTTTAGGTGAGATTCATCTCACATAAGCAGAGCTGTCAAAAAATTTGGAATAGTAGATGTTCCCTTTGTAAGGAAGAGAAATACTTTAAAGGTGAAATTCATCTCATCTTTTTCAAGTAGTGGTTGTAGGTGAGATTGAACAAAATTATGAAGGTGGTTGTGTTGGGAATTGCAGAAATCTTGGAGAACTAGGGTAGTTCTGACACCTGCATTTCAAATCCTTGAAGTCTGATGAAGTGAATCCCACTTCAGCAGAGAGAAATTCAATTCCTTATTTGCATATGAGTGCCAGTACTTCCCTGTTATGAAGGACATGCATTGATTATTGCAAATAATTCCAGTGTCATCTAAACAGAGCTTCTGTTTCATTTCCCAGTTCTGTGGTGTTTGTTTTATGTAGAGACTATAGCTGGTCACCAGAAAAAGGTGGGCAAACAATGGTGTAGCCACCAAAAATATTTTGGCTGGTAAAATCTTAAGTAGCTTTGGTCACAGATAAGAGGTGGCAAATGAAGTACTTTGATTTTCACTTTGAAAACTTCCAGAGTTTCTTTTCTGTTAATCTTTTTCCATTGGAAAACAACCAATTATTGACTGTTATTATTCAATGAAATAATGTTAAGTAAAGAAGGTGTCCCCAAATCAGGTTCTCTCTCAGGTTTTCAGTTCTGCCAGTGAGTGAAGTCATTGTGAGAGGAAGAAAGGTGGGGATGGGATAAAAGTMATGAAGGGATTGATGGTCCACATGGTTTGGAGCAGCTGAAGGGAAGCAAAAGTGGGAATGCACTAAGGACAACCAGCCCTGAGTGCAGGGTGCAGAGTGATGGGGGGCAGCAGGAAAAAATCCTCATATTAAAGTGTTCTCTTCACTGAAAGGTGTCCGTGCTGACTTGGGAAAGAGCTGTTCCTTGCCTGGASTGGAGGATGCTCCTTTCCAGGGGCAGGGAGCACCATCTAGTGACCACAGGGCTGCCCACAGGGCAGGGAACAGGGAAAGGCGTGGGGACACTTCCCTGCTCCTCCTCTGKGCTGCAAGGAYTGGCAGSCAGGGAATKGAGAGGCACAAAAGCTTGGAAGCAGTGCTGCAGGAGAGGATGCTTTTTGTGGGATGCAGGTTGTGTCGTCCCCGTGATCAGGTTGTGATAATCATTTTAATTACGTGGCTTTATGGGCTGCTGGCTTCCACGTGGTGTTTGGATTTTGGGGAATGCAAGTGCCTGACTCCACTCCTGGAGCTGACCTCCGAGTGTCCAGCCCTGGGTCAGTGGGGGTGAGCCCATCCCAGAGCTGCATCCTGTTTTTCCCAAGGATGGACTTTGTCCTGTGCCCTCAGACCTGGTACTGCATCAGAGCCACTCAGGCATGGAAGGAAGAGGTCCCTGCAGCAGCCCCAAAGGCACAACATTCCCGGGATCAGGGGGCCAGGGGGTCTGGGGAGCAGAGCCCATCATCCCTTAGCTGCTGATCCTGCAGTCCCTTGGGCATGTTCTGGAATTCTCCCCTGAGCACGGTTCTGACTGCCTGATTTCTCTGTTTCACTGTTAAAATTCTGATTGTGAGACCTTTCTGTGTGGTGAGGGGATGGTGTACCCCTCTGTGAGCAGATTCACTGAGATTTCATCAGAGCCCAGCAAAACTGGGAATTAAAGGGAGGCATTGCAGCTGTAGGGCTTGGTAAGAGTGTGCTTGACTCTCACACACCAAACTGGSCATGGCCAAACTGATKTTGGGAGCTGCATTTAARCAAAATGCTGAATTTTTTGAGAGGGTTATGACCTTTAAAAATGTTTCTTCATGAGCCATGAAGCAGCAGTAATTTTCTTGGATTTCTAAATTCTGCTTCCAAAAACTGCAGTGCAAATTCTGTCATTGTGCTCCAGTTTTTATTTGTATCCTGGTTCTACCTAGAGGAGAACCTCCTTTTTACCTGGAAGGACATTTTTTCTCTGTTGTCTTTTCTTTTAATACCCACATCTGCAGGCACTGTAGGAACCCATACCAAACACAACATAAAGGTGGATGTGTCTCCAGTTTTCCAACTATTTACCCAAAGATTTTTGTACAGTTCAAGGGATGAGGGTCACATTATTACCACAGCAGAGTGTGTCTCTAATCTCTTGGTCAGCCCAGAGCAGAGTTCTTGCTTTACCTCCCAGSCAGCAAGAAGGATTACAGATCTGTTTACACTGGGAATATTGCAGAGTATTTCCTTCATATTTCATAGAATCATGGAATGGTTCTGGTTGGGAGGGACCTTCAAGGTTTTCTAAATCCATGCCATGTCCTGCCATGGGCAGGGACACTTTCTACTGTGCCAGGCTGCTCCCAGCCCCAATGTCCAAGCTGGCCTTGGGCACTGCCAGGGATGCAGGGGCAGCCCCAGCTGCTCTGGGCACCCTGTGCCAGGCACTGCCCACCCTSMCAGGGAACAATTCCTGCCCAATATCCCACCTAAAACTACTCTCAGTTTGAAGCCATCCCTCTTTSTCCTGTCACTCTGTGCCTTTGTAACAAGTCCCTCTCACCTGAACCCATGTAAAACACRTTTTAGGTGTTTAGGTGAGTACACACATACTGAGCGTATTTCTAGGACATCCTAGAAAGGATGCAGCAAGCAAAACAACTTTTTAATTTGGGATTTCATCTTTAGGACTCAGTCTGATCACTGTTTTTGCGTGATCAAACCAAATCTTCAGGTCTGTCCAGGGCCCTGTTGGTTTAAGCAGGCTTAGATCAGCATAGATTGGATCCTTCATCTCCAGTTTGGAAAGATCTTCTCTAAAGAGGGAACTCTTGAGTCCTAAACGTAGAAAGCACTTCAAGCAGARTTTAAGGGTGTTCAGGAAAGAGTTTGAGCACAGCTGTAACTCTAAAGCATGTGTAACTCCCTGCTTTGATCAAGACACTTAAGCACATGTTCAGTGTTAACACATGCTGGGGAATTTTGCTGCTCCGCAGTTTCCAGATGCAGGCTGAGGGTAGGAGAATATTCCAGCTGAAAGGAGCCAGGACAAATTAGGGTGACAAGCTTCAAAGAGAAATTAGAGGGGAGCACTGGGTGACTTGTGTGGATTTTTTTCATGKTTTTATTCTGTTTGTTGACCAAGTTTCTCAAAGTTTTTCAAACTCGCAGAGCATTGTTTCAGACAATAACCAGAGTTGCCTAACGTAACAAAAACATTTTTTCTTTCTATTTAACCTTTGAAAAAAATCAGAAAAGAGAAAAACAGTAGAAGTGCTTGCACTCTTTTTCTTGTGCAACTGGATGGTGGTGATTTGATAACCCAATATTTTCCTTGCCTCACAGTACCAAGGCTCTGCTTGCAATTGGATCGGCCTCAGCGTAAGCACTCAGAAATCTGCCCGTGGGTATTAGTTTGAAAGTCAAATAAACTTCACTGGATTCTTTGGCACAGAACGTGTGCCAGTTGAAAATGGCAAAATCCTTCCTGGGCTGTGGGCTCTGTAAAACTTATATAATAATAATAGAGCTCAGCAGTGCTCCTTATGCTTCCAAAATCCCTGTGTAAACCCAGAGGAGGTTTGTGTATATGGAGGTGGGATGGAGAAGAATCATTACTAAAAAATTGCTTGTGAATGAATTTGTTAGATCCTCTCCACTGGGGAGCTGGAAATGATACTTGCAACCTCTGGATATATTGGAGGGAAAAGCAAAATATCAGGGGCTTAACTGGAGTGGAAGTCACCCAACTGAAACATTATACARTGCTTTGAAATTTCAAGAGAAAGGTTCTAATCTTTTGGCTGTCTTGCTCATTGTTTGGAGATGAAAAGGGAGGAAATCAACATCCCCATGAAATACAATTACTATAAATTGCTTTCTTTTCATACTGTTCATAATGAAGATTGGAAAGTTACCTACTTACTCTGCAGGAGCACTGTAATTTGGTGCATGGAGACTGCAAGAGCACATTCAGCAGTGCAACACTGCATTTCTGTATGAACCAACTAATGGAAAATATAAAATATTGTAGAGCAGTGCTGACTCCAAATTGCTCTGAAGCCACGAAAAATYATCTTTACAGTGGAAGAAACCAGAGCTCCTTAAAGTGAACTCTAAAACCGAGCTGATCTTGTGCAGGGAGTTGATCCTGTGTCCCAAAGATTGGATTTGACAATCTTGGAGCTCTTTCTTACCTTAGTGATTCTGTTTGTCCCTGTTGCACCCAGGGATTCCCAGCTCCGTGGTCCCCATGGGACACCTGGAAGTGAGAATTTCCTGGATCTGCCAGGGCCATTCCCATGAGCAGGGGAGGGTGGATGAGCCTTTTGCTCTGCCCTGCTCTGGGGGAGATGGAGCWGCACCTGCAGGACAGATGAGTGAGGGACTCTGTGTGCACCTCTGGAAAAATGCACTTCACCTTTCTTGGGTCAGGATGGGAGGGGGGAAAAGTGAACTGGGGCTTTCTGCTGTCYTTGTGTGGAAAAACTGTGTGTTGAATGCCAGCAGTCATCACCAGCTASAGAACAACACTCCCATTTCCTTTTTTTTTTTCCTAAGGAGCAGGAGAAGGCRGTGCAGGGAGAGGGTGAGGTCATCTGCTTCCACTAAATAATTCTGCAATGAGCCATTCACTATTTCTTGTTCTTTTTGTCCTACCAGAGTCCCTGGTCAGGGGGCAGAACCTTACTACAGCTGGAATTATCTTCCAGGCACCTGTCCATGGTTGGGTGTTGTCACAGGGAGCAATGAGAAATTACAAACCTGTTAGAGTGGGACCAGCTTTTTAAAATTGCTTTTAAAAAAAGAATAAATTCTTACTTGTTCAAATTTTTCCTTCCATTTTAACGGGTTGTATTTTCAGGCTGAAAGCTCAGAATCTCTTGACGCCAGGAGTTGTATCTTTCATGAAAACAGAGAAAACTGTGAGGCTCCAAAGTGTGAAAGGGTTGTGCCAGCACTGGATCCTGAGTGGAATACCCTGGCTGGCATTGTGGAAGCACTTTGCCTTTTATTATATATGCATTTTTTTATTAAGTTCAGGTCTCTTATACAAAGGCCTGGGACAGGGACAGTGTTTTRTTTGCACAGCTGGGAATTCTGGGGTGCCCCATGACTGCCAAAAGGACAAATGAAAATATAACACTGAATAAAAAATGGCCATCACACTCTAACCAGTGAAACCATCTCATTTCCATTCATGGATAGAGCTGTGAATTAAGGGAAGAACATGGAAGATTTAAGACTGTTTATGGCATTCAGGCATCTGCTTTTGAAGTTTTATGTCTTTTTGTGACTTCCTCCCCTCAGTAAGAAAGACACATCAGAAAGAAATTACTGTCCCCAACCTATTTGCTTCTTCTCTAAGGAAAAAAAGAAGCAAAGTGCTAAATCAGATAGGCTGGAAAGTGTCAATAGCTCAGGAATGCAGGCATGAGGTTAATGGACAAATATAGACGTGGTGTAAGCAGGGCCAGACCTCATTAACATATTTGGAGTTACACCCATTTATACCCAGCCTGGCTTWGGATCAGCAATTCCCCAGTGAGCAGCCTGCATCAAACCACTGCTGAATTTGGCCCATTTCATCTGACATCTGCATCCTGCCTCGGAGTGGCCTGTCACACTTACTGCACATCAGATCACACCTGCCCAGCCAGCCACGGGCAATTGACTTTTTTTTTTGTTTTTGTTTAAAAACAGAAACAAAAAAAAGGCAAAATAAAAAAAAAATTAAAAAAAATCAGTCACATATCATCAAGAAAAACAACATTGTTTTAGGGCGCTTATCTCTTCACTCCCAAATATCCTGTTTCTTCGAGCTGCGGTGGCCAGGACCAATAGAAACCTCTTCCTGCCATTGGCTGACTTCATTTCCCAGAGTTAGCACAATCTCATCCGCTCTAAACAACCTCATCAAAACTTCTTTCTGGTCAGAGCGAAGCAATAATTATTATTAGCAATTATTAGCGATCAATAATCTTGATCACATTATGGCAAGCACTATTAAGGTAAGGAGGGGGGTACCTTTTTTTGCTGGAATTTTTGTCTCTCACTGGCGTGCTCTTCGGTTTCCTTTATCAACCTAGATAAGTTAGAATTGGGCAACACCCCCACTGCCACAATAGAGGACAACAAGATTTCCTTTGTACTGCCTAGTAAATTTCCTTTTTCCTACTCCAACCATCCGCAAGGCTTAAAAACTTCAAACTCGGAAAAAAAATTGGGTTTTTTAAATTCACTGTTCAGTGGTGTGGATTGCATAGGCGAAGCCCTTTTGTGGGAGCTTCTGAAAATTTCTTGTAGGTATCCCTCGGACGACTTGGACGTGTTTGTGGACTGCCATGAGGGGAGAGGGTGTGCACTGGAAGGAAAAACCGGGTTCCTAAGGGCGCTAAACTTTTGGATACTTTGAAATGTTCCTCTTGCGGATGGGSACACAAATTTTAGCCAGCGGGGAAGGAGAGGCACCAGCTCTTGTTTCTCTCTCTGTCTCATGCAGGTGTTAATTATGTGCTTTTCTAGAAACTCTTAAACTCGGGACCTTTCTGAATGGTATTTTAATGGTGGCGGGAAGATCKCATGGGCGGGTTCTTTCTTATATTCTAATTTTTTGGACAATAAAAATCTCTTCTTGGTGCATAACTTGATCTCGGTGCATGGTTTGTTGGCTTTGGGTTGTATTTTTTTTTTCTTTTAATAATGGCTTTGCTGATTTTTTTGGGCTGTGTCACTTAAAAAGTTGGATGAATTTGTCTGTCTGTCTAGCTTTTGTTTCTGTGGACAGCAGTTACCAATAGCTGTGATTAATTGCAGAATATAACGGTAATTAAGCCCTTTGTGATAATGAAGCTAATTTTACATAAAGAGCACGGACAGGGAGGACTCTGCGGTGTTGTTTTATCAGGTTTGGGATCAAGGTATTAYCGGATTCAGGACTGAGGTATTTGTTTTATTCGTGGCATTGTCTGCTTCTGAATTTTTCTAATTATGTCWGAGATTTAATGAGGGATATGGAATAGCCTGGCCGTTGGATCAGTAGGGCTGCAGTTGGGTTTTTCAGTAAATTCTGCTCCAGTGTTTACATTGTAGAGATCATTTGATGCTTTTTGTTACGGTTTTGGGACTCTTGACAGTCTTGCCCGAGGGCAGAATGATTAAAAAGTGTAATGAACCTTTTGTTTTTGTAATCACTGATGTTTTCATGGGCCTGTCAATAGAGACATAGATCTGACTCTCCCCTGCATTGCTGGCCAGCATCTGTTAAATGCTAAGTAGCTCCTGGAACTGAGTTCCCTTTGGTTTTGCCGTGCATTTCAGAGCACACAGGACATGACAGGCACTTAATGAAAATCCTGAGTTTCAGGGAGTCAAGTTTTGGCTAAAAGGAGGGCTGTGTACTGAGGTTTTAATGCTGGGTTTGCTTCTAATAAACAGAATATTGATACAAAATTTATTTTCAAAAATAATGGAACCCATGGGATCGGATGCCGTTGGCGTTTTAGGTAACTCCTRTTAATTTAGGTAACTCCTATTATTTATTTCCTTTATGTTTCATATTGACTGAATTTTAATAGGCTTGTTAAATGATACCTAATTGTTGTTTTTTGACCTCCACCTTACACTTGGAGAACTGTTTTATATAATAGCCTCGTAATGCAGTGTACTCAGCAAAATGCAAAAATGTCCAACTCTCTCTCCTCATCTGGAGTGTGAATCTTGCAGGAGGTCTCAGGCAACCCAAAATTTTACAGATTTTGCTGCCCAGGGTGCTGGGAAGGCCTTGCGTGCTGTAGCAAGAATTTAATTTATGCAAGTGCAAAATGTGAAATGGCTGTAAAGAAATGACAGGTGCTATGCACTCGAGGTGCAGGAAACGTGCTCAAACATAAGACAGTCCAAAGATTTTCAACTCCTCCTCTGTAGGGAGTGGATGAAGAAGTCTTTGAACTGAAAGGTTTCTGAAATAAAGAAATTCCGTYTGAAGRCSAKGCAGGTGTTTGTTTAGTTTTTGGTRAACAGTTRTATATATATRTATTTATTTAATAATATCYATGYATATATTTAATAGAATGGCTTGTGCTGTGTGCTGGCTGTGTAGCCCAGTTATCCCAGTGTGCTGGAGGAAGGTGGAGAGCCTTATCTGGGATCTCTGGGAATTCAGCGCCGGGAAGCCGCGGAGTCGCTCCATTTCAGAATTAGGATGTGGATGCTTCTGTATTTGTTCATAACCAGGCAGAGACTTCTCAGAACCCACCCCTGTGCCAAGGTGACTTTCCAGTCAGGGTGTCTGATTCATCCTTTCCCTCTCACCAACCTTCAGAGGGGCTCCAGGGATCGGGGCTCGGCAGGGATCGGGCTGGGCTCGCTGGGCTCTGGGAATGCAAACCCTTCTGTGGTGTTTTGGGTGCTGGATTTGATGTCCTGAGCCTGGTTTACCCAGGGGATCTCACCTCTCTCCTCACCCTGTGCCCTCCTTCTGCTGCCCCCCTGTTCCTTTCTCCCCTTTCCCCTGTTCCTTTTTCCCTGGAAAGGGGAAAGCGCCGCGGTGGGAGATTTCTCCTGAAGAGGAGGAGGAGGAGGAGGAGGATGAGGCAGCAGCACTTTTTTCCCAGGCTCTGACATGGATAAATAATATTAATCCTGACTTCCCCACTGGACCATCCTTGCCCAGGGATCTCTCCCTTGGATGGGGAGAGGTCAGAGCAAGAAGCTGTGGAGAGGAAGGTGGTGCAAGAAGGCRCCGCCCCAGCCAGGATTTTGGGTTGATGTTTTACATCCCAATACCTGGTGTACATTCAGCTGAGCTCTCTGTTAATGTTTTTTTGGCATTTCGAAGGACAAAATGTGCCTTTTCAAGTGGAAAAAGTCTCCTTAGAGTGGAGAATTCAGCGCTGACAGGTTTCCCTCTGGCTCAGGTGGTTCTGACAGCTCTGCAGTGCCWCAGCAGTGCAGGGCACTGAAGCTGAACATTATCAAACAAATGCAATTATTTATATTTATTAGTCACATCACTGTAAATACCATTTTAGAACAAATCTGAATTAGGCATCAGCTGTTAACAGCTGTTAATTTGTGTTCTGGCTTGCTTTTTTTTTTTTTATTTAATAGAATGGAACAAAAATTATTTAAGTGTTACCTTGGGATGAAGTAAAAATAGCTATCCTGGAGGTCAGTTTGGGTTTTTTTTCCCCATTATCTATCCTGTAGTGGAGGAAAGAACATTAAATAGAAAAGTACAACTAGAATTCTAATTCCTTGCCRTGTTCAAGCCTTGCTCTGTTTCTCTCTTTGCCTGCCTGTGCCATTTTGCTTATTCTTAGAAAAAATCTTCAGTAAGTTGACTTTATAATGATTTATTGSTTATACTTGTGGATATTTCTTTAACTTACACCTAAATATGCTCACATCCACTCTTCATTATTATTTTCTGTGATGTTCATATGGAGTCTATGATTTCAGGGAGAAAAAGGTCTGTGTATTTGATAAAGGACAGGAGAATCTTTGTGGTTTCTGAGGCTTGAGGGCGTGGATGCACTGATTAAAGCAGAATATAGGGGGCAAGATTTAATTTTTTTGAGGACTCTTACTCTGTGCTTGTCTCTACAGCATTACTTTTCTCTCACTTTSTTTTAGAAACTCCCAAGTAGTCACTCAAATGCTTCTGAAAGCTGGAGACWGTTAAGAAATAAAATCTGTTCTTGGCATATGGAAATGTTTAAGGCTTTGTTTAGAGGATTGCATCTGCACTGAGTCCAGCAGAGCTGACACAGTAATTTGTAATTTTGTTCCTTGCATTAGAACAATTATAAAGATTATTATTTTTTTTTTCCCTCATCTCAATGAGCAGCTGATCCAATGGCATATTTAAYTTTCAGCCTGTAAATGCTTCCCTTGGCTTTGGTGGTGTTGCACATTTAAAGCTGAGCACACACCTGAGTGCTCTGGTGAGGCAACAACAGCCACAGAGCTTAAAGCCCTTACCCTGATCCTCCACTCCTTAATCCAGACTTCCCAGCAATTTCATGAGGGTTTTGTTCCAATAAAGGCAGTAGAATCAGAGCTATAATTATTTCCAGGTAAAGCAGTATTTCTGACTCAAATGCAAAGGTGCAGTTTCAAGGCAGAAATGAGCAGAATTTATTTTTGGGGGATTTTTTGTGTTCTTTTCTTTTGCTTTTAATCAGCAGTCATTTAACTCAATTTGGTTTCTGTCTTCAAATGCCAAAACAAAGTGAAATAGAAGGATTTTGCTTTCTAGAATTAAGTCCCCAGGCAAGGAACAACAGCTGGAAAATGCATATGTTTGACTGTCTGAGTTTGTTGGTTTGTTTGTTTTTCCTGAACAAGAACTACATTATCCCTTAACAAAATGTTTTTCAGCAAGTTCCCCGTGTTACAAAAGGCCTTTCAGAAATAGTGCTCAAAGAAACAAGTGCTCTTGGAGAATGACTYGCTGGAAAACAAACACAGAAGCTGTTTTGCAAAATATGAGTGCCAAAAAAAGATGTTTCTTTTCCGAGTGATGTTTTTTAATTCAATAAAAATATGTAATGCTGTTTGCATCATATATTTTTATTGAATTTTAAAAGGAAGAGGTAGGCTTTACAATGCAAGTTTCTAAATC
>CADDXX010000555.1:103958-137270 GCA_902810485.1 Alauda arvensis | reverse complement strand
AGAAAATATCACAGTGTCAAATCTTGCCAGGGTAACTAATTCATTGACTGCAGTGGGATTTTTATCAGATCCATCTTTGGAAAATGAATTTCTTTGGATGCATAATTATACAGCCACCCTGCTGTCCTCGATATACAGACATATAAAATTTTTATATATTTGATATTTATTTGTGTTTTACAGAAGAAGTTTTTGCATTGAAAACATCAACAAAGATAGGAAAACTTTGAAGCACTTACGTGAAAAAGGCATCAGTGCTTTTCTTAAAGAATGGATGTGTCTTTGTGGTGGGAGGGGTTGTTTTAAATGTTGTAAAAGCCTGCCTGAGGTTGGAGAATGCTGTGTCCCCTCAATTTATTCCTGCTCCCTTATAATATACGTAATATCTGTATAATATATAATATATATACAGGACTGCATAATCCTGTAAATMATTCATAATGATGAACAGAGGGAGAAGTTTTAGGAAATCTGGAGAGATTTGGCTTGCAAATGTTACCTTTCTCCCTGAAATGCACCTCTAGGCACAACTGGGTTACCAATTTTTACTATGCACAGAGAAAGACTGGACATTTCTTTCAGGAAAGGGATATTAGTGGTTACTAAATAAAATTCATGATGGTTTTTAATAACTGCTGTGTATGAACCAGCAATTACCTCTTCTGGTAATTAGCATTATCAAACTTGTTCCAAAGTAAAATGAATGAATTGCCATTAATTTGTCATAGCACCGAACATCAGAAGTTAAAAAAGAACGATGAGCAACAGCGAATTTTTTCTTTTAAGGGCTGGACTGAAGGACTCAGAGAGGACAAGGGAAATGGTGTTTTGGGAGYAGTGAGTGGAAGGAATGCCTAGGATGTGATGTGTTCCCCTCGCAGTGCTGTTTATCTGCAGCGTGCGTCTCCAGCCCGGGGTGGGAAGTGGTGTCACCAGGCTGGCGTGACCTTGTCACCCGGGCAGRGGAGCTGACTTGCTTAGTCAAAGGTGTGCGCTGCCAACAGATGACAGGGACTGGCTGTATGCAAATACCTGCAGGAAGGGGTGGGTCCCTGCCTTTTGGGAAAGTGGCAGGACTTTTTAAAGCTACCTGCCTGATTTAACGGGGCTGAGAGAGTGGCAGAGAAAGACCCAGTACCACAAGTGGAGAAAAAAAACACCCCAGGAGACTGGAAATGCTTTGTTTGGCAAATCCCTCATTGCAGCAAGGAGCAGCACGTTAATTCTATGTGGAGGGTTTTGCATAACTGCAGGAGTTGTTTTTTTATTTTAAACCTCATTCTTCAGAGCAGAAAAACATCTTTTTTTAGACTCTCTGTTTATTACCTTTGATAAACAGCAAAATGCTGCCACAGCAATTACCTTGATGATAAAGGGTCTGTAGACAGATACTTCCTGCGTTCATTTCCTACCCAGATAAGCTGCCAAAATCAGGGACTACCAATACAGGAAATGCTTTCAATAGGAACTTCCTATCTGTTAATATCTAGTTCACTGAAAAGTTCTGAGCCCTTCTTGTTTCATATAAATGTAATGCTCTACCTGATACCATTTAAACACTCAAGCCCCAGTACAGTGCATCTGTTGCTGTAATAAATTTCAAACCAATGCTGTTGTCCTGGAAAACATCAGCATTTTTCTCTGCAATGGTAGGAAAAGTGCCCCTGCATTTTATGAGACTGGGAATCAGGATGCTTCAAAATGCACAGTCATTCTGTCAGATGAAAAGCATGGATCCTCCCTCAAACTCCTTGTTGCCTGAATCTTTTCGTCATTCCTGTACATCTCCAAGTAAAATACACATTTCTGTAGCACTTGGGGTGGACTTCTCCAACAGATAGTTCTGAGCATGTTCTGGAGATCTTGGAGATTCATGGCCATTTTTTGCAATACCAAAATTACTGAAACAGAAATTTTGCCTCACTGTGCAGGGAAATAAAACCATGACTAACCTGTGTGCTTSAACCTCTGCTAAGGAAAAGGGAGACTCAGAGCAAAGGGAAAGGAAATAAAGACTGAAAACCTCCATTGCTAATCGTAACTTCAGGGTAATTTGTTTCAGGTACATGAACAGGATGAATGAGGATTTATGAAACCTGGAGTGRAATTGGCCAAAATGAAGTCAACAGCATGGCTTGACTGGGGCCAGGCTTTCACCCAAGTTATTCAGGAATTCAGCCCAAAACCTCTGTGTTGTTTTGCCAGTGATTCYGCTGGAGTCGTTCCAGGTTTCTGCCACGATGACTGAGATGGGTATTTTGGCCTTTCCCTGCAGGAYTGAGAAGCCCTTTGCTGTTGTGGCTTTAATTGTATCCCACCTTTTCAACTTGGATGGGCAGTCCCACATTCAGTTATCTTCTCAGATTGCTAAATTTGTATTGTGCTCTGCATCTGGGATCTGAGAACCTGGTTGGGTTCACTCAGGCTGGGAATCTGAGGCTGGATTTACAGGCTGGGAGTTTGAGGCTGGATGCACAGGCCCTTCTAGAGACCCTGTTGAACACATCCCTTGGAGACTTCTTGTCTTTGGTACAGGAGGGCTGCTCCTGTGGGCACCTGACCCAGATCTCCAGATATCACAGAGAATTCTGCAAGCTGGAGTTTGATTATGACAAGTGGCTTTCCCAAGGCCATGGGTGAAGAAGCTGTAGGAAGTTGCCCCTTGGCTTTGGGCTCGCAGGGGTGCTGGGGAAAYGCACACTTTGTCCTGAAAGCAATGTTCCTCAGATGTGGTTCAGTCAGCTCTTATCTGCTCACATAAATTTTTATTATTGTTAATCTTTGGCGTGCTCACAGCAGCTTTCCTCATGCGTCAGGTATTCCCTTGGAAGTGCTCAAAAACTGTTGCTTTTCTACTAATCAGATCAGCTCACTAAAGTGGTGGCCAGAGACATTTTTCACATTATTTCCATGCAGGCATTGCCCATTARAAAAATTCCCCATGATTTGTCATCGAGGCATCGTTACCTCTGCTGTTTTCATGGAATTCAGAAYCCGATTGTTTAGTCTACGTCAAGGGGGGGAAAACGAGGGGGATCCTGTGCCTTTAATGTTGTTTATAACGGTTGGACAGAGCTTGTCAGGTGAAGGTTAATTGCTCTCCAGTTAAAGCAGTTCTCTGCACAGATGGGTTATCAGGGCTGAACACTCGTTACAAGATTAATCTCGTTTCCGACAAGACTTCCCTTTCCTCCAACTGATTTTTGCTCAGCCATTGGACCTGTCACCAGCCGTTAGGAGAAGGGTGGGTTACCTCTGGGATATTAATGCCTGCGAGCAGCCAAACAATGCAGAGTGTGTGTCATATCGGCGGGGAACATCTTTAGGAGACAGCACATTTCAGAGCTCCTCTGAAGGTCGAGATTCATAAACAACAGAAACAATCAGGAGTGTTTGTGTTAACCCTCCTCGTGGGCACAAACCCATAGGCTGCTTTTTTGTGTCCCTCCTCGTCTCTTTGGACCTGCTTTTTTAGGTCCAGGGGTGTGTTTTTGGTGAAAATTTTAGCCAACAAAGCACCCCTGTGGATGTGGAACCCAAGATGCTTCTTCCCAGTTGTTTGATGGATGAGGTCTTCAGTTCATGCTTAATTGAGAGGCAATAAATCATGRTGACCACTGARATTCAAACTTTGGGAGCTCGGTCTYRGGCTCTAAGCAAACCTGTTGAATTTTCCTCTTTTTTCCAAGCTGGAGTCGTTCAGAGATGGATCCACTGGGGTACAGAGGCATGAGATGAAGGTAGAGTGTGAGGAGAACCAGGCACGTCGTGTTCCTAGCACAATATTGCCTTTTTAGCCAAGGCTGCAGCAGCTCTGCCAGCCCAGGCTCATCCTGAGCATTTGGATGGGACTGAGTTCAAGGAGGCTGCAGCACGAACGCAGARGTCTCACAGGAGTTTTTGGGTTTATTTCAGGAGTTCTGGTACAACCGAAATAACACAGCTTGGCAGAAGGCTCTGGCTTGCCAGGTTTCTGCCACGCAGCTTTAGTCAGTAAATTCCAAAACACTCAACAAATACTCAAGGCAACAAACAGGGTAGCTCTGATGTTTCCTTCGAGTTTCCTGTCCTGGCTTGGGATCAGCTCCATCCTGTCGAKGGTGCTGAGCCTCTTCATTGACTTCTGTGAATTTTGAGTCAGGCTGCATTGTCCCAGCCAAGAAATCCAGCTCTGTGGAGGGTCGTGGGCTGCACAGCATTCACTGGAGGATTTATTTTTAATTTGTTTTATAAACATGCAACAAAACTAATAAATCACATAAAAAWCAAGTTTTGTTAAAAAAATCTACCTGCAAGTTTCTGACAATTTCTTTCKTTTCTTTTTTTAATTTTCTTTTAATCATCAAGCAGTTTAATAACCTTACTGCTGAATTCTTAGGGTTTCTCATACTAGCGGGATTAAAAATGCATTTTCCTTTGATTTAGAATCCACAGGGTTTAAGGAAATTTACTTGCTCCRGTTATAAAGCCGAAATGAAAGGTAGACAGGAATGTAACCTCTGGATGTCATCCTCTTCAGCACCGTGCATTCAGAGCCAAAGCAATTCAGGAGAGTGAATTCCATTACTGGTTCTAATAAGATAGGAAAAGTGCATAGTAAATCTTTACAATGCCAACTAAATCACTGGTGCCTTATGCCAAAGGAGGCAAGTTTTGTAGAAAGTTTTTAAGTGGGCCAGGTTGAATTATTTTTCAAAGAGGAGAGTCCCTGAGAGGTTGTTAAATTCTGCTTAGAGCCCTGAATAAGGATCTTGTTTTTCAAGATGCTGATCGAGTYGAGAGTTCCTGCTGTCAGTGGGAATTCAGATGGTTTTGAAGAGGGAAGCTTGCACACAATTAGGAATTGTTGTTGTGCCACTTACCTGATGTGAGAAAASCCCTCCTCATCAATACCACCTTTCTAGAGAAAGGAAGTTGAAAGTGGTCAGATCTCTTTTTTTTCCAAGGAAAGGTCTTTGTTTAGCAAAATAATGGAATCTTTAATGTGTGGGCAGTGAGGCCCTGGCACAGGGTGCCCAGAGCAGCTGGGGCTGCCCCTGCATCCCTGGCAGTGCCCAAGGCCAGCTTGGACACTGGGGCTGGGAGCAGCCTGGGGCAGTGGGAGCTGTCCCTGCCATGGCAGGGGTGGGAATAGGATGATCTTTAAGGTCCCTTCCAACCCAAACCATTCTATGTTTCTGTGATGGTTTGGTTTCCCCACTTAGAATGGGAAGCTTTAGATCCAGGCATCCAAAATGAACTGCAAATTCCAAAGCTGTTTGTTGGGCAACTGGGTTGCAGATTTGAAAACTGCAAAACACCTTTAAAAAAATGAAAAATCATTTAAATAGACRTTGGAAATATTTTGAGCTAAAGCACAATTTAAAGAATGTACATGTAAATTACTGACTTTAAACTCATTCTGTATGAATTTCCTCTCTGCAACAGTGCCTAAATCCTTTTCAATCAGCATGAATGTGAAATCTTACAGAATCACAGAGTCCTTGAGGTTGGACAAGAGCTCCAAAACAACCAAGTCCCAGCTGTGCCCCATCCCCACCTTGTCCCCAGCCCAGAGCACTCAGTGCCACCTCCAGGGGACACCTCCAGGCATGGGCACTGCAAAGCTCCCTGGGCAGCCCCTGCCAAGGCCTGAGCTCCCTTTCCATGGGCAAATTCCTGCTGCTGGCCAAGCTGAGCCTGCCCTGGCCCAGCCTGAGGCCCTTCCCTCTCCTCCTGTCCCTGTTCCCTGTCCCAGAGCCCGACCCCCCCGGCTGTGCCCTCCTGGCAGGGACTTGTGCAGAGCCGCAAGGTCTCCCGTATTTGCTGACCTCAAATTTGCTTTTTTTTTCTCCACACCTTCATCACATCCTTAATGTAACCTTTTAGGACCCAGACCAGACCAAATTCTGTTTCAAATATGTTTCTCTTCTGAGCTTGGGTCTTCATAAAACTGTTTTCTTCTTTTGTAGAATTTTTATTCAGCCTCTGTCMATCTCATCTGCTTCTTGGAGGATGCAATTCTCACCAGCTCTCACCATTTTTATTGGGAATCTCATGATATTTAGCAACTAAGGGTCAGTTTCTTGAATTATGTGAACAGTTGAAATCTCCAGTGTTCACTGACAAAAGGCTCTAGTTCTAAAATCTGTGCCTTAAAACCCAAGATATAGACCCAAAACAATTTTTTAATACTTTTTTTTCCAAGGCCTGTACCRAAACTTTCTGGTCATGTTTCTGGTTTCTAACCTGGGATTCAGATGCTTTCTTGTCATCAGGTTAAATCTTATTCCTGAAGATGTCAAGAAATAAAGCTGGAAGTTCAGCCTCTTAGAGAAATTTATTTGCTGTGKAGCAACTGCCAAAAACTTCAGCTCATATTTTTAAAAAACGAAAATATTCCAATTTTGCATCACAAAACTGTGATCATATAATCACAAGTAAAGAAAATGCATTTCTATTTTTATATTAGTAGAAATTTTCCCTCCAAATATTGCAATTTAGGAGCTTTGAAGGCTTTTATGACACTGGAGAGGATCAATTAAAGGTGCTCTAGGTTGCTTGAGAAAGGTCAGCATTAAGTGGAGTGTCTGTGAGCCCCAAGGCATTGCTTTCCTTTTTTCCCTTCCTAATTCTCTGTTTCTTTCTTTAGTGAAGAGAAATTCAGAAGGTTGAATAAGAAGCTGAGTTAAAATGTGGCAAAAAACCTTTCATAGGAAAGTCTCAAGGGAGAGGCAGAAAGCAGTGGGGTGTGATATTGAAATTAAGGTGACAAGAAAAAATGTTAACTTTTCTGTCAGTAAAAATGTTTAGAATTCACAATGACATGACCTTAAAAATAATGGAATTTCAGGGAATAATATACAYTGCTTGTCTTATCTGCCTTCTAATTCACAAGTATTTTACTTAAAATGAAAGCCAACAGTCTTTTTAGCTGACTCTAGAATTTAGGTTCAGAGGAACCYAAGGTTCAGTAAGATCACGAAAGTTGGCAGCCACCATTGTTAAAAAGGAAGCTTGATATATCCTCAGAATTAACTATTTTTAAATCCTAGTTGAATAGGATTGGGATGATGCTGAATGTGAAATTTCTAAGCTTGATAAAGACAATAAACTAGACTCTCAGAAGGAGGAACTTGATTTAAAATTCAATTTAAAATATTTTTCCCATTCCTCCATGAACAGCTGAAGCAATTATTATCAGTGCCAGTCAGTGCTGCTAAAAAAACCAAACCAATGTGAGAGGTGGGAAAACAAAATCTGTTGAGGAAGTTCTTTGAGTCATGAAGTGTCCTAAGGAGGACAAAGTGTTCAATTTTTTTGAAGCTTTGTATTGRAGAGACACTGTCAGAAAAGAAAAACAAAGTCATTATACTGTGAATTTTCATGGCAGTGAGTATAAATTGTATCCTCCAGTGTTCCAGGGACCATTTACAATCACCAGGCTTGTTTAAATAAATGAGGAGGTGGCCAAGCAAAGGGGAACAGGGGCCCAAACTTCCCAAAAAAAGTCTGGATGTGCTAACAGAGAAGTGCTATGCAAAATATTGCCTCAGTTGCCCCTGAGTTTCTCAGATTCCCTGGCTGACTGTTGTGTTGAATTCCCAGAACCCTCTGGTATCACAGATTTCAGCCTGCTTTTAATCATTMATGGCCTTTCCTTCACCAGATTTCTTTGATCTCGTTTTGCACTACTTCATCTCTTTCTCTGTTTTCTTTTTCACTCAGATTGCAGTTTCGTTGCTTTATTTAATTCTCAGTTCCCCTCAACTTCTAAACACATTTCTGGAGGGCAGAGCTGGTTTTTACACTGGTTTGGTCTCTCTTGGGCAGGGACTTTTCCCAAGGGCCAGGAGGCAGGGAATGGCTTCCCAGTGCCAGAGGGCAGCCATGGATGGGATGTGGGGCAGGAATTGTTCCCTGKSAGGGTGGGCAGTGCCTGGCACAGGGTGCCCAGAGCAGCTGGGGCTGCCCCTGCATCCCTGGCAGTGCCCAAGGCCAGCTTGGACATTGGCACAGTGGGAGCTGTCCCTGCYMTGGCAGGGTAGGAAYGAGATGMTCTTCAAGATCCCTTCCATCCCAAACCATTCCATAATTCTGTGATCTTCACACAACCATCTCACACCCCTTTCCAGCAGAAACACAGTTCACCCAACTCGTCAAACTCAAGTCCTGTTGAAATGTTTCTGACAGGAGTTTGCTGGGGTGGGAAAATCTTTCCCTCTGAATAATGAAAACAAGGGGGAAACAGTCCTAAATGTATCAGCAGCAGCCTCCTGTTTGCTCCTGTTGTAACTGGACAGGACATTTTGGCTTTTTTGTGTGATGGGTGCTGGCTCTGGCAGAGGACTGGGAGAGAAAATTCTCATTTACATCCACAGATCCTCACTGTGACGTGAAAAAATTACTCTGTATTTTCAGAAACAGCTGGTTTATTTTCACTTTCCCATCTGAGACATTTCAATTGAGATTTTCAGGGCTTTTCTATTTCCCACTGAATTTTCATTAAAAGCCTTTAAGAGCTTTTCATCTGACTTGAAATGGGACATTATTCTGCTCAGCTCCTAAAATTGCGTGGGCTGCCACCAAGCTCATTTAATGCTAAATTTATTCTAGTGCTTTGAGAAATATTTATTAATTAGATGCTCTTAGCTCCTATTTGCAAATAGTTCTATTTATGGCAATAGAAGTGCTCATGTAAAAGATAAATTTGGAATGCAGATTTTTTTAGCTACCAAGCTTTAAAATGAGCAGTGTGGTTTTTGTTGCAAGGATTGATGATTKAACTGACACTTCAAAAATTCTGTAAAGCTTAGAAAAATATCCTAAGAGATGTTCCTAGAAATAAAGAATCAGGAGCTCTGGACTTTAAACAAATAAGAATTAGTTTTTTGAATAACTGACTTTAAAATATTCTTTGTACATGTCACCAATGTAATATTTAATACCTATCTGCAGAAAAAGCAGAATATAAGATGTGGCAGGAATTTTAAATGTTTCTAGCAAATGTTTTCTCCTCAATTGTATCTGAAGCCTGAAGCTTCAGAGGGCCATAAACAGCTTTAAAACAGCTTTAAAAGCCTGGTCAGTGATGAAATACTCAACATGAGGAAGCAAAAAACTTTACTGAAGCTTTAGATCTGTTTTCCATATTCTTACAAAAGAGYTGGTTTCTAAAGATGTGTTTTAGGTTTCAGTCTCACTGGAAGCATCTTATAAGAAAGATTTTATATACTTAAAAGATGTTCTGAAGAGTCAGAGTTCCCCTGATTACAACAGTTTAGTGTTTCTGTTAACTCTGATGGAGCAGAATGAATTTGCAAATTGTTTTGGTGAAATTGGTGTGTGAAATATTCAACAATCTGTGTTTGGCTGGCTGAAAATTGACAGCCTTGAGAAACTGATGCTGTGAACAGATGCCCCATTCAGATATGGATACCTACAGGAAAGATGGAGAGGGACTGTAGGGCCAGGAGCCAGGGAAGAGCTTCAAACTGACAGAAAGTGGGGCTGGATGGGATGTGGGGCAGGAATTGTTCCCTGTGAGGGTGGGCAGTGCCTGGCACAGGGTGCCCAGAGCAGCTGGGGCTGCCCCTGCATCCCTGGCAGTGCCCAAGGCCAKSYTGGACATTGGGRCTGGGAGCAGCCTGGSRCAGTGGGAGCTGTCCCTGCCCATCAACTGGTGTCCCAGTTGATTTTTAAAGTCCTTTTCAGCCTAAACCAGTCTGGGATTCTCTGATACCCAAGGCTGTATCCCTCCATGTGCATCAGAATTAACTCCTTGCCTTGCCAATGTATCAATCAACCCCCAACTACAAAAGCCTCATTACCTGCCTGTGTTCCAGGTGAGCTGAGTGATGTATTAATGACAGAATAAGACTTTCCTTGGTCAAAGTTCAGTCTTCAGGCTGCCAAGCTCTCAGAGGGAAAATAAAACWCAAAAAGCCCAYGTTCCTGYTGTCATGTCAAGACAGYACAGKKTGCCCAGGGAAKCTGTGGATTCCCCATCCCTTGGAAATGTCCAAGGCCAGGTTGGACAGGGCTTGGAGGAATCTGGGATAGTGGAAGGTGTCCCTGCCCACAGCAGGGAGTTGGAATGAGATGATCTTCAAGATCCCTTCCAACCTGACACTTTGCTTTTCCTTCCCCTTTCATCAGGCTTTTCTCGTTACCTTCATTCCACATCTTGCCTGTCATGTGCAATAGCCTTTCATTATTATTATTTACTGGTCATTCAAATTGAAAAATTACCTCTGGCACAGCTGTGACAGTCACCCTGCTCACACTTAGCATTCACCTTGTGCTTTTATATTTACTTCCTCAGCTTGTGTCTCTTCTGTGTTAGCTGTAAGCCTTTTCTGACAAGGTCTGTCTAATCCTTTGCCTTAGTTCTGTGCCCAAGACAGCAGAGTCCCTTTATTTCTTGCATAAAATTCATTAGTTAATACTTTTGAGGCACTGGAAATGTCCTTCTTGCTGCAGAATTACAGCAGTTTAAGTAAAAGTGCTCAGTAGGAAGTCAGCACGTTGTGACATGAGTGTTGCCCCACATCTCCCTCTCATGCACCTTTCATGGTCGTGCCAGGTCTCACTGACAAGTGGTTGTGTTTGGGTTTTCATTGCACTGACTGCAACATCTGTGGGTTTGCATCTTCTGTCAACAGAAAAAAAAAGAAAGGAGCCACATTTTTCTCTTTCATTACAGAAGCTGTGTCTCCCTACCCAAAGCTTCCAAAGCTGTTGATTGTTGTTTTCACGGATTCATCAAATAGTTKGGAAGGAACCTTAAAGATCATCCAGTTCCAAACCCCTGCCATGGCAGGGACAGCTCCCACTGCCCCAGGCTGCTCCCAGCCCCAATGTCCAAGCTGGCCTTGGGCACTGCCAGGGATGCAGGGGCAGCCCCAGCTGCTCTGGGCACCCTGTGCCAGGCACTGCCCACCCTCACAGGGAACAATTCCTGCCCAGTTTAACCTAAAATTCAGTTTGAAGCCATTCCCCCTTGTCTTATCACTACATATCTTTATCTTCCACCTCTCCTGGAGCCCTTTTAGGCACTGGAAGGGGCTCTGAGCTCTCCCTGGAGCTTTCTCTTCTCCAGGTGAACATTCCCACCTCTCCCAGCCTGGCTCTAGAGCAGAGGGGCTCCAGCCCTGGGATCAACTTCATGACTTCCTCTGGGCTCTCTGCAACAGCTCCATGTCCTCCCTGTGCTGGTCCCCAGGGCTGGAGCAGCTCTGCAGGTGAAGCCTCACCTGAGGGGGCACAAGGGCAGAATTCCCCCTTTCCAGACTGGGGGATCAGCCCAGGCCACAGTTTGGGGAAGAGCATTCCAATTGTGTTGGTTCTACTCTACTTTTTTTCTTACTTGAATAGTCCTCATGGACAGAAAGGCTGAAATGACTTGTTCCTTCCTTACTTTTATTCCTTCAAATACAGAAACGAGGTTTTAAAATGTCATGATAGCATTTATCATTTTCTTTTATCCCACATGTGTCAGTGAGTGGTTTTTATTCCTGTGGGAGCTCAGTGCACAGGTTTTTTTCTTACTGAATAGCAGGAGCATTGGACATTGCTCAGGTTAGCCATGAACAAAATGAACAAGCTCAACTGATTTTCCCTTCTTACCTAACAACATCTATCATTTTGCTTTATTTAGTCCATGCTTTCATTTTATTAGATTGCAGAGGAGCATAAATGGTGTCTGTTTACATTCCTTACTGATTCAGCTCAAAATGCTGACCAAGTATGGCTTGAGGAGTCTGTAAAAAGGTGGGATAGTTCTGGCTCTTAGACATGTAAAGGTGTTCCTGGAAGCTCCAGACCCAGAGTGCAAATCAGTTAACCCTCCTCGACCATTTTGAAACCTCAAATCCTTTGAAATAGCTGGCAACCTGCCTGTTGCATATTTACAGTTACACAACTCACAACTCTTCCCCTCTGTGACTTCTAAAAGTTCCCCCTTCCTTTTTTTTCCCTCCAGGTCCCTTGGCAGCATCACAACAGCTCCTCTGCCTCCCTCCTGCTCTTCCCTGCCTTCCCCCCAGTCCTCCTCCCCTTTATCTCCCTCTCTCTCCTCAGTGTGGCACATTGTTCTGGGGAAATGGGTTGTTTGGAGTTCACACTYTGTTTTCCTGCTGTTTTTCTGGGAAGCTGGACGTGGCACGAAAAGATATGGGAACAGCTTGTAGGAAATGGGTTTGTTTGGGGAAACAATAAAAGAGAAACAGCCTGCATASCTCTCTACCTCTCCTGGAGGTTGGMAGTCTTGGGTTACAGTATGKARAGACGTTTTTTGGGGTCATTTTTCAATGCAGCCCAAAGAAAAGCAAATAAAAATATTTTATTTTAGAATGTCTTAAGCTTTGCATCCACCCAGCTTCAAATCTGATAGCAGTGTGTATTAAACTTTTTAGTTACTTGTTTGAGAGGTGTGGGGGAAACCATCTTAAAGGTTTCTATTGCTGTGGAAAATGAAGATCTCACAGTTCTGGACAGGAGATTCTCTTCATTTGCATTGATTTTCTCAGTTCACTTTTCATCAAGTGAGCAGCAGCTGATCTTGTTTGTCTTTCTGGAGCTGGTGTTGGTGCTGTTGCAAAAACCAGGCACTATCAAAGCTGCAGGGCCTGGTTTTTGACTGATAACTTTGGGAATCACAGGTTAGGAAGAAATATTGCCACAGGGAAAAGCTGCAGGATATTTCTTGCCACCACATCAAAGATATTGCCATGTGCATTTTCCTTTTCTTCTTCACGTGTAAAATTAAAAATGGGTCACAACCTGTTCCTGCTGCATATGAGATTCAGCAGAGAGCCACAAGCTCCTGCAATCGTAAAATTCTTTGAGTTGTAAGATACAGGTTAAATTTGTAAGGCAGATCTCTAAAAGAAAAAAAGGAAAGAGAATGAAACAGTTGAAAATTTGCTGAAGTAATTGTTTATGTTTTGTGATTTTGAAGATTTGGTTTAGAAAGACATTGTTTAAATAAAATAATAAGAACTTAGTTTAAAAGCAAAAGCACAGGTGTATATGGGATTAGATTTTTTTTTAATATTGTCACAAAGCAAATTGTTTTGTGTGTGTGTGAGAGTTTCCTTTTTGTTCTGTTTTGATTTATTTGGGGWCAAACAAAGAGTATTCACTTTGCCTGCCATAGGCATGAAACAACATTTTCTTCTGATCCAGTGGTTTGCCTSCCTCTCAAAATGCAATATATCAAAAACAATACCAGTCTCTTGGACTGATTGTAGATAATATTTGAGCTAAAACAACAATATCCTTATTTTACACTAGTTCAGCAGAGCAGGTTAAWTATCCTTAAAGAAAAGCAGGCACTTAACTTTATTGCTGTTTCACTAAACTCTGCGTGAGTCTTTGCACACAAAGAAATGACTTAATGCTGTGACATTCAACCCCKTCTTAATTTCATTAGTCATGTTTTGTGGCAGATGACTAAAATAATGTGTGCAGAAGTATGAATCAAGATATTCATTATAAACAATTATAGGAAAGTATGCTGGGCTATACACTGCAAAGGTTATCGTGACAGGAAGTCGTATTTTACATACACAGTGGGCATATTTGGGAAGCTCATTCTGAATTTAGAAGGATTACCCATCTGAGCAATATTCCATATGCTCCTGAAATGGGGAATACCATGAGAGGCATGCAATGCTACATATTTRTATATCCAGTGTATACATGTGCTCTCCAGAATAAAAGGTGTCTGAGGAAAAGGAAGGGAGAATAATGTAAACAACAGACTTTCTGCTCCAAGGCTGTGCAAAAAWGGAGAGAGCACTGTTAACAGAGTAAATTTTTAAAAAGCAGTATATAAATTTGTGGTTTGATTCCAGTTGTCTGATGTGGAGAAGTCAGTAAAATATATAGAGGTATAGACTCATGGAATGGTTTGGGTTAGAAGGGATCTTTAAAATCATCTTTTTCCTGCCCTCTGCCATGGGCAGGGACAGCTCCCACTGTGCCAGGCTGCTCCAAGCCCCARTGTCCAACCTGGCCTTGGGCACTGCCAGGGATGCAGGGGCAGCCCCAGCTGCTCTGGGAAACCTCTGCCAGKGYCTGYCCACCCTSMCAGGGAGGAATTACATCGAGACAAAATACACTTGGAAGTGAATAAAAGCATCCATACAAATAAAGATGGCTTGAGCAGCATTTGCAGAAGCTTTCAGGCAAGGAGATTCATAAGAGCTGGATGTGGTCAGTGCTCTCTAAATAGCAAAGTGAGAGTTTTAAATCCATAGGAAGGYGAACACAGGGAACCATCAGAGATTCGCCAGCGTGCTGCTGGTTGGGCTTGGTCACACACCCAGCCCRGACACCCCTTTTGTTTTCCCCTGATTTCCTTGGGGTAGGGGATGTCTGAAGCTGAGACAGCCCTGGAAGKGTGGTGTTCCCAGCAGGAAGATGAGTGACCCCCTCCTGACACGGCCACGCTCACCCTCGTGTGCGCACGTGCACAAACACCACGCACAGACCCTGCAGGGAAGTGAGGGGTCACCGAGCAGCTCAGCTCCTGGCCCCCATTCAAGTGTCATTTCCCTGATGCTCCCAGGCATTCCTACAGAACAGAGCCTCACTGGAAAGGAAACTCGTTGGGATGCTTTTTTTTTTTTTTCTTTTCAGGTTTCCTCAATGTAAAGATCTCTTCATTCCCTGCCATGCATTTCTGATCACTTTGGTGATCAGCTTGTCCTTGGTACATGCTGTGCTTTAGGGAAAGGTATTTTAATGCCTGAGTTATTTTTGCTTTAAAATTTGCTTAGACATTCGGGGTGGGATTCTCTAAAAATGTGCATGTGTACATATGCTGAAGAGTGTGTGTATATAAATATATATATATAACATATATAGAATAGGAATATGTAATTATATATAAAATATATCTATGGTGTGTCAACCCATCACAGTGAAAAAATGCTAAATGTAGCAGAACAAATTCTAAATTTAATGTATAATCTTGTAGTTTTCCTTAGATGGTAGGGAAAAGAGTTGCAAATGTTACCATAACCCTGGACAGATCTTTTGAATAAGGCTATAAAAAAAATAATGTCAAAAATTTTCTTCAGTAAAGTTTACAAACTTTATTGAGGGTGGGTAAGGAAAATAATTCTGGACAAGAATAATTCTGGACAGAGAATAACTCTGATTAGCACACAGTAATTCTTCAAGAAACCCCAGCTGAACTGCTGAGGCTGGCCAAGATGCAAGAGATTTTTAAGAGGAATTAAAAAATGGGTAAGACTGGTGGTCTAGAATGGGATCAGTGCCTTGGTTTGGGTGCTGGTTTGGTCCCAAGACTCTCTCCCAAGGTCCTTTCCCCATATAATTTTGRTCTGTTGGCTCCTAGCAGGTGTGTGCAGCCTCATGTTCCCTTCCTGTTGGGCTCTRGGCCAATTTACAAGCCTGAAACCTACTTTGCAAAACAAATTTTTTGCTGGAAAGGTTGCTGAAAAAACACTCGAGATGTTTGTATTTTTAACAAAGTAGAGTATTGGCTGCTCCTTCAGATTGATACAGTCCTGTACTAAAAAAGCAAAGTAGCAGCAACAGGCTAGCCCTGGGCTGAGATGGAAATTACAGAGTTCTACATCCAAGTTTTCCCAGTTTTCTAGGCATTTTGAAAGCCTAGAAGTTAACAGCCAAGCATGAAGCAGCAAAGAACTTGGAGCTTTCAAAGTTTATAATTGACAATACTCTCAAGATGAAAAGGAAGAAAAGTCTATTGTATTGACTGAAGAAAAAGTCATTCAAACTTCACTGCTCGAGCTCTTTCCATGGATGGAAGTGCTAAAATAAGCATACAAAGCTCCAGTTTCTTAAAAAATGCAATATATTGTATGCAATGTACAATCTGCAGGATATATTTGTATTGTTTCCAGCCCTGGTGATTTAGGATTGACATAATCATTCAGGAATACGTATTCTGATCATTGTGCTGCTCCAACCCTGCACCCTCTTCGTTCAGCTCATGGTGCAGCTGATAAAACCTGGTGATGCCTCAGTGTTTTAAGTAATTTTCCAGCACTTTGCTCGTGCAGGAGGAGACTTTTGAGGTCCACTTTCACTCAGGAGCCTGGTGGGCAGAGCTGCTTCCAAGCAGCTTGAAGCCCACTCAGGTGTTGAGAAGGTTGAAATAGGTGCAGGGTGGAAGTTTTCATCTCTGGGACGTGTATAAAAGAGTTTCCTGCTTCCATTTGTTACATTTTGGCTTGGTGTGAAACTGTTCATTTGCACTTTGTTGACAGATAAAAACTGCAGGTGAAATAATTGATTGTGAAATGGCAACTCTTTTAAATTAGGTGCTCGTGCCTGCTCTGGAAATTGCTCTACTCAGTGTGATAATTTTAATGTGTGAAATGCAGGGTAGTCCCAAATACAGCACACACCTTGGCATGAGGGAGCTCTGTTTTCTAAGACCATATTTTACTAATTCTGCCCAAAGTTTCACCATCTACAATAACAGAATGATGATTTTTTTATTTTCTGAAGCACTCGCGGACGTGGAGTTGAATGGCTCATGCTGCAAATATTACCTTATGGTTCACTGACCTTTCAGGAATGACAGTTTGTTAGGAATTGTGATAAGGCACCAGGGTCTGCATTCGAATTTATAGTATCTCAGAATTTGTTCATTTACACACAAAATATTAAAGCCTTTGGGCTTAGCCACGAGGCCTCTGTTCACGTTGGAGTCAGMGTTACGCAAAGACGGCTGCAGGATCGCGCCTCAAACATCTGCTGCCCTTTCCCAGAAATGAATCCAGCCTGCAATTTCATAACATCASTTTGATGGATGCTTGGTTATTCCTTTCTTCAAGTGGGGCTCCAAACATCCTTGTATTTTTCTCAGTGAGAGGTGAGGAGAGGTGATAAGTGGCAGCGCCGGGCCCGTGTTTGGATTAACACGGAGTCTCCCAATGCTCCCTGAAAGGAGCTGGAGGATGTTGGCTGAGCTGGCAATCAGATTCTCATGGGTGGAGGTGAGGACAACATCTGTCTCTCCTATCTTGTACTTGCCARGGCTTTTCGTTGTTCCTGAACTCTCCTCATGAATATAATATGTGGGTTTTTGTCTGATCTAATGAATCCAGGACCCGGAGATTTAGAAGGAAAACGTATTCCAGATGTGTGTTGCAATTCCTGACTCAGGTGACTGCATTTTAAGCAGTAACCTTTTCCAGTCTGTTCCCCACACCGTATTGAATATCCTCCTCCTGCAAACGGTCAGCAGAGGCTTGTACAAGCATCATGATTAATAAGCTACAGCAAGGCTAAAACATCAATCATTCGCCTTTAGTTTCACCCGGCTGCTCCTGGATGCAATGAATCCAAGGCTCAAAGGCTTGGCTTTGGAGCAGGGCTGCAAATTTAGGCTCTTTAAGCAGTTCGACCCCAGCTTGTTTCCTCCTGCAGCGGTGCCTGCTGCAGACGTGAGCGAGTGTCAGGCTGGAAGAGTTCCCACTGCTCAGGGAGGTTCTGGTGTCCAGCCTGCCCGTGCTCTCTGTTCCAGCCTGGAAATGACATTCCTGGCCTGTTTGAAATTAGGCTTTCACTCCAGATGAGCAGCTTCCTAGAGCATCAGAAGATGCAGTGTGATGTGGGATAGGTGGAAGAGCAGCGAGCAAAGAAGAGTGACCTGGCCAAATCTTGTGCCCTGTGTKCTCTCCTCCACACCCTCACCTGTCCTTTCTTTCAGTAACATCTGTAATTCAATTGACAAACCTCCAACAACAAAAGTTATCAGGTATACAAGGGATACCAAGAGCACTAAAACATGGAAACACTTAAAGAGCTAATTGCACGGCCTTAATGAGAACAATCTTCCCTCAGAAAATGCAGGTCCTSTCCAAATGTCACTGTTTATTAGAAAGTTTTAACATCTGCACAACACACGCTCGTGTGTTACAATTAATCCTCATAATAAACATGGTTTGGTGAAAGTTTTTGTATAACAGCTTTTGGTCYAATTTAGAATGAAAATAAGTTGTGGTATGTCAGAATTCTTTTTAGAACAGAGAGGTTTTTTCTGACCAACTGTAGACATCTGAGAAGTGATAAGAAACAGCCCATGTCTGAATGGATTGTGGCTGTGGGGAGGTCAGAGCTTGTGCTTATCTATGTATTGTCATGAAATCAGATTATAAAAGTAAAATGTGTTTACATCGATGAGGAGAAATATTCTAAAACTGGTGTCAAAAATAGATGGTATAAATGCAGTGCATATGGCAAAGTTAATTAAAAGKTCTTTATTGCAGTGTTGTTGTAAGCCAAGGGTAACAGGGCCTTTTGGGAGTCTGGGAATGCTGTCTGCAGAAGCAGAAAATGCAGTTTATTTCTATAGAATCTCAGTGTACAATGAGGGGTTTTGCTGTGTTTGTGTGCCCTCATTCATCCTCCTCCTTGGGTGCTGTTCTTGCCTGACTCTGTCCAACCTGGCCTTGGAMACTTCCAGGGATGGAGAATCCACAATTTATCTGGGCAGCCTGTGCCAGGGCCTCACCCCCCTCACAGCCAAGCATTTCTTCCTAAAATCTAAYATAAACCTGCCCTCCTTCAGGTTAAAACCACTGCTCATTTTTAAAAAACACAACAGTTCACAGTTTAAAACCATTGTCCATTCACCCCTGGGTTAGAGAGGYCTCCAAAGTACTTTAAAATCCTGCTGCTGTGCTTATTCCCCAATATCCCTCATCCCAAGCAAATTCTGGTGCACATCCACACACCTTGTTGTCTTGTGTAGCCATTTCTTAAGTTTGACCAAACTTTAAGGAAAAAAAAAAGTCTTTGTCCTCAGTTCCTGACATTGCATTTAAAGAAGGCAGCTTGCATGTGCTTCTCATGATGGGAACTACTTCAGTCACATTTCCTGTAACTTCATGTTTCTAGGCCAAGTAATCTTGCATTTGATTAAGTAAACACCTTTGTCCTAATGACTTTATGCCTACTTTAAAGGCGTTGCTGTACCTATTGTTCTGCAGATTTGTCAGTCTGTTATTCTTTTTCTTTTTTTAAATTTATCAGTGAAGTTTGAGTCAAAACCAAGTAAGAGAAATCGTTTTGTTCTTTTATCTTTAGTACAGAAAGTCCAAGGGACAAGCCAGGTTTTGCATAATACAAGCAATTAAAGTATAAAGGGAATATAATGAAGGAACATGGGTTTGTTTGGGTTTTGTGGGGTTTTTTTTTTGTTTTTTTTTTGCTATGATGTAATGAGAGGAAATATGTGGAGAAAGGAAGGTGAAATAAAGAAAATTTATGTTCAATATTGGCCTCAAATACTAACAGCTCTGCTTCCCAGATTTTCATGAAAGACCCTTCCCACCTTCTCCTTTAAGCTCCACGTGTTCTTTTCTTCATATCCCTTTACTCTAGACTTAATTACTAGAAATTAAAGGCTTCATTTTTGAGATGYTGCATCATGTGAAATCCAGGAAGATGACCCATTCACTGCTAAAATTATTGTCTAAAGGGTACAAACCTTTGCAAAACTGGGGGAAGCCTGTAATGCATCTATTTTGTAACAATTACTAATGTTTACATTTCTTTATCCCACTTATGGCTTGATGTTGCCAAACTGCTCCGGAGACAGCATTAATATGGATGACAAAAAGAAATTAACATGTAAATGAGTAATGAAAAGCATTTACTAGGARCAGAACTGGCACCCACATGTAATAAAACCTTGCCAAACATTGTCAGTATTAATAGCTTTGTTTACATTTATGTGTGGCCAGACCATGCCGCTGTTTTTTCCTGATGGTGAGTTCTGACAATTTTCATATTAGACTTGGTCCAGGAGCTTGCRTTTGCAATTATAACACAGAACAGATTTTGGAGTCCCTGTATTTAGGAAAGAAAYAGCCCACACTGCTTGCTGTCAGCTGTTCCAGGACAGCAGTTTGGTGTTGGAGCCTTCCTTTCACAGCTCGCAGTTTGGGGACACCAAGTTGTGCCCATTATCAAACATTCCTGAACAACTGAGAAATGGTTCCTGTTGCTGGGTGTATTTCTGTGCCTTTCCCCAGAAAGAGCTTCAAGGGGTGGTTTTGTCAGGTTGAGTTCTGGTTGTTCAGCATCCTTGGGTCTTGCAAGGTCAGTGGATTCAGAAAAGTCTGGGCCAGAAACCCTGATCTTTYAAGTTGATCTGGCCTAAAAGTTGATCCCAGRGCTGGAGCCCCTCTRCCCTGGAGCCAGGCTGGGAGAGCTGGGGGTGCTCACCTGGRAAAGAAAGCTCCAGGGAGAGCTCAGAGCCCCTTCCAGAGCCTGAATGGRCACCAGGAGARCTGGAKAGGGACTGGGGACAAGGSMTGGAGGGAAAGGACACAGGGAATGGCTTCCCAGTGCCAGAGGGCAGCCATGGATGGGATCTTGGGCAGGAATTGTTCCCTGTGARGKTGGGCAGGCCCTGGCACAGGGTGCCCAGAGMAGCTGCCCCATCCTTGGAAATGTCCAAGGCCAGGTTGGACAGGGCTTGGAGAACCCTCTGATCRTGGAAGGTGTCCCTGCCATGGCASGGGGGTTGGGATGAGGTGATCTTTTAGTTCCCTTCCAACCCTTTGATTCTCTGATTTAAGATCTCTGGGAGGAAGAAGAGCCTGGAGAGGACGTGAGGCTGATTCCAGCATGGGCCACGTTCTTCAGGTGTGCTGACTCCTCAACATCCTGCAAAGGCTTCCATGGCTGGTGCAGCTTTTGTCAGCCAGGGAGGGGTGGTGACCCATGTCCTGCTGTCCTTCCAGACAGGCCAGCCAAGGAGCAGGGAGGGAGGATGGCAGAGGCTCTCTGTGTGCAGTGCACATGAACGAGCCTCCACAAAGGGCCCGACCCACAGCACACAAAGCTGGCAGGAGCCCAGTTGTTCCTGCAGAGCCTTCCCAGACCTGTCAGCGAGCACTCACTGATAACCAGCAGGATGGAGCACAGATGAGTGCTACCAAACCACAGCTCAGCTCAGGCTGAGCTTGCTTTCTCCATGAATTTTCCTCTGGAACGTGAAGTTTTTAAGGCTGTCTTGGGCTCGTTTATGTTTGTCTTGTTTTGTATCCATAGCTGTAGATATTCACACAGCCCGGGGTAATTGGGTTCGTATTTCCAGCTTTTACTGTGCTCGTCAGGAAGTTTAAATGTTTGCACTTTCCCTCTTCAGGCAACATATTGGGCATCCACAGTACAAACTCTTTGTTGTCATTAGCAGTGCCAATAAATAGAAACCCCTTTTTTTCTTGTTCTTTACATTTATACTTACCTTAAATATCCATACATTACCTTACATTAGGTGGAGTTTTTTTTAATAGTAACCAGAAAATTTTGCTTTGTTTCACTTGTGTGGGRAAGGATGAGAAACAAATCCATTATATAGTGCTTGATGCCTGTTTCAAAAAGGCCCATTAATAAATGGTTTACARAGTTAAATAATGTTTTATTTGCAATCTGTATCAGCTTTCTCCTGTATAATTCACACTTTAGTGTATTTACTGGAGCTAACTCTTCCAAAATTAACATTTTGTTATGCATTTTTGACTCATGGATTGGGGCAGAAGAGAGGGAACTGTGCATTCAGTAGTGTCAGGCATTGTGATCATCTGGCCAGGCTGTGTTTGTGCATACATATATATTTAATTTTGGGGAATTATTTAATGAAAAAAAAAAAATCTCACAGACTGCTGAGAAAGAACTCTTTCTTTTCCTTCCAGTGTAACATCTTCTGTTCTTGTTATGTGATCCCTGCTACTTTATTATCCAAGTTATTATCCAAATTCCCTGCTTCTCTCAGTGGAGCCAGGGAAGAATCCTTGGGGAGCAAGGGACCAGTGGCCATCCTCCCCACACCTCCTTGGTCTGCAGGTTTTCTCAGAAAAGGCTCTTCAGAAAAGCTTCAGACCCCCAGCAGCAAAGGTTTCTGGCATGAGAGGCGTGACAAAAAGGAGAGGTGTTATTCTGGCAGCCTTTTTGTCTCACAGAACCAAAGAGGCAGAGGTTGCAGGTTGGTGGGAGAGTGTGCAGAGCACAGAAGAAAGGGTGGYAACTGAGAAATCACTGGTGGCAGCCCAGTGGTGATCCTTGCACTCAGGTGGCATCTGAAAATGAGCAGTAAAAAGGTGCAGATCACTGCCTGAACTCAGAAATTCAATCATGAGTCTCAGGGTGCTTGAAGGGCCTGAGATCCCACTCCCCAAGCCCTGGGATTAAGGGGTGATCTCAGTTTTCACGAGCAGGAAGAAGGCAGAAGTGATGTCCCCACCTTTGCAGCTGCAGAGCAAACTGTGAACATCAGCAGAGTGCACCCCAAGGGCTCACAAACCAGGTGGATAAAAAGGAGGAATGTRCAATCACAGAATATCCAGGGTTCAAAGAAACCCTCAAGGATGAAGTCCAGCTCTCACCCCTGCACAGAACATCTGCAAGAGTCACACCATGGGTCTTAAAATGAACAAACACTGATTTTTAGGGCAACGTGTGACTGCTGGAGCTCGTCAAAGCCCTCTTCCAGCAGCCATGGTGGGTGGGAGCCTGCAGACAGCCACCCACCCTCCCAGGGCTGGGGAACTCCCATCCCTTTTCTCTCTCCCTTTCTGCTCTGCTGACAGGACCACGCATTTCTGGCCGTCAGCAGCAGATCTGGCAGGAGCACAGCCCACCCACGCTGCCTGATGGAGCTCCCTGCCCCGAGCCTGGCTCAGGATTCCCCCCAGTCCCTGATCCTTGGCCCCCACRCTCGCAGCCATGGCCAGCTGGCCCAGCCTCCCCCTCAGCTGCTGCCAGCCCCTGGGCTCTCASAGAGCCTCCTCGCCAGCCCAGGGCTGGGGATTGTCCCCACGGTGGCAGGGAGGGGCTGTCCCCCTGCTCCATCCCATTCTGCAAGGCCAGGATGGCAGGATGGAGTCCCACGGTGGGCTGCTGTCCTTCCACAGAGTCACTGRGGGTGGAAATGCCCTCCCAGCCCATCTAGCCCTGCTGGAATATTCCCTTCTACTGATCCAGAGATGGGGCAGCTGGGAGGCATTTTAAAAMCTTTTATTCCATTTTCAGTCTCATGGTGAAGGGTGAGGCAGTGCAGATGTTACAATTCAYGCCATCACAATCAGAAGCCAATTATTTCCTAATTACAATACATTATATAAGCATTTCTTTGCCTATCACCTTTTGCCACACAAAGCTGTTAATGCCTTAAAGCCAGACATCTAAAACTATCCCTCATGGGTCCTAATACAATGCATCTTTCATAGTTCTATTTCTCCAAAGTATCTGGTCTTATTTGCAAGGCCATCCTTTAAACTTGTTTCCAGTTCCATTTCTCTCTCAACAATGTCTGTCCTATCCCATGGCATTTCCCAGTCACCATTTTCCATCTCAAGGTTTGCATACAGATGCACACTTTGTGAGCTCTGTCAGGCTTTGAGAATTCTCTACAAATCCATTTCCCACAGAGCCCACCTTGTCACTGAGTGCCACGTCCCAGTGCTCCTTGGACACCTCCAGGGATGRGCACTCCAACACCTCCCTGGGCAGCCCCTTCCAGCACTTGAATTTGCACCTTTTCCACCCAAAGTGACCCCTGGAGAAGGTGGATTTTCTCAGAATTCTGGTTTTGGAGGGTGCCTCCTGAGCCTCTGCASTGCTGGAGGACAGCAGGGGTGTGGCAGCCTAGTCCTGCTCTCGTGGCTCATCTCAGGTGGGATGTGTCCCTTCAGGAGTTTCAGCTCTGCCCACACTTCCTGATGGATGTGGTAGGCACAGCACCATCCTTWGCCTGGCCCAGGTGCTGCCTCGCTCACAAGGCTCAACTCCAGACAGCTCAGGGAAGGAATTGGTGCCAGCAGAAATGCTTGGCAGCAGGGTAGAGGGTCACTGTCCCTCTCTCTGGTGTCTGTCTGGCCTCCAGATGGATGTGATGGCACTGAGGGACCTGGTGGGCCCTGCTGCCCTCAATGGCCATAACCCCAGTGCTGCCATGAAGAGGGTGGGAAGCCCTTCCCACAGCTCCAGGTTGGGATTTTCAACAGCAAGAGCTGCCATGAGAAGGAGGGAGGTGTCTGCTGGGCATGGTGTCCCTGGAATGAAGGTTGTGCCCAGATCTCTTGGCTCCTGGTCCAGAAAGGACTTGGCCTGGGTCCCTGAGGAAGGAAATACAGATCCCAGTGGGTCAGCAGGGCCTGGCTTTCAGTTTCTCCTCTCAGGGGCAGCAGTTTTTGCTGCATTCAGCAGATCTCACCCTCTGCATCATTACTGAGACCGCACAGACCTGGGCTTTGCTGCCCACCCTGCCCTCTCCTTGGTGGTGTGTGTTTGTGCATCTGCTCAGCTGCTCGGGGAGGGTCTCCCCAGGGAGAGGTTCCCCTGTCCAGATGTTGCTGAAATCTGTCCCCATGGGTCCTCACCTCCGTAAAAAACAATGCTGTGCCTAAAACCACTGAGRCTGTTCACCTCCCTGTGGGATGGGCAGGCCCTTTTTCCTTGGGGAATGTTGTCGCTGTCGCATTGGGGATGGCTGAAGTGGCACAGACTGCAGTGCTTGGAGGGCATGAAARCAAGKTTTAATAGCAAGCASACCTTTTTATARACTGYATCRATACWGCTGGACATGAYWGGCCTTTTAATTAACACCCCTCACCATCATTGGCTAATTAAGAACGACACCTCTTYGTAAACACCTTGCAATAAACAARGAGAGCGAAACAGCGTGTGCRAAATTGYTTATAATTCCTYCCAGGGCAAATGCCTGGRRAAGTTTTATTTCCCACAGGCCCTGCTGGTGTCTGATGCTTGGAAATGTTCTCTGACCAGGCTGTACCCACAGACGTTGTGGTGGGTGCCCTGAGGCGTGGCTGCACTGACCTCTCTCTGCTTTTGCAGGAAGCGTTATCGGTGGTGAGCGAAGACCAGTCCCTGTTCGAGTGTGCCTACGGCTCTCCCCACCTCGCCAAGACAGAGATGACGGCCTCCTCCTCCAGTGAATATGGGCAGACCTCCAAGATGAGCCCACGTGTCCCCCAGCAGGACTGGTTGTCACAGCCCCCGGCCAGAGTCACCATCAAGATGGAGTGTAACCCCAACCAGGTTAACGGGTCGAGGTAATGAGGCTGGTGGGGGCTCAAGAACGGGGATTTTTGTAATGGGTGTGGCTCAGCTGTCTAAATCTGTGTATTCAGCACCATTTTAGGTGCCTCAGGATAGCCTACCTGGCTGCTGCTGCCATCCCACAAGGCTCCAGGTTGCCCTACCTTGACCTGCCAGCCTCACAGAGGGTCTAAAATGGTGCTACAGGCACAGAGCTCTTGAGAGTTTCTGCARTACCTTTCCTTTAACTGCAGATMATTTTTGGATGTGMATTTSCTTTGCACACCAGGTGAAGGAGCACATATTAAAGTTAATAAAAYGGGGATTTGCTGTAGCCTGGAGCAKCACCACTGATCCATCAAAGGTGTGGTGTGTGTGATCCAACACTCCATGGAAGTTGTCAAATCCAGCCATTTGGGCAGCTGCCTTTGCTGCAAAGATAACCAAACAGGGAAACATTGGAAGTAAAATCTTGTCATGGCCAAGGGAGTGAACTGTTGATCTTTCCTTTTGTATTTACTGTAAACATAATGCCAAAAAGTGGAGCTGGATTTCAGAACTCACAATGGAAGAACAGCATAAATATGGAGGTGGGCAGGGGAGCAGAAAGGAATAGAGAAAGAAATTGCTCACCTTAACAGGGAGTAGCCACAGAGTGCCTGTGTATTAACTGTTGTCTCAGGACATTTTTTTGGGAATGTCACTATAAAGTAGACTTGYATCAGTTAGGCTGCAGAGATATTGCAGTGGATTTTTGGATATTGACTGGTGGCTTTCCTAAGCTTAGGAGCACCCTAGGGACATGTGAAAAAAACACAATGAAGATTTTTTTTTTTTTTTTTTCTTGAGGAAACCATCCAAACAAGTGCTTTCCTGTATAAAATGCCTGACTGTCAAAGCAGTTTTCCTTTGGTGTTGCTGAAAGGGCAAAGGTCCAGAAGAGTCAGTTGCTGACAATTGTTGGTGAGGTACCAGTGGAGCCCGTGCTTCTCATCTCTCTGTCACAAACACCTGTGTTTGAATCTCATCTCCCAGGATCAGTTGTTCAGGAAAACCTCAGCCCTGGGCTCTGTGGTCGCTGTTCACACTTGCTGTGCTGATGTGATGAGCACCACAAGCAGGGCAAAGTGGTCTGCCAGCTTATCACACCTCCTCTGTTCTGTGGTGAGGATGGAAACTGTGCTGAAGGCAAATCAGAATTTCCAGTGAGCAGTCAAAGATTTGAGATACACAGAAATAAACGGTCAGCTGATGTTACAAAGAATTAGAGGAAGTCTTCTTGTAAGGCTGCTTATTCAGAAGTTCAGGTGCCTTTAACCTATTTCAGTGTCTTTTTAAATTTTATTTTGTACTAAGCAAATGCTCAGATATAATCACAAATGGTGTATTGATTCAAAATCAGTGTAACCTGCTTCCTGAATTTTCCTCTGAAGTATTTGTGCTGGCCTTTCTGTGAGAGAGCTGATCACAGTTCCCCTCAGTATTAATTCCATAAAGTGCATTAGAGCAGATAATCAGAGTTAATTGTTGCTGAGAGGCTCAGGCTGGAGATGAGGGAAAGGTTCTTCCCCCAGAGGGWGCTGGCACTGCCCAGGCTCCCCAGGGAATGGGCACGGCCCCGAGGCTGCCACAGCTCCAGGAGCCTTTGGCCAGCACTGCCAGGGATGCCCAGGCKGGGGTTGTTGGGGGGTCTGGGCAGGGACAGGAGCTGAACTCAATTCTCCTCCTTTTTGCTATTTTCTGTAAGTATATGCACACACAGAAGCACTCAGGATGAGGCTGTGGCTCCCTGCACATTCAACAGCAGGAGGTGGCTGCAGTTTCAGCTGCCAGAATTCCCCTTTGTGGATAGAGGTGTCTGCATTTCCTTCAGAGGTGCCTGCACTATCCTCATAAATGGCTTGTGCATGTGGAGAGGGACCCTTCATCAGGAACTGCAGGGCCAGGAGGCAGGGAATGGCTTCCCAGAGGGCAGCCATGGATGGGATGTGGGGCAGGAATTGTTCCCTGTGAGGGTGGGCAGAGCCTGGCACAGGGTGCCCAGAGCAGCTGGGGCTGCCCCTGCATCCCTGGCAGTGCCCAAGGCCAGCTTGGMCATTGGGGCTGGGAGCAGCCTGGCACAGTGGGAGGTGTTTGTTTATKAATCTTGAATTTTTCCGCAGCCTTCCCTGTTGAAAGATCAGTGCAGAATTCCTAAGTGGAGACAAGGAAAACTCATACTTTGCTACAGCTCCTTAGGCATGACTTGCTGGAAAAAAAATTAAATAAAAAAATCACTTACAGGCTACAAAAAAAAAAAAAAAGATTGGCAGAAAAAGAAAAAAYATGGCATGCTCATACTATACACAAAATGAATTTAAAAGAATTATTGTCATTTAAAAGCACTGTTTATTTCATCAGAGAAGTGTTATTTTATAGGGCCTAACTCATGCCTGAAGGAATAGATCTTCATACTACACTTTTAATGGAGAACTAACACTGCCAATCAACAAAAATAAATATGTTGTGGCATTTCTAAATCTCACATACATGTGTGTATGTAATCTGTCGTGTTATTACACTTTGAGAATTGAAATGTGATATTCCAGCCAGTTTCAGGGAGAACAAAGTGTGTATCAGATTGTGCTACCCTGCCTTTCCCTCAGTTCCTTTGCTTTTTTTTTCCTGCAGAAGCCTTCCCCACTCTCCTCTTTTGCATAAACTCACTTCCTTAAATGATCTTATCAAATGATAATATTTCCTCAGCCCTTAAAATGCCTTGTCTGTTAAACATTACCACAAGCAGCACCTGGAGCGCTTGGAGCTGGGTTTCATTTTTAGTTAAAACTGTCCCTGCTCTGTTTAGACCCATTTTAAAAACCTGAGTTGCCCCAGAGGAGTCTAAAATACAACCCCACCTYGCAGAGCCATGCAAGTGCTGCCCTGAGGATCTCCATCCTCTGTAATTGTCCTCTCACGTGGGCACCTGGATCTGGATAATTCAGGATGCAAAGCAGGGAATGAGATCCCACGAAGAAGTGGTGGCCAGGGAGAAGTTAACACTGCAATTTTTTGCTGTCCAGCTCTACCTTCTCACTGTGTCAGTGCTTCCTGGCCATATATTAGGTTCTTTGGGGGAGGGTGTAAAATTTTAGGAGCRTATTGAAGCTCTTAGACATCCCCAGTTAAGCACCCAGTCAAGGAAGGAATGTGCCCCCTCTGCCAGGACTTTCCCCAGATATACTTTGGCTCTAATTGCTCTACATTAAATTTCAAATATAAGGATCTCAGAGCTGGCATTCCTGTGAATACCAAAGAAATGCCAATAGAACGAAATTAAAGGGTTATTTTCAGTGTGCTGCACAGGGATTAGCCACTTTTCTTTAGCAATAACAGTATTTTTCAAGATCAAGCCTGCAGCCCAGCACCACAAACTACAGCCTGGGGGCTCACCTTAAATTAACTAAAGCAAGAAAAGTTGAAATTAAAGCTGTCATTTACCTGGSTGTTATTGCACATATAATGCAGGTTGTCACAGGTGGGATCAAACTGAGTTTCTTTAAGTACATTAATTCTGTTCCTTCCAGGTACATAAATCTAATGAGACCTTTTGTGCTGCCCTACAGTCAATCTTTCACCTGAACGTAACAATCCTGTTTCCTGCTATTTATTGCTCCTGGGTCAGGCCAAAAGATTCACCCTGCAGTATAAATCTGGAGGTTGCATGTGCCACCATGTTCCTTTACTATTTATTGTTCTTTATGTATTTTATCAAATCAGGCATGGRCAATTCTACCACAATGAGTGCAACTCATGTCATGCATTTAGGGGGAAATTCACTCCATGGAAATGCTCTCATGAGGCTCTGGGTGCTGCTTAAACAGCATTTAAATCCAGGGATTTCCCAGTGATCCTGGGAAACAATCACCCATGGGGCTCTGCCGTGCCCAGGGGTGGCACTGCACAAAGGTAGCTTGGGACAGTGACATTTACTGCAGGTAATCCATCTCTCTCAKGCAGGCTGAAGTGGAACACAGAGTCTTATTCAGGCCACAGATAAATTTCTCTTGCCATGAGCAGCGTGATGATTTCATTGAAGAAGTATTTTGAAAGTGAACTGCAGTGAAAGCACAGCAGAAGCTTTCCAACATCAGCTTGGCTGATAGAGAAGTTTTAAAGAAATGCCAGAAATAATTAGTTGTCTTTAGGATTTAATCATGTGCAAAATGTTGATTTAAGTGCTACCAGTTGTTGCTTGAAARCCATTTGAGAATGAAATTATCACTTAATACATCTTTTGTGCTGGCTCTTTTGGGAAATACCATTTTTCTTTGCRTGAAACTGCCTGAATTTTCATCAAAGAGCCTCTGTACTCTCTGGGTTCAGAATGTCTGAYACACTGGAGGACTTCTCAGAGTCCAGGGTGAACTTGAGTTTCTTTGCTGGTGTTTTTTTTTCCTTTTTCCCTTGATGTAAAGTCTCCTAAGGAGTAGATTCTTTGTGCTACACAAGCATCAAGATGTGTGACAGCTGCTGT
Source organism: Alauda arvensis (assembly GCA_902810485.1). Classification (NCBI taxonomy): domain Eukaryota; kingdom Metazoa; phylum Chordata; class Aves; order Passeriformes; family Alaudidae; genus Alauda; species Alauda arvensis. The sequence goes on along the minus strand of CADDXX010000555.1, from coordinate 107,695 downwards.
GCCCAGGCACTGGGGAGGGAGAATTCATCCATGTGGAGCTCTGTATTCCAACAGATCCATCCTGCTGCCAGGATCCAGGCTGGCAGGCTTTAAGCTGTATGAAGCACCTCTGCATGATGGTGTGATGCTGGTGGATCTAATTTAGAGCATTTGAGCAGCTCCACAGAATCACAGAATCATGGAATTGTTGGGGTTGGAAGGCACCTCTGGAGATCAGTCCTGCTGCCAAGGCAGGGTCACCTGGGGCAGGTGACACAGGAACGCATCCAGGTGGGTTTGGAATGTCTCCAGAGAGGGAGGCTCCTTGTTCCCCCTGGGCAGCTGTTCCAGTGCTCTGCCACCCACAAAGCCAAGAAATCCTTCCCCACGCTGAGGTGGAATTTCTTGTGGTTCGGTTCACAGCCATCGCTCCTCATCCTGTCACGGRAAATTCTGGCCCCATCCTCTTGACCCCTACCTGGTGAGCATCCAGGATGTGGAGGGACGGGGCTGATGTGCATCCACCACCCTGACATCACTTGTTTTCCCAAGGCATGGCTTTTTCCAGCCCTGGAGCACAACCCCGGGGCGGGGGCGCGTCCCTTCCACATCTGGTGGCACACCACTGGCATCCAGCCTGGGATTCCTGGGAAACCTCAGCTCAGACTAAACAAGCCCAGCCCAAACCCCCCAACAGGCCATGGGATTCTGTCTCCAGTGATGCCATGAGGATTTTTTTTTACCTTTTCTTTTTATGTACCTTTTATATATTCTCAATACCCTTAACGTACAGCCTTGTAATTCTTTAAACCTAGTATCTTAACRTAATCCTAACATAATCCTAATATTCTACTAAGCAAAAAAACCAAACATCCTAAAAACCTCACAATTTAAAACCAAAAAAAACCAAAGCCCCCTCTAAAACATATCCTATAAACTAAAATTTTGCCTGTCTAAAAAAAAAAACTTTAAAATTGAAAAATGTTAATGCTTCTCATTAAAACATTTTTGTTAAAGATGCTAATTTAAAAAATCTATAAAATTGTATATGCAATATACAATATATAGACATTTCAACATATTCCAAATTATTMCACCATAAAAATCCTTGCTAAATACCAAAATAAAAACCCCTTATCCCTTAACCATCCCTAACTCTTAATACTAAAACCAAAGAAAAGGCATCACCAGCAGAGTCAACCCCTACTGCAGCCCAGGGCAGAGCTGGAAGATGTGTCCTAAGAGGATGATCTTCCTTCTTGGAGCTGCCTGTGTAAAGTATTGTTAATTTTTGGGTAAGAAGACATTGATTATCTGAGACTGTTAATCCTTTTTCCCAGTGACTGGGTGGTTGGTGGAGTGGCTGCCTACCAAGGAAAGATGGCAAAGTCAGGATGTGTGACTGCTTCAAGAAGCTCCTCTTTGCTCTGAAAATCCACCAGCTTAACACGAGCACTTGAGTGTGTGTGGGGGCATGGKTTGGCACTGTTTTGAGGCAAACATGTTGCCAAGGAGAAAAACAAACTCAGCTCACCAATACTACAATTATTCTGGTTTTTTGGAAGCTTTTTGGGGGGAGTGCTGGCCCCTGGCAGGTGCTAAATAAGAAGCTTTCCAGTCTGGGATAATGGACTCATTCATAATTATCACGGCTACATTTGGGATTGACCACTGAATTCCCAGCARCCAAAGGCTTTCAGATGGGCAGTGAAATATAAAAATAATCTTCAAATAATGACATAGGACCCCACAAGAGTTGTGATTGCTGTCATTATTCAGGACATTGCTTTTTTATTTCCTGTACTGGGTTTACTGTGTCCAGAGCACTTAGAGCTGGTGCTGAGCTTTTCTCCTCTGCCCTTTCATTAGTGGGTGTTTCATTTTGATCAGGGCAGCATCAGTGGGGGTGTTCAGCATTTGAAGTTTAGGAATAGCTTTTTAAGACAAAACAGAAGGGAAGGAGAAGTGGCAAACCGTGGGCTGGGACATTTTGCACCCTCACAGCCCCTTAGTGCTAATCATGAAAATCAGCAGGCATTCCACAGACRTGGGGGATTATGGTTTCCATACAAGATGTCACTTCTGTTCATGCCTGCCATGCTCTGTTTTCCTAACTTTCTGTGTGATCCCTGCCCACAAAAGAAGGTACGTGTGGTTTGGGAAGGGCCCCATCTCCTGGTATTTCATACTTTATGAAACCACAAATACAACAGCCTTACAAGCTCTTGAAATGAAATACAGTTTGAGAAACGTAATCCATTACCATCATAATAGAATTTCTATAAAAATAATAAAAGAAAAACAGGAGAAAATAGGTCCTGAAAGTTATAGGCCAACTGGGAAGTCGTTGTGGCTTTGGCCCAGCTATCACCATGTCAAACCTCAGCCTTATCCCAGGCAGCAATCTAATTGTAAATTATGTATATACAGAACATCATTTCTTMGCTCTGGCTTTTCGTGACCCCCTTCCCTGCTTTCCCTTTCTTCACTCCAACCTGACACGTAAGAAATATTGAAGTGTTTGCACTAATGGAGAAATGACAACGTGCAGTCAAACTTAAACCAGCTGTTTCCCCACGCTGGGAGCACAAAAGAGCCAGGCTGGGAATATTTATAGCTTGACTGGCCTCTAGTGAGCCAGATGCTGATTGCCTGCGTTTGCCACCATGGCCTGGAGGCTCCAAGCAGCTGTGGGCTGCAGGATAAGCTGGGGAAAGCTGAGGGGAAAAAAATAAAAAATAAAATAAAAATAAAAAATGGAATTAGCCAAAGTTACTGTTTGATTGGAGATGAATGGTTTTGCTGTGTGTRCAGCTCAGTAAAAAAAAGTGCCTTCTGTTGTGCTTACAGAAAATCCAGCAGCTCTGTGTGTGCTGTCAGGGGAGAGAGGAGGCAGAGGTGCCTGCAGGTGACATCTCTGAGTGACCCTGTGCCAGCCCCTCTTRACCCTGAGCACCCACCGAGCCCAGGGCACCCCACAGAGGGGTGTTTGCCCCAGCTTTGGGTGCTCTGTGGGCAGGGGGTGCCCCATTCCAGCCTCTCCATGGCCATGTCCTGGAGGAGCTGCTCCCTTCATGGAGCAGAGCAGTGCCGTGACTGAGTAGCCCAGGCAGGACTGGGTTTCCTTTTGTTTCTTTTTTCTTTTGTCTTCTTAGGACTGCTTTTGACACCTTACAGCAAAGATGAGCTGTGGCTTCAGCACCATTTAAAGCAGCTTTAGCCAGTGGTGTGTTTCTGGGGGACTTCTCTGCCTTCCACAGATCTGGCAGCTCGTTCCCACCCTGGCCATCMCTTTTCCAGTTACTCACCCATTTATTGACTTTGTGTAAAGCTCCCCAGCCCAGGTCACTGAGCAGTTGGGCAAGAGCCTGTGGGAGCACCCCAGGGGTGTTTCAACCAGTGTGACTTTTCTGGCATTTTCATGCCTCTCTTGTGCAGGAGCTCTCTGTGGGAAGTTTTGCTCTCACAAGAAGTCTTGGAAGGGAGTCCAGAGGAGGCTCCAGGATGAGCAGAGGCTGGAGCAGCTCTGCTGGCAGCAAAGGCTGGCACAGCTGCCATTGCTCAGCCTGCAGAGGAGAAGCTTTGGGCTGAGCTCAGGGTGGCCTTGCAGGGCCTGAAGGAGCCCCAGGAAGCCTGGAGAGAGACAACTGCCAAGGGCTGCAGGGCCAGGAGGCAGGGAATGGCTTCCCAGTGCCAGAGGGCAGCCATGGATGGGATGTGGGGCAGGAATTGTTCCCTGGCAGGGTGGGCAGTGCCTG
>CADDXX010000555.1:89690-102978 GCA_902810485.1 Alauda arvensis | reverse complement strand
TAAATTTTTTTTTTTTTTTTTTTTTTTGCAAATTCCAGGTGTAACACGGTGTATTTACAAAGGGCAAAAATAACAGGCAGCCGTGAAGAAAAACATCTCTGGTTTCATTTCAGACCTGGAGCTGGGGATGAATCACTGCAGAGCTGCACCCTTCATTCTGGGCACACTTCTCAAAAGCTGCTTTTCCACCCTGCTCCCCCGGTGGTTCAGAAATAAAGCAGACTCACAGAAAGTCCTAAAAAAAAACCCCCCTTTGTAGACAATCACTCTCTTGTTGTTCTGGGCACWAGAAACACCATTTTCTAGTGTCTGCTTGCATTTTCAGTTTTGCTTTCTGTACTGTAGGAGTTTGTTCCAGGCAGTTGAGTTAAGCCCTGGCTCAGTGGTTTAGGGCACACACTCAATTTGAAGTACCAGAGCAGTCCTGTTAAATCCCATGGAGCTGATTCCATGCCTGAAATTAAGCGTGGTCTTAGGAGATTTGATGGATGGGGGATTTGCTTGTCCACCCACTGAGCTAAAGGGACAAAACTCTTGACCATCTGCTTCTGGATTTTAATGAAAAGTTATGACTTATTTATGATCTTCTTCCCCACCCCTGTCTGTTTATATTCAGATCAGAAAAGCATCTCAGAAGCCCTGTCAGATTGCCAAAAGCTCAGTGCTACTGGATCTTTCACATCATTTACTGCTCAGTGTTTACAAGAGTGTTCTTAATGCACCATTGCCTGTAGAAGTGCTGGAGGCTGCTRCTGATGGGATATTTCATTTTGGACTCCCTTTATCCCAAGTTTCTTTCCCCAGAAAAAAAAAAAAACCCAAAATTAAATAACTGTGCCAGTTAAACTAAAGGATGTTCCTAGCTCTCTGTTTCCTAAAAATACAGTGAATGGTCAAATTACAGAATTCTTTGTAACAGAGTTGCTTTTGGGACTCAGGGTCCACCTCTGCACAGGTATAAGGGCAGGTGGTGGAAGATGTTTCCAAATATCCATAATTTTAAGTGCAGACTCATTCTTGCCTTTTTGCCGTTTGTATTTGTGAGAGGGAAGCAGAAAAAGCCAGCATTTCACTCACAAGGAATCATCACAAAAGCTCTCCTTCAGAGTTTATGTCTGAAACAAAAAGCAGCTTTGTTTTGCTCTGCTCTGTTTGGACAGAAATAGGCTGCATCCCAGGGTTATATTTAGTGGTGTGTGGTAGGAGAGCAGAACTAAACCTGAGAAAATATTGCCCAAGTGCTCTGGTTGTGAGAGGAGGGGCTGAATTCACCACCACACAGTGGCAGGTGCTGACTCTGGTTTTTTTCCTTCGTGGTTGTTTTTCAGTCSTGGGGCTGACAGAGCAGTTGCAGGGCTTTTACACAGGGCACGTTTCATATGGGATGTGTTTAGAGGCATCCTGGAAAAAGTGTGTGAAGCCAACGTTTTCCAGGCAACATTCAAGGCCCTCTTCCTTCTCCTTAAGATGATGTTGTCAACCATTGAATGATCTCTGTGATACATTTTATTTTTAAACTGAAAGCAGCTGTTGATTTTTTTTTCTTTAATATCTACCTTAATGCAGAAGGGTAAAATTAGTAGAAATACTGCACAGAAGAAAAATAACACTATGCTTTATGTTTTCTTTTAGTATTTAAGATGTACAAACTACAACAATACACTGATTTTTCRGCTTTCTAAGTGCTGGGTCTTTTTATAAAACACGAATGTGAGAATCATAACTGGATKAGTTCCTGAACCATGGTAGTGATGAGCTGTCAACACAACTGAGCCAGAGGGCTTAAAAGGGGCTCCAAGAGAGCTGGGGAGGGACTTTGGACAAGGACCTGGAGTGACAGGACAAGGGGAAAAGGCCTTAAACTGAAGGAGGACAGGGCTGGATGGGATCTTGGGCAGGAATTGTTCCCTGTGAGGGTGGGCAGTGCCTGGCACAGGGTGCCCAGAGCAGCTGGGGCTGCCCCTGCATCCCTGGCAGTGCCCAAGGCCAGGTTGGCCATTGGGGCTGGGAGCAGCCTGGCACAGTGGGAGCTGTCCCTGACCATGGCAGAAGGTGGGAACAAGATGAGTTTTAAGGTCCCTTCCTACCCAAACCATTCTGTGATTCCATGATACCATTAATCTRTGACTTGCCTCTTGTTCAGTGAGACCACAGCACAGTTCCAGGAGTTAATTGGCAGGACTAAAGAAAAGCCTGTTAGTGATGAGGTATTGCTAAAGAAACCAAACCCCAGCTAACACCCTTCTTCCCTTGCCAAACAACCTCTTTACATTTAAAGGTATTCCCCATGGCCGAGTTCTTTATTTTGATTTTTGTAACAATTTTTCTCCCTCTGATGAAACACGTTGTAGACGTTAAATTAAGGGACAAATATGTCTGTGTCTGCCAGAAAGAAAACTGTGATGCAATTAAAATGCCATTAGGGAACCCCCTGTGGGATGTTAAACCTAAAGACTCTATTCAGAAGGCAAAGCCAAAATTAAAGAGGTGTCTGGTTGCAGATCCTCTGCAGATTTCCCTGTCTTGACTACAGTACCATGGAGACTGAGCTAGGCAGGAGCTGAAAGGTTTTTCCAGTCATGCGTGTGGTATTTTGAATCATGGCTTTGGCAAATATTCCCCCTTTTTTTTTACTTTTTTGTGAGCCTTACACAGAAATGTGAATACACAACATGACATGAAGTGCAACTGAGTTTGGAGCAACGATGGCAGTGGAGGTGGGCAGCTCTCCAAGCCTTGGACTGCTTGGACAACAACGACTAAGAATAGTTTTCCCCCAGAAAACATGCAATAAGTGCATTTCTGTGTTTCTCAGTTGTCTGTGGGATGTTTGGAGAGGGAAGTGCAGCTCCTTGCAGCCCCCAGGCTGAACGAGCTCATGACCAAGCCTCCATTCCATGTCTGGGATTAAATGATTAGCATTTATAATTTCTGAAGAGAGAYGAGGGCATGATCCTTTGATAATAGAAATAAATATATGGTCCATTGAAGCTGGCTGGATTTTCAGACAGCTGAAGGAATCTGCAGGGTCACTGGGTGGAGGGTGCTGGGTTTTCCAGGTGCTCAACTCCCAGTTTTCCATTTCATTCCAGGTGATTCTCTGCCGGTGGTATTAATAAGGACTGGAATAATAATGGAAGCACACCTTTCTTGTCTGCCTAGGAATTCTCCAGATGACTGCAGCGTGGCAAAAGGAGGGAAGATGGTCAGCAGCTCMGAAAGTGTCGGGATGAGCTATGGGAACTACATGGAGGAGAAGCACGTCCCACCCCCAAACATGACGACCAACGAACGAAGGGTCATTGTGCCAGCAGGTCAGACCCTCCACACCAAAACTGCCAGCTAAAAATGCTGCATTTCCCTCAAGCCCACTCAGATTATTTAAGAGGGTTTGGAGGAAAGTGGTGATGTGGGTGATCAGGAGGAAAGGAGCAGTAATTTTTTGGGGTTGTTGAGGGAATGGGCTGAGGAGGATCACAGTGAGGACACCTCCTCAAGCTGTTCTTCCCGTTTCAGCAGCAGAATGGGCTGATAACAGGCACTCAGATCTTATCTGGCTCCTGTAGCTCCTTTTGGAGGATTTCACCCTAAAGTGGGCAAAAGGAAGAARCACCTCCATTCCTTATCCCTTGGACAAGCTGGGTGCAGGGTGTGTAGGAGAGAGAGAGAGAGGATCACTGTAGCACAGATTATCTTTGAAAATACCAAAAAGTAGCTTCTSTGGGATCCAACAGGGCATGAAAAGCCTTTATGTGAGTTATCCCCTGAGTCTGGGCAGCATGAAACATTTTAATAAGCAAACTGACAACTCCACTGCAATGTAAGAGAACAATTGGGAAATTCTTGGTCAGCCTTGGCAGGCTTGGCTGTGGGATTCAGCAGYTGATGGGACAAGAAGGCTGCTGCCTTCTTGTCACTTCTGACTGCCTTGTCCTCCAAACAAACCTGGAATACTTTGCAGAGTAATTAACTTGCCTGTTTCCAAGTCACAGCATCATGGCACCTGTGGGTGTCCCTAAATCACAGGGTAAGCTCAGCACCAGCAGCCAGGAGGGAATGTTTTGCTGCTGGTTCCTCTCCAGCAGAGAGGTGCCTGCCTGAAATATTTCTGCCTCTGCCAGGTTGCTTAATATTCTTACAGTTTTTCAGTTGCTTGGACATGCAAGAGTACTGACTGTGGCCAGTTTTGCAAGCTGTGATTATTTCAGTTATTTGTCAAGAAAGGTGTGGACAAATCTGTTGCAGTGTCCTCTGCAATTTTATTGTCTATTCAGCTCTGGAGACAGAAGAGTGATGCTCTGAATAATGAGTGTCCTGCCAAGACTGAAACACACAGCTTTTGAATGTTCTAGAACATGTCTCTTCCTGGTGCTTGGCACTTTTTTAAAAAAAGTCTTTTAGTAATCCTTAGCATGGTTAGCTCAGCAAGGGATTTTTTTATTTAGTGTATTCCTGGAGGTGAGTTTGAGGTGTGTTTGAATGACTTTTGAGGAGCAAGATGGTCACAGTCACAGCCTTGCTGTTTTGAGGTCACTTGAAGAAATTAGTGGGCAAAAATCAGTTGGTTTTGATTATTGCATAGAAGTAAAATACACATTTCCAGCTGTGGTAACTTTCTATTTATCATAATTAAGGGGCACTTAAAAATTACATACATAATGAAAATATATTTTGGTAATTTTCCTGGTGTTTGGTTGTTTGCTTCAGAGCAAACTCAAGTTTTCAGAGTGATCTGCTGTAGGTGTGGGCAATCTCATCCAGACCCAAGATTTGCCACCAGACTTGCATCCCTCTAGATTCCTGCTTATTTCATACCAKATGGAGGCATTATTTTAAGTGTTTTTTGGTGGAATTCAGAAGGTCTCCACCTCTTCCAGACCAGCCTGAACAACAGTGAGAACAGAGGGAATAGCACTGAAGTTCAGCCATAGAAAAGCTATTTAGGCTGCCATTCATCTCCCRGATTTTCATGGGATGGACAACAGCCAGTTGACCTCCACGTGCTCCATTCCCAGCCTTGAGGATATCACAAAATCACAAGAGTCATTAAGATGATAAGGAAGAAAGTCTTGAAGAATTTTTCCCCTTGGCTTTAATATTTTCTCTGCAAAAAGTAYGAATTCTTCATGGCATGAGCTGAGGGGACCTTTGTGGTTGTTGGTTATTTTCTATTTCTCTCCCACTCCACTTTTCCTCATTCTTGCTCAAGAATGAGGAAAAGTGGAGTGGGAGAGAAATAGAAAATAAGGAGTTTAGAGGGGGAAAAAAAAAAGCTTAAGTTAAAATTAAGGATTCATTAAAAAACATTTTGCTAGAAATCTGGACTGTTTGGGGCTCTTTTTCTCCAGATGGTTTTGCAAATACTTCAGGCATTGAGTACCAACCCACACAGGTGTAGCAATGTACAACACAGCAGTCTGGGAGATAAAAAAAAAGCAGAATATTTTAATATCTAATATTATTAACTAGARACCCACTCCAGTTTGTGAAATAACTGCTCAAATCTCTGAGTGCCTATTTAGCCTGCACCCAAAAAAGATTCTTTCAGACAGGAGTGGAAATGTCACTTAAAAGATAAAGATTCAACAGAGAGTCTTGAAAATTGTTCAGCTACAGCTTGCAGTGCTGCTGGTGGGCCAGAAGCTCTGTTAATCTTATTAATTAAGCTAATTAATGTGGCTAAAAAGGCCTAAAAACAATGAGGCAGAAGAGCTGAGTGGGAGAAGGAGCTCACCCAGTAGCACAGGGTTTGCTGTTAACACTCAGAGCTCTCAGCTCTCCACAGTTGTTCTCCCTTGAGCTCAGCACAGCAAATCATCTCCTCCAGCTCTGGAATCCTGGATGCTGAAAATTTTAGTTTTTCTGTGTTAAAAGGTGCTGACTCTCAAGCAAGCACCACATTTGATCTGAAGCCTTGGGACAGGCTCCCAACACTGAGTGAGAGCACTGAGATTGTGGGTGTGTGGTTTGTAGAAGTGTGTGACCTCACAGGGTGAAAAACTTAGATTTAAGATTTTAGTATACAGCAATGTGTGTGAGCCAAGATAGAGGACTTAAAGTGTTGTCTGAGTCCTTCTTTTCACTTTGTTCTTCACCTTCTTCCTCATGGGTTTGGGCAGTTCTTGTGATTGGTTAGAGAAGTCTGCGATGCAGACCACARGTAGTTGTTTATTGGGTTTAAAGTAAAAATAATTTGGCTGGCATTTCATAATGGGGTGATTTGTCCTTGAAAAGATGTGATAGAGATAGAGAAGGATCTCTCCATGTTGTGCTTAGTTAGCTGGTGTGCAGAACTCACTGCTTGTGAGATTGTGATGTGGATAAGAATTAATAAACACCTGAGTCTGAGAAGGAATTAATCTCTCATGCACTCAGTTCCTGGCTAAAAGCAAGACTGATAGGAAGCCCAAACCCTGGCACTCCAGCAGTCAGTAGAGAGGGGGTTATTTTGCACTGCTCCAGTGCCTCAGCAGTTCCCTGTCCCTGCGTGATTGTGCCCTGTGTGTCCCCTGCAGACCCCACGCTSTGGAGCACCGACCACGTGCGCCAGTGGCTGGAGTGGGCGGTCAAGGAATACGGGCTGCCCGACGTGGACATCCTGCTCTTCCAGAACATYGACGGCAAGGAGCTCTGCAAAATGACCAAGGATGACTTCCAGAGGCTCACCCCCAGCTACAACGCAGACATCCTCCTGTCACACCTACACTACCTCAGAGAGAGTAAGCCCAGTCCCTCCGCCGCGCCCGCAGCCCGTCCGAGGTTGATCGCCGCGAATAATTGGGTTCCCAAATGTCTGTTGCAAAATGTTTGCTGTTCCTAAGAGCAGCCCAGCCCAAATCCTGTTGAGTCTGATGGAAAGATTCCCAGTAATTTCACTCATGCTCATCAAAGAGAAGGATTAGGGGCTCTTTCTGTGTATCAGTCTCAGAGAAAAAKCGAGTTGCAGCTCAGCGTGTTCAGCAGGAAGGAAAATCACACGGGGTTCAGTGCTGATGTTTTTTCTGGTCACATACTCATTTCTTTCCATTTTAACTAAATGAGAGTGCGAACGTTGATTCGTAAAAGTGAATTCCAGGCATGATTCTAAGGACTGGCAGCAGTTTGCTGTACTCTGGGATCGGGAAGATTCAACTGGATTGAATTAAAAAAAAAAAATCTGTAAATTCATGGAAAAAAATTAACAGTCCCTGAAGTCCAAATGCAAATTAATTATAGTGAATGGCTAGAATTTCAAGGGGAAAAAAGGGACTAGGGATTACCTGGATTGAGGGCTTTCAGCTAAGCTTGAGGAAAATTTGCCTCAGTTTAAAGAAGTTCAAATGAACATGGTTTTTAGAGAAAAAAACCACCAAGCATTGCAACACCAGTGCGGTGCAGTCCACACGCACACCATCAACAACCAGCCAGAAATTTTGTGCATTCATGACAATAAATTATGATATTGGATAAATGAATGCCCTAATTTACCCACACACCTCCCTCCAAGCTGCAGGCTGTCGATAGATTCACACTCAGGCAATCCTGTCAGGGGAAAATATGGTTTTAAAAAAAAGATAATTCACGATTTTTTTTTTTACATTTTGGTGTTGCTTTTTGTTTTGTTTTGTAGCTCCTCTTCCACATTTGACTTCAGATGATGTTGATAAGGCCTTACAAAACTCTCCACGGTTAATGCATGCTAGAAACACAGGTAATGCTGGCACTGCTCCCACTGCTGTAGGTCATCTCCTAAAAGCACAGGATTCCTTTCCATGGGCTGCTTGCTAAAAAAAAAAAATGAAAGTGGTAAATCAGGAGGGAGGCAGGAGAATCCCCTCCCTGCTGTCTGTGTGTTTTCTGCACAGACACACAGAGAAAAGGTGAAATCACACAGGGACACGTGGTGCAAAAATGGTGCAGAAATTCCTTGTGTCCTGCAAGAGAATGGGGTCCCTGGCACAGCATCAAAGTGCAGGTTTGGGGCCTTTTATCTGAGGATTTTTTTTTTTGGTCCTTCTGTCCATTCTACTGTCAGATATTCTCCATGGATCCCTAGAAGCTTCTTGGAGCTCAGAAGTGCTTTGGGCTCTGGGGAATGGGGATGTCTCCCCTCCCATGAGCTAAATGCTGTGGAAATCCATAAAATGTCTCCTTTGGCAGTTAGCTCATCTCATTTTCTAGCTGCTGTGGGACTTGAGCTGGGAATTCCACTAAGYCTGATGTTATAACTGCCACTAAGTCTGATCTGAATTTAAAATTCTCTTTGTGGATATTCACCCTTCTGTTAATTTGGTCCAGGCAAGTGTTGAGTGTAGGCAGGRGAATGACACATGCCTCATCTGTCTTTCAGGATGCAGCTTAAAATACTTAGGAAAAAGATCCAGAATCTATTTTAACTTGCCCTAACAGTTGTGCAACAGAGGGTGGCATGGAATTGTACAAATAATGTGGTTTATAATCCCTACAAGAGACGTTTGGAATATTGCATGATCATGCCTGAGGGTGTTAGYTACTTACAGTGACCAGAAATAACAATTCTCTATGAGAAAGGAAAAAGATAATACAAAGGATAATGCRAAAGAAAAAGAAAACAAAACTTGGATTGCGATGCTTCTTTCATATTTTATTTTGTTTTTTTCACTCTGAGTGAGTTTCAGAGCAAAATTAACTGGATTAGAAGATCTTTCCCTGAGATTAGAGGTTTGCCACTGGTCATAGTGGCAAACACAGTCCTTCTGTGGGCTGTAGGCCTGCTGCAAACCCCACCAAAGGCAACAAAAAAAATTTTCCATTTACTTTGATGTGGGTTGGAATAAGATTTAAGTCCTTTTTAAAAATAGATGGACTCAATGGTCTTTTCCATCCATCTTTAGAGATTTGAATTTGCCAAGCAGCTTCCACTCCCARATATCCAAGTGTTGTTCAGCAGTTCTGTGTGTTATCTTTTTCTCTATGTGTGCACTGACAATGATACTCTGAAATTGGTTTCACCCAAATGAGGTTAAAACTGTCATTGAGGAGTGTGAATGATGTGGTGCTGATCATCAGCATCTGGGAAATGAGCTGTTCAATTTTCAGTGGACCCACCAAAGGGTTAGGAAAAAAGTTCTTGAAATCAGCAGTAATTGACTTTTTTTGATGTTCCTGGAGAGGGTCATTAGGAGTCCATTGGTGTAGTCAGGGCAATCTCAATGCCTGAGAAAAGAGAGGCTCCATTTCCTACATCAAGCTCAATATTTCTCATTTTTTTCACTCTGGGAATGATTAATGAGATATCTGAGGGTCTGACCCAAAAGTCTCTGCTGCAAATACGAACCTTTCTGGGAATGCACTAATGAAGGCAAAGAGGTTTTTATTTCAGAGGATACAAAGCCACCTTCCCAGGTGGAGGTGGTTGTGGTAGAAGGGATTTCCTGAGCTTGACTGTCTCCTTCTCAAAACAGACTTTGCACAGACTTCTACCCAGTAATTTGAATGGTTTTGCATAGATGTAAAGATTATTGGAAGGAGCTTTTATATATAAGTCGAAAGGCAGAAATTAGTTATTCAGTCTACAGGAGGGGAAAATATTGGTGGGTTTAGGGRCTGTGGAAATGAATCTTTAGGTGTTATGTCCTCTTCTTTCCCTTCAGGAGGTGCCACTTTTATTTTTCCAAACACATCAGTTTATCCAGAAGCAACACAAAGAATTGCAGCCAGGCCAGGTATGAACAATGACCACTCCTTGTGTGCTGTGATCTTACTCATTTCATCTCTTGAAGTATCTCATTCCTTTTCTCCTTCAACTCCCTTTTCCTAAAAMTGAGGCTCTATCTTGAACAAACACATTATTTACTTCTATATCATATATACGTGTCTATATAATTGTGTAGAGTGAAATAATTAAATAGAGCAGTTTAATAAGTCAATTTCTTCCACAAATCTCTGTCTTTGAAGTAGTTATATCCACTTTTTAAAGCACCAGGGAATCAGAAACCTGAGCTCTGTTCACTGGTTCTGTTGCATTGTCCCAGCACAGTCACTTGTCAATGCTCTTCAGCTCTGTTTGTAAAATGAGGCTAAAATTCCCTTTAATTTGAAGTCTGTTGTGTAAAAATACTCTAAAAATGCAGGATATGTGCTTCTCCTGCTCTCTACGTTTTATTTATGTTTGAGGCAAGCACAACCCACAACAATCTAATTGTGAGTTTAAGAGTCTTAAGTAAAATCAAAACATAAGGAAGTTCTTAATGCTCAGAATCTTGAAACCTGTGAGAGTTTTGTGGATGTGCTGATTTGTRAAAGGCTGATGGGAATAATTAAAGAAGGTGAGGACGTGGCTAGGAAGCCAAAGATATTCTTTTTATCACCCTTCACTACAAAAAATGCTGGAAAAATGCCTAATCTGGACATTTGCTTTCCCAATAATGAGTGCAGAGTGCTAAGGGACATCAAGAGGAGCTGCAGCAGATACTGAATTTAAAGGAAATCCATTTCTGAGCCAGAGGCAAAAATCCAAGTGYTCTGAAGGGACATGCACTGGAATTGGCTGAGCTCTGGTGAAAAGATACATTGTCACATTAAAAAAAAGGGCTTTTTTTTAATTGAAATAATTGAACAGCAATTATTTCATTTGTGCTCTAAGGTAGAGCCCAGGAGGRCACATACAGATATTATTTTATATATTTTATATAGCCTTGTCTGCCTGTCTATATGCATGTCTGTAGGTTTGGTAATTGATAATTAGAAAAGAGAGAAAAGGAAACAACTACCAGGCCATTACATCAACAAATTCAACTTGTTTGGATCCTTGGAAGTCAAATCCTGCTAGATTTGTTTGTTTATATTAAYGGCTAGAAAGGGAACTGCTAATCCAATGCATGCATTTGGCTTTCATAAGGCATTCATCAAAAAAAAAAAAAAACAACCCACAACTATTTACAATAGAATTTAAATCAGTGTATCATAAGAAACAAATCAAGAACTGGCTAATCAGCCTGTCTCCAGTACTGGACATCATAAGTTAAGTTGGGGTTGCTCAGCCTGCAGAGGAGAAGCTTTGGGCTGAGCTCAGGGTGGCCTTGCAGGGCCTGAAGGAGCCCCAGGAAGCCTGGAGAGAGACAATTGCCAAGGGCTGCAGGGCCAGGAGGCAGGGAATGGCTTCCCAGTGCCAGAGGGCAGCCATGGATGGGATGTGGGGCAGGAATTGTTCCCTGGCAGGGTGGGCAGTGCCTGGCACAGGGTGCCCAGAGCAGCTGGGGCTGCCCCTGCATCCCTGGCAGTGCCCAAGGCCAGCTTGGCCATTGGGGCTGGGAGCAGCCTGGGGCAGTGGGAGCTGTCCCTGCCATGGGATGATCTTTAAGGTCCCTTCCAACCCAAATCATTCCATGATTCTGTGATTTTATTGTTGCTTAAACCCAGAGATCCCTTAACAGGATTCCTGTCCAGGTACCCAGGAATTTGGGAGAAACATCTTGGCAATACATTAACAGCTGAACATGCAAGTTGATAAATGCAGCACAAGTTATTTGCATATCTTACTGATCCCAAATTAGCCCCCTTCACTCATGAAGGAACAACATAACACAGTCATCCTTATTTGTGGCACGGGGACATCCACTGCTCTGCTCATGGGCCAAAAAATGGGAACAAATGAAGAACCTGGGTGGAGAATCCCATGGGAAATGTGGCTGTGCCATTACACACCCCAGCAGYGTGGCCTTGCATGGGAAGCTGTGCCAATCATCCCTTATGAGAAAGGCTCTTTGCAGAGTTTGGAGGTTCTTAGAAATGCCTGGGAAAGCCATGGGAAAAATCTTTGGAGCGTGTTGAGAGATACAGAGGTTTGAAATTGTTCAAATCACAGTCTGGGGTTGAGGAAACGTGACACAATTATCAAAATAGAGTGTCACAGAGCACCTGCTTAGTGGCAGGATAAGAAGAAGGGATATCCCAAGTAAATGAAACATTTTCATGGAGCATTAAAGCAGACTGGGGCACCCAGGGGCTCTCAGGGACGCTGGGGAATTTCAGCACAAATAGAGATGAGAAAACCAAGCAGAATTATGGAAACAATCACCAAACATAAACCCAGAGGCCCCCAAACTCTCAGTAATTCCCAGCAGAAGTGAACATGTMACATGAGATCAGAGGGACCTGGTGTCCTGCAGGAAAAGCTCTGCCAGTAGCTTGGAGGATTTCAGGCAAAGGCTGGAATGAGTCTGTTTTCCACTGGACTTGAATGAAAATCGGGATTTTATGTTCTGTGATTTCCATATTTGTTTCATCCTATGTCTGATGGAGAMGTAAAATGTTAATTTTCTCTGGAGGAAAAGGTCCTAAACCACAAATCAGACATGGTGAGCTCCTTCATTTTAGCATTCTTATTGAACTCACATTTAAAATGACACTTAGGCAACAAAATGCTTTGTGTCAACTTCTTTCTGCATTCACACAATTCCTGGTGGAATTGCAGTTTRGTTTTAGGGTGTCTCTGTTCTCCTGTGCAGAACTAAACATTTTCTACAAAGAACTGTGGTGATTTTGGAAGCACTGCTTTATTTTATCWTTTACAATTGAAAGTTGACAGATGCCTTCAAAGTCAGAATTTTTATTCRGAGAAAAAGGGGTTTTTTGCAGAAATTCAGTTTTCTTTCAGGAAACTGTTYTGTTGGCTTGCTCTGTGGCTTTCCTTTGAGTTAAATGTCACATTTGAACCAGGCTGCAGAGCAGCTTTCCCATAACAAAGCCCTGTTCATGTGAGAGCAGAAGCAGACCCTGGGGACAGCCACTTGATGACATGAAAAAGGTCAGAAATGAGGAGTGGGGGGGAATAAATAATGTTCAGTGGGAATCAGCCAAATCCTGGGGTGCAATTCTGGAGAGAGTCATTAAGCCCTGCCATTGTTAARGCACTACAATAGAACATGGGAAATGAGCAGGGCTTGCAGTGCAAGGCAGGATTTCTCCAGTCACCTTCACAAGAGAACATGAGGTTTCAGGGACACAATGAGGCTCCCAGGAGCTCAGGGACACCTGGCTGGGGTTTGTCCCACCAAACAGGAGCATTCCCATCAGGGATCTGTCCCAGATAAGGACATGTTGTGCTGATATCTCATGGACAAGAACAGATCCACTTATCTGGAATCACAACGTGTTCATCAAGGCACAGTTCTGAACTGAGCATGAAGCTGGAACTTTGCTCTATTTCAAGAAAAGCTGATAATGTGATTTTTCTTTCCATGGAGAGGGCGTAGTCAAAAGATCATCTTGTGATGTGATGAGTTAAAAGGCAAAACATTTTTTTCACAGTACTGAATTTGTACCAAGT
>CADDXX010000555.1:46921-88959 GCA_902810485.1 Alauda arvensis | reverse complement strand
GAAAGGAAAGGAAAGGAAAGGAAAGGAAAGGAAAGGAAAGGAAAGGAAAGGAAAGGAAAGGAAAGGAAAGGAAAGGAAAGGAAAGGAAAGGAAAGATTGTGGGTGGAATTGTGGTTGACACAATGTCTTTCTGGGCAGGGAGTGGAAAAAATAGATTACTTATGTCACCAGAATCTGCCTGGCAAGGGAATCTGGAGAGGAGGAGGTAGAGGAGCTGCCATGGAGGTGGGGAAGTGGCCAGGCAGGGCAGGACTGCACAGGACACCTGTGTGCAATCCCCCCTTTATACAGACAGAGCCCACTGGAATTATGACCAGAGGAATTCTGGATTTTTTTTTTTATTATTATTTTGCCAGATGGTAAAGTCTCTGACTAAACAGCAGTGTTGATCTCAGCCTGGGCAGGACATCTGCAGGTCACAGTGATTCATAWTCTGCTCAGAGATGAGCACCTGCAAAATTCACATTACTTTCTCTGAAGCTGTTCTGAAGAAATCAGGGATATGAGGTTCTTCATTATGGAAATGCAGTACAAAAATCAAACCTCAGCAAAGATTTTGGAGTGTAGGATTCTGGGAGGTGGCAGTGCCAAGCAGAGTAAATAAATTAATGGCAGTTTGGTGGTGCATTTTACATGACACTTCATTTCCATGCTTGTCCCAGTGCTTGGGGATAGATCTGCCTTGCCCAGAGCAAGTTTCTTTCCTTTCTAACTGGTTTCCTTTCCAAACCTGAATTCTGAAATAAAGCACAAGTAGTGTTGAGAGTCAAGACATCTGCACCAACTTAGTTCCACCAGGTGGGCACTGCTGCCTTCCTGAGATCCTGGAAGTTCCAGAAGTCTCTGATTTTGGCAGTAATTTTAGCACTAATGTGCTAAAGTCAGCCATGGAAAAGCAAAGGAAACTGCCAAAGATTTTTAAGGGTAAACCAAACATTTGAATTTACTGCATTTGCTTTATGAAGAAAGCTTTTGTGGTTTAATTTTTTTCCATTTTTTTTAATATGCTAAAGCACTGAAATAAAATAGAAGTAACSAGTAAATGAAGGAAAGGGAAATGAAAATTTAGATGTGTAAATTAAAGGAGCTTGCCCCGAGAAACAGAAAGGAATGAATCAACTAAAGCCTGTCTCCTTGAAAGGAAATACTCTTAGATGCTGAATTTGGGAGGGTTTGTGCATAACATGAGCTCTTGGAGGACTTTTCCCGCAAGGTTCTGGCACAGATTGTTCATGGTGTCAGTGTGTGCCACTCCTTGGTGTCCTGGGCTGAGGAAGGGGACTAAAGGGAGTACCCTAAACCTTTGGGAGTAATGAACTCTATCTCTAAATTTGCACCACCTATTTCAGTGCAGCTCAGACCTCTGGCAACAAAAGGCACCTCTGCAGAGCAGTGCAGAGCACAGCTGTTGTTTTTAGAGACAATGAAGGTGATAAGGGTTTTAACAAAGAATTCCCTGCCTATTTCAGTCATTTTGCAAATCCTGAGTCCCCTCAAACATGCTCTTTTCTGGACATAACCACTTGAGGCCATATCTGCATGATGAAGTGTCTTTTTTCCTTCACAGATTTGCCTTACGAGCAAGCCAGGAGATCAGCGTGGACGAGTCACAGCCACCCCAGCCCTCAGTCAAAAGGTAAAAGCATCTGCACAGCTGGGGAAACGTGGATTAGACTCCAAAGGGAATTACAGGAGCTCTGGAGGGGKTTTTATCTGTGCATTTTTGGAAGGCTGKATAGGCARTTCTGGGAGGTGTCACTGGGCAGCCACATCCTTCCTTAAACTTCATTAAGTCCATCACTTTAGAGCCTTAAAAAGCTTTTTAGGAGCTTTAGATCCTGTTGTGTCTATCCTGGAGCAGGGGGCAGCAGGAATTCCAGGCCTGGGGATCTCTCATAGGTTTGCTGAGCACCTTCCTAACTGAAAAAAATAACTGCATGGGTTGTTTTTTGGTTTTTTTTTTCCATTTTCAGCTACTCAGCCATCATCCTCAACAGTTCCCAAAACAGAAGACCAGCGTCCTCAGTTAGGTGAGTGCCATTTGGTTTGAATTCTGCCTGGGTTTGTTGGATATGATGAGAAAGGCAGCCAAACTGCACAGTCTGGTTCAGGACCCCACCAGCTGGAGACCCCCAAACCCCCAGATGTGAATGGGGTTTGCTCTGCAGCTGGATTTGGGATGAATGTAATGTTTAAAGGCAGTGACAACCTTTAAATAGCATAAAAATGCTATTAAAAAAAAAAAAAAAAACTATCTACATTTTGAGTACAAAGGTGGAAGGCAGAGATGTCAGAAGACCCCAGTAGCTGAGATCTCAGCAGCTGGAAAATCTGCATGAGCCAAAAAAAAAAAAAAATATGAAAAAAACGTGAATTGGACTTCTGAAACACAACAGGAATATTAGAGGGATTCTCAGTCTGTTGGAAAACTGAGGRGAAAGCAGAAGTTTATGGGTTTGTAGAGCAGTGGTTTAGCAAAATGGGCGCCTTTTGTGTTTCCAGAGCAGCAAATCCATGGGGTGGGACCTAATCCCTTATTGCAAATTCAGCTGCATTTTGGACAGGTAGCTGGAGAGCACTACAAAGGTCCTGAGTCAGTCACGGCTTTTGTTAACAGCAAAAGGTTAGAAGGAGGAAATAAAAGAGATTTAGAGGATATTCTTAGCTCAGAAGACTCTGAGCCAGTTTTTATCACATGGATTTGAAATCATTATTCTGGTTTTTGTTATAGCTAAACAAGACTGTGCATGACTAGGTCTCATTAACTCATGCACAGGCAGCCTGGGAAGTATTACACTGATTTTTTTTTGCCCAAACAGTGTTTTATCTAATCTGGCCTTCCAACCACGAGAATCTTCCTAGAAATATACTGATGATTTATGTAAGTCCTGAGGAGCTTTTAATGGCTGTGTGTGAGCTGCACAGATGATTTGAATGTGTGAGGAATGTAACCTGATTGTCTTCTTGGCTGTAAAAGCCACTGGGTCACTCAGTGCTTGCAGCCCATGGCTTTGGCTTTGGTCCTGCTGTCACAGCCCTCCCTTTTTCCCTGCTGGACTTCAGGCCAAAGTGAGTTTTCATTTCCAGAGGGAATTCCTAGAGGGAAACTGAGATGCTACTGGCATTGGAAGGCTGACAGAGGCTCTTCTGAAAACTCCAGCTGCAGGGTTGATCCTTGGGATCCTTCACTGGAGTCCAGTGGCAAAAGAGAATCACAGAATCGTGGAATCACTGAGGTTGGAAAGGACCTCCAAGGTCATTGAGTCCAACCTGYGACCCATCCCCAGTTTGTCACCCAGCCCAGARCACTGAGTGCCACATCCAGRCCTTCCTTGGRYRCYTCCAGGGATKGGGATTCCACCACCAGAATGCTTCATTACAAAAATTACATTCTGAATACRTGCATCTGCACATTAATGCTGCACAAAAAGCAAATGTGTGTCCTTGCACACCGAGTTTGAAAGGAAATATTGCCATGCAGAGGGAGAAAATTGCTTAGGTGTTGGACCTGCTGTCCCATCAGGCAGTGCACACTGCCCCTTACAGGGCTCAGAAATAGTACATGAAATATTTGACTGCATGATTTTACATCTTCCTTTCACAATTTTGTAGATCCATATCAGATTCTTGGACCGACCAGCAGCCGACTTGCAAATCCAGGTGAGAAGGGGTTTTGCTGATTTAGGAGGTTTTCCTTTCTTTAACTGCTCAGTGTCCCCACTTCAGCTTTAAGGCCAGACCTGGAAGGGGATGTCCCTGATTCTCCCACTCTCCAGTGTGGCTCAGGGGAAGCTGATGATGCCCAGGGTGCTGCAGAATTTCTGAATTACGCAAGGGTGGGACTGAGGAATTTAGAATCATTACAGTTGGAAAGGACCTCCAAAGAGTCCAGCCTTTGAAGCTGGAGTTCACTTCAGTTGCCTGAACATCAGGATTTGGTTAAGGGGTGTAAGAGACCCCATCTGGTCTCCAGTTACCCCTCCAGAAGGGTACAAATCTCTTCATCAGCTGCATCCCAGATTCTGTTAATSAATATCATACTGGCCTTGATGAGTACAAAATTTTGGGGTGAATAACCCAGCAGAAATATAYAGGAAAACAAAAACCAGGAAAGTGTAATGTCTTTGCAAATAATGAAACACTGGGTTAAACACTTCAAAAATGTTCTCCCACCACCAGAAGGCAATGGGGTGCATTGTGGATGGGGATGTGTAGCTTAGAAGACAATCACAGACTCACAGAACCACTCGGGCTGGGAAACACCTCAAGGGTCATTGAGTGCAACCTTGGGCCAGCACGTTTGTGCTAAAGACAAGGGAYCTTCTGGGTGGTTTAGCAGCTCTGATTGGGAATTGTGCAGATTTCACTGCTCCAAATCCTCAGGACATGCTGGGGCTGTACAACACCATGATCAACACCACAGCCCACCACARTGAACACTTTGCCTGGACAGTCCCAGGGCACAACATCCCTTGTTGCACACAGATCTCCTCAGCCCCCAGTGACAATGGGTTTTTTTACAATAATCTTACAGCTTTCCAAGGSCTGAAATTGCCAAAATGCTGATGAGTTTCCTTTTGCTTTCTCCCAAGTGACATGGAGCACAGTTCTAGATTAGCTGAGTCTCTAAACAGTTTTGTGTGCCAGAGGAAAGTAATTAAGTAAGTGTTAAGAACAGGATTTTCCAAATGGCCTGAGGTGGTGGGGGTTTGCAGGCARCACTGGTCTTGACTGGAAGTGGGGGCCTACATCCCTTTAATATGGTCATAAATCATGGCTTGCCAAATTTTATCAAGTGTCCATTTGGTTGACTTCATTACTGTGGATGACACTAACACAATCTGGACTGGGATGCTTTTTTTTAACATTTGGATATGGAATTCCTCCACACCATCATTCCTGTGCTTTAACATGTTCTGTGTGTTTATAAATTGGTGGAATTACTCTCTCATTAAAAGGAAATTGACAGCAACCATTTATTTTCATAGGACTATATATTACATTTGGAAGGCAAGTGTTTATGTTAGAACATATGTTGGATTGCTTATTCAAAAATTTGTGTTTTGTCCAGTGCTGAACTGTTTATTGATTTTCAAAGCCTAATCCTCTTGTTATGTTTCGTGTATTAAAACTTGCATGCCTTGCTCATACCATGGATTCTTTTGTTTGTTTGTTTATTTAATGCATGTTAATGGAACAGAAGAAATTCATTAAGGCCAGTTTGGATAAATACAATTTAAATGAATATGGGTTTCAGTTGCACTGAAGTATAAACTGCTAATGGGTTTCAGATGCTGCTCTAGCTCGATATTGTAATTGCTACTATAAGCTTTCTAAAGAAAAGCTTGTTTATTATACCCACATAGCTGGTTTGGATAAAAAAAAAAAGAAAGAAAGCCAACTGATTCCTGCTCAGAGAYGTAGTTCAGAGTTAGCACATCCAGGCTGGTTGGCAAATTCTGCTGACACCGTGCTTGTGAAACAGATTGCATCGCAGGCTGCTTCAGCTGCATTTTGCATCATTTCAGTGTTGCTTTGCTAAGAAATGCTCAGCTTCTAATATAACTATCAGTGGCAAGGCCCTTTGAAATCTACTTYCACTTGTCTAAAATGGACAAATTTTTGCCCTACCTGACTTTTGCAAAGTTTACAGCAGTCTATTTTCTTTCTGTGGTGGAATTGGCAGAGAGCGAGGAAAATGCAACAGCGACATTTTATGTCTTAATGCAAAATAATCCTYTTAACTCATTTGAAGCAGAACGATGACAAGGATGTATTTTATGGACCTTTTCACTGTTCTTGCAATTGTTTTGCCCTCTGGTTGTRTGCAGTGCAACAGCAAGCTAATAAGTTTCCGTTCTGCGTTTCCCCAAATGCTGCAAAGGGATGATATGGTTTGGCACRGGCCCAGCTTGCTCTAAACTTCTCCATTTTGTGTGGGCTCATTCCATGGCAGGGAACATTTAGTTGCAACATAAYGCTGTGAGAACAAGCAGGGTGTTACGCAAGTGAAAGCTGTTTGTGCTGAACTTTAGAGATTAGTTTCCTAAAYGAGCGCCGTATTATTTCCCCATCAATTGTCTGCGCTGAATGACATTAGGTAACAATTAAATCCCCGTGGAGTGGCGTTCTGCCACTCACATGAGGGAAAACACGACACATTACAGTCATCCCTGCTCTTTGGGGTTTCGTGAGACAGTTCAGGGAGAAAGAGGGGGGTTGGTTAATAGAAAGAATCAGGAGCCAGCATTTCCTAATGGGGAGAGCCTGCAGAGTGGATGCCTTGATCAATGCCACTGACATCCCCCGCCTTGTTCCTCCGCAGGCAGCGGGCAGATCCAGCTGTGGCAGTTCCTGCTGGAGCTGCTGTCGGACAGCTCCAACTCCAACTGCATCACCTGGGAGGGCACCAACGGCGAGTTCAAGATGACGGACCCCGACGAGGTGGCGCGGCGCTGGGGCGAGCGCAAGAGCAAGCCCAACATGAACTACGACAAGCTGAGCCGCGCCCTGCGCTACTACTACGACAAGAACATCATGACCAAGGTGCACGGCAAGCGCTACGCCTACAAGTTCGACTTCCACGGCATCGCCCAGGCCCTGCAGCCCCACCCCCCGGAGTCCTCCATGTACAAGTACCCCTCGGACCTGCCCTACATGAGCTCCTACCACGCGCACCCCCAGAAGATGAACTTTGTGGCCCCCCACCCCCCAGCCCTGCCCGTGACGTCCTCCAGCTTCTTCGCCGCCCCCAACCCCTACTGGAATTCGCCGACTGGGGGGATCTACCCCAACAGCAGGCTGCCAGCTGCTCACATGCCTTCTCATCTGGGCACCTACTACTAAAGTGGGGTGGGGAGGGCAAGCACCGGGCGACGGCGAGGACGTTTCTCAGCGGGGTTCGGTCCCCCGAGGAATCGCAACGAACTCTGTTGGGAGTGCTCGGATTAAAAAAAGTGCCTAAAAGGGACAAGTGAAGGTTTGGCTGGGAAAGAAAAACCCCAAAAAACCGACCCGAAACCACGTTAAAAATAGATGTCAAAAAGACTTTTTTTTTTTTGTAGTAGGGATTTAAAGGAAATATCCAAGAAGTATTAAGATACTAAGGTGTAATGTATATGGGCATCGACTCTGTGGACCAAACAACAATAGACTATTGTAGGTGGAAGCATGAAATGATAAGGAAAACCTGCGGAAGCTGGTGGTCTGAAAAAGTGGATAAGCTTTTTTTGAGTGTGTAAAGTTTGATATCATGCTAGTGCAAAACTGGGACTATTACTACAGCAATATAAGTCTATAGGGACCTAACATACAGTGTATGGATCATGACAAAAGAGAGGGAAAAGGGAAAAAAAAAGTAGGAAAAAAAGCCTATCTGTATTTAAAAAACAGAAACATATCAGCAGAAGTGACTGGTTAGTGTGGAAGCTGATTTGGAATAGAACAGCAGTGTTGTAGTTAAAACCAAATGAGATCCATTCATCAGAGTGAATCAGCTACTCAAACTGTGAAGACAACCCAAACTTTCAAATTCCTTGACAGTTTTACAGGAACCCTGAGCCAAACGTGGGAAATGAGAATGTGCTGGAGGGCAAGTGTATGATTGTAGATCAGAGGCCTGCACCTGGAAGCRGGAAGGAGAAGGAGGAGGATGAAGGTGGTGAGAAGGGGAGGAAAGAAACTTCTTGACCAGTAGAGACTGAAAAGACTGAAAACTTTGTAGTGTTGGGACTATGAAGAAACACTTGTTTGGACTTGTGAAACATATTGCTCAGTATTATACCATTCCCAGTATTACAGGAGGAACAGACTTGACTCAGTAGTAATAAAAAGTGGGAAAAGGGAAAAGCAGCAGAAGCGAGAAACCAGAATATGCATCTCTCTCTTTTTTTTTTTTTTTTTTTTTATCCAAAAACAAAACGATCAAAACTGGAATTGTGTTTGATATTTAAAAGTTACCAGTTAGAACCTCATCATTGCTAAGGGAGTTTGTTTCCTATTGGTTAGAGCAAGAGACAACCCCTGACTGCCAGAACCAGAAGTCACCTGAGTATTTTTGTTAGGCGGGCGCCAGTTTTTCTTACCGAGTCGCGAACGCTGTGCGTTTGTCAGAGTGAAGTATACAAGTTCAGTGTTATTTTTTTTTTTTCCTTTTTATATAATTATTATATAACTTATGCATTTATACACTACGAGTTGATCTCGGCCAACCAAAGACACACACACAGCACAAAAGAAAAACAAAAAAAAAAAAAAAGGGACAATCCAAAAAAACTATTGTGGCCTTGAATTTTAACTCTGTATGCTTAATGTTTACATTATGAACATATTAGTCCTTAGATTGCAGAATGTATGTAATAAAATAAGCTTGGCCTAGCATGGCAATTTCAGATTGACACTGTGGTTTGCATTTGTGTTTGCATTTTTTTTTTGTGTGTGACACCCGTGCCAGATCTGCTGCTCCCCAGGTTAAATTAGGCCAGGCTTTTTGGGCTGTGAAGATGTAGGAGCAGACAGCCTGAGTTTGAAGTGCACAGGTGCYGTGTATCTCCTTTTCCAGGCAGCTCTGCTGAAACACTTCCAGCCYTTCTTTAACAGTGCCTTGCCATCCCTGTGCTGAGCTTCTCAGAGATTGCAGCCTTCCCCAATTAATTCATGGACAGCTCCAAGCCCAAGAGAGGAAATGAAGCCTAAGGGAGGCCTCTAAGGAAGAGCATTCATACCCAGAAATGATCTTTTCTTGCCATGAAGTTATGCTGCAAAATCTCAGCCTGAGATGTATCTTCCTCCTGAATCATGTGTTGAATTGCTTTGCCCCCTTGCCCTTAATACAAATCTGTATCATTATTAGTTAAAAAAGTGAATAATGAATCATTTCCATTATTCCCCACTTTAGAACGGAGTGTATGGCAGCCTTGTTCATTTGTCATTGCAGCCCATCCTGGCTGTTCACAAAGGGCAGGGTTTTTTATTTTTCTCTTCTGGCTTTAGAGGCTCCCCACTCTGTACCCTGGGCCCCAAAACTGCATCTGGTGCCTAGTGGCATCAATCCATTCTTCCCCAATACCATCTGAAGAACTGCTCTGGAAAATCAGCCCTGACGTTTATGAGTGGCTCTCCACAATGTTTGCTGCAGGAATCCCAGACAGCTCAGCCCTCTGTATCCCTCCTTTTTGCTGTTCTTTTGTGTCCTTTTTCCCAGACAAAATGGGTGTGGTTTCAGGTTTTATAGGAAATGTTCTGCATATCCATTTTTTGGGGGGAGCAATGGGACCCAACTCTATCAGGCTTTGTGTTAGGAGTGTCTTGGTGGTAGTTCATAAGCACAGGATTGTGTGACCAATGTGTGACACCTGAGCAGGGAAAGAAGCACTGTAAGTTTGTATTTCTTTAAGAAAAAAAAAAAAGAAAAGAAAAGGAAAAAATGAACTCTTGGAAAAGGTCAGTCACTATTTTAGAAAGTTTTGGAGTTTTGGCAGGCACACCTACGCATGACTGTAAAGATACTAATTTGCCTTCCAGTGGAAATAAATCTCCAGATCCTCACTATCTGCTTCACGTGTACTTCACACCCAAAATGGTAAGTGTATTTTTGAAACAGCTTTTAATTAAACACTAAAACCCCAGATTTAAATAAGGTCTTTGTTCAGATGGGTAAGGACGTGCCTGGAGACCTCCAAAGCATYCCCAGTGCTCTCAGGGCTGCCTGCAGGATTTCCAGCTGGTGTTGCCTGGCTGCTGTCCTGTGCAGTGGGAGCAGCATCCTGGCATTGGGCTCCAGGTGCTGGGACAGGGGTGGAGCCAGATCAGGTGGCCTGATGGAATCCCCTCGTGTGAAGAGTGAAATCCTCGAGCTGCCCATGGGAAGCTCACTGGTGGTCACCCATTTCAGAGCTACACCKTCCTGCAGGACCTGCTCCCTGCCTTCCAGCAGCCTTGGAAAAACATGGATTTTGCAAGAGGGGAGTGAAGGATGGAGAGACCCTACTACTGCTGCATTGGGATTGTTTGTAGGGTCTCCCTGTGACAAGGGGTGAGCCCAGTCCAGGCAGAGCTGAGGAACTCCCTGTCCATGCCACGAGAGACTTTCAGTGAAGCTCAGACAGACCCCAAGACCTTGGCTGGATCTTCWCTTGAGCACCTGGACAACACGGCCCTGATGTGCCCACATGTGCAGAAATTGGTGATATTAATAACTTCAGCCCTTTAATTAGAGTTGCTTTGAAAGTCAATTGTCAGCCAAGCTGCAAACCTTACCCAGATTCCAAAGAATCCACACTTGGTACCTCAAATTCCACAAGCCTTTTAAACTGCCCCCAGAAACATAGGGATCATCAGGGATTTAGGCTTTTCTGCAAATTTTTYTATCTCAGATTATTTCTTGCCCCAGCTAAAATACAATTTTAAAATAAATTTCTCATTACATGTGCATTAAAGGCAAAAGAAACCGTTTTACCTGTATCATGTGATTAGTGATCCCATGATCTTYTTCTGTGCCATCTTCTCAAGTTTTGGTCACATTAGGAAAACAGTCCCTGATGATCCAAATTGCTGGTTGATCAGAAGGGCACCTCATCCATCCCAAGGGTTCAGTTAAGTCTGAATTTTACCTCCTGATGCAACACAAATTCTTCATTCCCTCTCTGGGCAGTGGTGGGAGCACTTGGAAATCTTCACAGCAGATCCTGCCTGCCTCCTCCAAAGTGTCCTGGCCCTGCTGCTGTCCCCTGGGTGCTGTGCCCACCCTCACAGGGAAGAATTTGTTCCTAATATCCCATTTAACCCTGTTTTCTGTCAGTTTGAAGCCATTCTTCTTGTCCTGGTACTCCATGCCTTTGTAAAAAGTCCCTCTCCATCTTTCTTGTCAGCTCCTCCCCAGCATTTTTTTTAAAGAGAACATATTTTCAAGAAAACTAACAAAACACCCAGGGTTGTTAGGCCAGGAATTGCCCTGAGATGTCCCTTTAAATCACTGGATTAAGGACTTCCCAGATCAGAAAATTCTGGAGTTGCATGCCAATATTGGTCCATACATATTTTATAAAATTTTATTTTATAAAAAACTGAGTGGCAGAATTATTTCCTGTAACCACTCCTAGAAGCGATGACGAATTCTTGGGAAACCCTGTCCATTCATCTCATTATAACAAAACTATTTTCTACTGTACATTTACTGACGTTTCCTTAACCTTGTCCTTTGAAAAGGTCTCAGTTCCAGGGTATTTCCACCCATTCCCGTTACACAGAGCCCAGCACATCTCATTGTCAAAGAGGGGTGGTTTGTTGGTTTGTTGGTTTGTTTTTTTTTTCTTTTCCTGCCATTCCTGTATTTTGCAATTCCTTGTGATTGCACTCCCCATGCATCACCCTCTGGAGTTCTCTGCCTGCCTCAGTGTTTACAGCTTCCCAAATATCTGTGGTTTGTTATCACACTGCCTTTGACTGGGTGCTTGCCAAGCTTAGACATATTCCACTTCACAAACCTATCCCTCTTCTTCTCTGACAGTTGTTAATGTGCCCCTCTTCTTTTTTCTTTTGAGTTTTTTTTTTTTCCTTTTTCCCCTCTCCCTGTCTCCCCTGCACGTTGCCAGGCCTGATGTCTCCTCCTCTAAAACATTCCCATCTAGAACTTTTTTGACTACACCTCCATCCCTCTGGAGTCTGTTCTTCCCAGGTGATGCATTTTTAGCCCCACCTGGGTGAAAGATGAGAAGCTTGAGCAKCTAAAAGTTGGATTTCCATGTTCCTCTTTCTTTGGAGTTTCCTTCTCACAAGCTTAAAAAATCTCCTTTCCTCAGGTGTCTCCACCAGCAGACCTTGAGGTGTTTTTTCCCCCATATTCCATATTTATATGGAATTCCATATTTATATGAAATAAAATTATATATTCCAGTTTGGAAGGTTTTTTTCAAACTCTTGGAGTGAAATTGCTGCACTGGTTCCACCAGCTCATCCTGCCCAAAAAAAACCTGCCTGTTCATTTCCAATTCTTTTCATGCTGAGGGTGTCATTTTTCTCCACAGAAAACTTAAAATCTGCTCTGCAGAGAATCACAGGATTGCAGAATCATTTAGATTGGAAGAAATCTTCAAGCTCATCTTGTCCCACTGACACTCCAGCACCACCAGCATCACCCCAAATCCATGTCCTCAAATTCCATCTCCAGATGCCAAATTGGATACAGGCTTCTAAAACAGGCACAGGAACTTGGACTAAATTATTGCCATGGTACTTTCAGGCTTCCARTCAGTTCTAAGAGGATGTGAAAGGCAATTTTTAAGTTTTAGGCACGTCTTTTACTCAATTCTTTCATATATTTTTTGCAAAATTCCCAGTTTGTGTCACAAAACAGGTGTAGATCCCTTGGCCACCTGACGTGTGGGCCCAGGACTGCCAGGGATGAGAGAGGATTTCAAAGACCACTTCTTCATCCTCATGGAGAAGAGCTGGAGGGCTTGTGAAGCTCCCCAGTATTGCTGCAGCCACACTGACCACTGGAATGGTCAGGTTTAGAAATAATGTCCCTTTTCTCCTGCAGGCTGGGGAGGGGTATGCTCACCTGCATTAGAGCACTCAAAATACAAGGTGAAGGGGAAGGAAGGGGGAAAATCAAAATACTCTTCTGTTTTATGGCTGAGAAATGCCCTTGTGCTGTCCAGTTCCCAGAAATTGGTCTGGTACATCCACACATTTCAGTTTTCTGGGATGGGAATGAATTTGGATGACCCAGCCRTGAGTCGGCTCCCATTGTGCTGGAGAGGGTAAATACAGATCATGACTAACAGATGTTGCTTTGAAGTGCTCCTATCTTTAAATACACAAGGCTAATAAATGCTGGAAAATGCTGTATTTTCTACCAAGACTAGGCTGAACATTTTCCACTCTCTTCRGAGGGGGGATGGAATTTATTTTTTTTTATTTCTTCCAGCGTACGCTGAGGRTAAATCCAGGAAATATGTGGAAGGTCCTTGGACATTGTGATGGGCTCATATCCTGGCACAGAGGCACAGCTCATGGCCTGGCTCCCCAAGGGACTGGAGTGTCTGAATGGCTGCTGCTTACAAACAGGGAAAGATTCCAAGTGCCTCTGCATGGCTGTAAGCAAGCTGTAAACATCCCACCACAGGTTTCCAAGGAAAAGACAGAAAATTTGGGCTGCAGCAAGTGGCACACAGCCTTTGGAGGAGGCTTTGAGTCTCAAAACACGTGTGAAAATCACCTTGGCTGTTCCAGGAGGTGATGGGGAAGGGGACATAGAGCCAAGGAAGCAGAGAAGTGAAAGAGCTTTCATCAGCAGGGCTTGGGAAGAGGAGGGAAAAGTAGGAGAAAGAGGCAGAAATGGAGATGTTAGGAAGGAGAGAAAGAGTCCTGAAGTGCTGCCAGAGGAGTAGCAACATGCCATGACACTGACACCCTCATTCACAATTTATGGAAGGGGGTGGAAGTGGAGTTTAAGACATCCTTGGAGGGGTCACTTGGTTTGATGATGGTGACACGAGGTCAGCTCTGAGCTGTCAGCAGACAGGGAGAGCATCAAAACACGGGCTGAGAACATGAGGGCAGCAGCCAGAGGTTAACTCAGCTCAGCCTCCCTCACCCTCAGAGAAAGGGGAATTCCACAGGACAGGGGATGCCAGGGAGGCTCCAACGGCCAGGGAAACGCAAGCAGCTCATTTTCCTGTCTAACCATGGAAAGTGAGATGGATCTGAGGGATGTGGGGAAGGAAACAGCGACTGGATGCCAAGAGGCTTGCAGAGAGATGAAAGATGACTCTGAGCCCGAGGGGATTTGGAGGTTCGGGAGAAGAAAAGGGAGGCTTAAAAAGAAAATAAGGTCATGTTTAGCTCAAAACCTGAGCCCAAAGGCCGGGCTGCAGAGCAGCTGTGGTGTGCAATGCAGTAGGAGGAGGCAGGTCAGCACATCTGGGCTGGAGCAGCAGCCTGAGCCGAGGAGCCGCTGGAGCGTTGTTGTACTTCATCCCTCTTTCTACACTTACCACTTTAATATATTTTCAGCTAACATTTCATTACAATTTCCACAAACATCTCATGTCACGRCTTCATTACAATGCAGGCTGCAGAYGGARCAGCTGTAAAATAGCCCTGCCAAYGCTGGTAATTTGCRCTGGGAATGAAATACCCAGCTCCAGTCGCTGMCGAGCGCCGTGCAAAATGAGCTAACCAGCGTTTTTCATTTCTTTAACCACTTACCTCAACAATTAAATGTATTGCAATGCTGAATRGGTAGGGTGTAATCAGTCACTGCAGACTGTATGAAGGCATCAGACCATACAACTCTGTTGTTTTGTCATGAGCTGTACAAAGTGCTGCCTTAGCACTCTGCAAACGGCTTTGTTCACTCTTATTTAATGTTATTTAATTGTTCTCCAAAAAACAGGAAAGTTTCATTCATACTCTGTGTGTGTGTCTCCAGCTCTGTGCAAAATCCATTATCCTCTCCTTTTCCTACTCAATGCAGATCATAGAGGAAGCACAGCAGGCTTTGAGGTGGGAAGCCAGTCACTGCTTTAATATTTTTGATGTTCCACTGTCACTGCTGGAACAGCTCTTGAGCTRAGACGTGGTTGGTGCTCCCAGTTACTGCTGGATTTCTATTCCTCTGCATTGGGCAAAAGCTGAGGTGTTTGGTTTGTGACTCAGTCATCTATTTCTCAAAAATGTYTGGTGGGCTTTATTCAGAACAGAATCATGGTTTGGGTTGGAAGGGACCTTAAAATTCATCTTGTTCCACCCCCTGCCATGGCAGGGACAGCTCCCACTGTCCCAGGCTGCTCCCAGCCCCAATGCCAGGGATGCAGGGGCAGCCCCAGCTGCTCTGGGCACCCTGTGCCAGGCACTGCCCACCCTSMCAGGGAACAATTCCTGCCCCACATCCCATCCATGGCTGCCCTCTGGCACTGGGAAGCCATTCCCTGCCTCCTGGCCCTGCAGCCCTTGGCAATTGTCTCTCTCCAGGCTTCCTGGGGCTCCTTCAGGCCCTGCAAGGCCACCCTGAGCTCAGCCCAAAGCTTCTCCTCTGCAGGCTGAGCAATGGCAGCTGTGCCAGCCTTTGCTGCCAGCAGAGCTGCTCCAGCCTCTGCTCACCCTGGAGCCTCCTCTGGGCTCTCTGCAGCAGCTCCAGGCCCTCCCTGTGCTGGGCCCAGGGCTGGGGCAGCTCTGCAGGTGAGGACTCACCTGAGAGGGCACAGGGACAGAATTTTGCCACACAGAGTCATTGATTGTGCCACACAATTCTCCTATTTTGGCACAAAGTAAAAGGAAAGAGATTGGAGGAGATAAAGCAGCTGTGTTTAGTCAGAATACCTGGCAAAATGAACTGAATGTGAGCTGGCTGATACTAAAGTTTCCAAAAGACCAAAAGCAACTTAGGCTCTCAATTCTGATAGACTGATGGGATTTGTGTTCCTGAGACATTCCAGAAACCCCTCCCTGGTGTTTTGTCATTTCAGAAGGTCACATTCCTTTGGAAGGTGAAGTGCACAGCCCTGAGGTGACCCCCAGTGAAGGCAACCATAGGGTTGGGGGAGGAAATGCCACCATGAGAAGTCACAGAATTGGCTGAGTTGGAAGGGACCCACCAGGATCATCCAGCCCAGCTTCTGGCCCTGCCCAGGACACCCCAGGAATGCCACCRTGTGCCTGAGAGTGTTTTCCAAATGCTTCTTGAACTCAGACAGGCTCCTGATGTTCAACCTTGGTACTGCCTGAGACTCTGTCCTCTTGTCCTGTCCATGGGATCAGTCAACTCCTGATTGATCAACCCCTCTTTCTCATGGATCTGTGGCTGTGCAAGGCACCAGGAGCTTTTTTCTTCAGCAAGTACCACAAAAAAAGCCACTCTATTTTAAAAAGCACAGGAGTGGTGTTGTAAAGGTGGGCTGGCAGCTGGCTGGATGGGGGCCAGTGTGTGCCTGGGTGGCCAAGGAGCCCAGTGGCACCCAGGAATTGTGTGGCCAGCAGGAGAGGGCAGGGATTGTCCCTCTGTGCTGGGCACTGCTGAGGCCACACCGTGATTTCCCCTGTCCAGTTTTGGGCTCCTCACTCCCAAAAGGAGATTGAGGGGCTGGAGCATGTCCAGAGAAGGGAATGGAGCTGGGGAAGGCTCTGGAAAACTCTTCACACACACGTGGAGTTTCCATGCCCCCCGGCRCTCCCTGGCAAAGTCTCCCCATCATCTCCTCATTCCCACTCCAGGACCCTTCAGGGCTTTACCAGGTGGTTTTTAAGAGGTGTTTTGGGGGCTCTGTTTTGCAGCACACTCCTTCTTCAGACCCTCTCCCCTCTCCTCTTTCCTCCCACAATGTTATGTCTGGTTAGAGTTGGCTGGTGAGAGAATGGCACAGGACATTTTAGGATGCTCCACGCAGTTTCTGTTTGAGGTCTGGGCTGTGCCCTTTTCCCAGCCTGGAGCAGCCTGTGGGGCTGAGCCTGGTCCCCCAGGGCAGCTGGAGGAGAGGCAGAGGTGCCTGAGAGTGGGACATGCAGGCAGCAAGGGCTGGAAATGTCACAGTCAGCGCCCTGGGCTGGTTTTACCTGCAGTCACTGCAGGTACAACTTCAGCTCCTTCTGAGCATCCTGCCCTWTTCCTGTCCCTGTGGTGAGGGTGGCAGTGTGCTCACCCCGGAGCCAGAGCTCGGATGTGTCACATTCGCTGGCCCAGGCATATTCCCGTTTCTCCCAAAAGATGGCACTAGGATTCACCGAAACCGAGCTGCTCGGCGCCCTGGGTGCGTTCATGTGTGAGAAATCCCACCAGGACCCTCCAGCCCTCACTTCCATAACCCCCTGCAGCATCCTTCCCTGGGCAGATCCTAACTGGACTCAGGGTTATGGGCAACAGCAGCAAAGGGAAAACCGAGTTTTCACCTGCTCAGAGTGTGCAGCAGGAGGGGATGTCTTATCCTAGGATGCAAATATTCCTCCCTYCCTTYGCATCCCGTGTTTTATTTCCGAGGSAATGAGAAAAACAARTAAGCGATATTGGWATTAATCTCCCTGCCGTAGTAAAATTGATAGYATTAAGGTTTTTACTCAGAAGTTAATTATTTTTTTCATTTGAACAACAAAGCCCGTAAGCCTAGGAACAGAGAATCTGCCTGGTAATTTGGACCACGTTTTAAGGGGCTTTTTAAATTTGAATGTTGCTACATAAAGATAATGATAGAAATATTTCCRTGATTAAAAGGAGACAACTAATGAAAGTAACTTCTGGTGAGATTATTTTTCCTTACAATTTAAATAACCCATTGAAGAGAGCATTTTATCTGTCAGTGAAGCAATCATTTCTTTTCCTGAAAAACAATCCCCATTCCAAGATAAGGGACTTTTTGTATTCATTACCATCTCTAATGCAGCTATCACCTGAAGAGGTGGAAGTTTTCATTAAAGAAAATCATAGGATCAGCTTTATAATTGAAAAGAAATTAAAGTGTGTAAGATGAAGGATTTCCAAAGACAGCAGAATTCCATGGCTGAAAKTGCTGTCTCAGTGCATTTAATAATGAAGGGAGCACCTTGCCCAAGAAATTCAGCTGCCTGGGCTGCTCAGCAGCATCCAAGGACCCCTGAATCCTACAGCTGCTCTAAAATCGTGCTCATTAGCAATAGCAACTTCAGCAGTGACACTTTTTGCTCTTTTGCTTTGCAAATGTTGGTGTCCCCTGAAAGCTAGGTGCCTGATTCCAATATTTTGTGGGACCAATGTTTAGCATGCAGCCACAAAAGTTCTTTTTTTTTCCTCTATGTGCTACCAGCACCAAAGAGTTGATTAARAACACGAGTGTGAGAGGCAGCTGAAGACTTCACTGAGCCCTGATGTGAAAAACCCTCATGGCAGAGCTGGGGAAGGTGATGTTCTTGCAGTGCAGGGGTTCTTCCAAGCACCTGAGCCTGGAGATGCCTGTCCAGCACTTTACTCTCCCTGTCCATTTTCCTGTTTTAACAGGGATCTGCACACCCCACTCATGCTTTTTTTTTGTGCTTTGCAGTCCATTTTTGCTGCTCGTGTCTTTGGGGCTGTTCAGTRATTTACAAATTGCCACTCACCGTTGCAGCACAACTGCTAATGAAGCAGTAAAAGTGGTAGCACATATTTGGAGGAGAGGACTGCTCCAGGATGGACTCACTTGTAGCCCTTCTGGAGGGCTGGATTCACCCAGGATATTCTGGGGGGCTGGATTTACCCATAGCCCTTCTGAAGGGCTGGATTCATCCAGGACATTCTGGAGGACTGGATTCACCCAGGATATTCTGGAGGATAGGATTTACCCATGGACGTTCTGGAGGGCTGGATTCACCCATGGACATTCTGGAGTCACCCATGGCCATTTTTAAGAGGTGGATTAACCCATGGACATTCTGGAGGGATGGATTTATCCATCAATATTCTGGAGGGCAGAATTAACCCATGGACATTCTGGAAGGCTGGATTTACCCGTAGCCCTCCTGGAGGGCTGGATTCACCCAGGACATTCTGGAGGGCTGGATTCACCCAGGATATTCTGGAGGATAGGATTTACCCAGGATATTCTGGAGGGTAGGATTTATACATGAACATTCTGGAGTCACCCATGGCCATTTTTAAGAGGTGGATTAACCCATGGACATTCTGGAGGAATGGATTCATCCAGGACATTCTGGAGGGCTGGATTTACCCAGGATGTTCTGGAGGGCTGGATTCACCCATGGATGTTCTGGAGTCACCCAAGGCCATTCTTAAGAGGTGGATTAACCTATGGACATTCTGGAGGGATGGATTCATCCATGAATATTCTGGAGGGCAGAATTAACCCGTGGACATTCTGGAAGGCTGGATTTACTTGTAGCCCTTCTGGAGGGCTGGATTCACCCAGGATATTCTGGAGGGCTGGATTCATCCATGACATTCTGAAGGGCTGGATTCACCCAGGATATTCTGGAGGGCTGGATTCACCCAGGACATCTTGGAGGGCTGGAATCACCCATGGATGTTCTGGAGTCACCCAAGGCCATTCTTAAGAGGTGGATTAACCCATGGACATTCTGGAGGGATGGATTTATCCATGGATATTCTAGAGAGCTGGATTCACCCATAACCCTTCTGTGGGGCTGGATTCACCCCTTCTGGTGGGCAGGATTCACCCATAGCCCTTCCAGAGGGCAGGATCCGTCCAAATCCCTCCAGGAGGGCAGGATTCACCCATGACCCTTATTTAAGGCAGCAGTTCTATGAACTCAGGAAGCCCCTGACAAAACAAAACCAACCCAAAAAAAAACCTCCAACAAACAACAACAACAAAACGCCTTCCAAAGCAGCCCCCGAGGGTGGAAGGAGATGGTTCGGGATGTTTTTGGAGCCGAAGGCRCGGGGTGCTGTGAGAGGAGCTGGCACTAGATGGAGCGATGGGTTAGCGCGATCCCTCTCGGCCGGAGATGCTGCAGGGAGTACATTCCAGGGGTTTGGCAGGATGCTGCATGTTTGTCAGCCTCCTCTCCAGAGGCGCCGGGCTCCGGAGGAGCCGTGTGGTCTCGGCTCAGGGCTCAGAGAGGCGCTCGGCTGCCTTTGCCAGCCCCGTCCCACCCCAGTTCCACCCCTCCGCTCCCATCAGCATCACCACTGCCAGGAAACTGCAGGGAAAGCCGCGCTAATTACCAAAATTAATCACCCCCAGAGCCAACCTGCAGTGCCAAAACAGGCTCTGGGTTAAGCCTGGCTCTGCCATGGGGGCTGTTTTTCCTCATCCTCCAAGTCCAGGTCATTCCACCAGAATTCCGCATCTTTTGCCGTTCCTGGGCGCTGGAGCCCCACCCTGCCGCGCCCTCTGATGTCAGTGGCAGCAAATGGGACACGAGGTGCTCCGAGGGTGCCTTGGCACCTGGCTGGCAGGAGCYTTTCATGTGGTTTCCTGGGTGTGACTGAAAGCAGCTCTTGGCCCAGGGGGATGGATGCTTTTTTTGCCTTTGTGTGCGCCCTGTGTTTTGTTTTGTCACGGTGGGGTGGTGGTGTGAAACCCGGTCTTCTGGAGAGCGGTAATTAGCAGGGGAACTGTTTGAGCTTCAGAAATTTTAGGGAATCTTTTAGGGAATTATTGTAGGAAATTTCCAGGATCTGTTTTAGCTGCTTCTTAGGAAATCTGTATGGAAAAGAGTGTGGCCAGCAGGAGCAGGGARGTGATGGTCTCACCTCGAGGGCTGGGGGATTTCAATGCAAGAAAGACATCGAGGTGCTGGGGTGGCTCCACGGAAGGACAGCAGAGCTGGGGAAGGGTCTGGAGAGTAAATCACCTAGGGAGTGGCTGGGGGAGCTGGGAAAAGGGGCTCATCCTGGAGAAAAGCAGGCTCAGGAAAGATCTTTTTGCTCTCTACAATTCTCTGGCAAGAGAGTGCAGCCAGATGGGGGTCGGGCTCTGCTCCCAGGGAACAAGGCACAGGACAGGGAGCACCAGGGCAGGGTCAGTTTGGCCAGCAGCAGGAATTTCCCCATGGAAAGGGAGCTCAGGCCTTGGAAAGAGCTGCCCAAGAAGGTTTGCAGTGCCCATCCCTGGAGGTGTCCCCTGGAGGTGGCACTGAGTGCTCTGGGCTGGGGACAAGGTGGGCACAGCTGGGACTGCCTGGGCTGGSAGGGCTTTTCCAGCCTCAGGGATTCTGTGATAAGCCATTAACTGTGGTTGTTCAAAGCATGACTTTTTCTTCTTCTGAAGAGATGGTTTTCTTTCCATCACGTGCCAGCAGCAGACTGGGGGGCAGAGCAACAGCTCCTGGGAGGATTTCCTTYGTGCCACCATGGTTTAGGCACATGAAATCCTACCAGCCTGTACCACTCCTGACTCCAGTTTTTTTTGGGCCACTTCAGCAGTTTTGGCCACTCTCTCACAACCCCAAGAAATATTCTGAGTGCAACTTAAGCCAGCCCTGGTGTTTTGTACTTATCTGCTTAGATTCTCTTCAATTATGTGCATTAGTGGTCAAAACTGGGGCACCACAGGAGACTCAAATGTGCCTCCAGTCGAGGCATTGCTTTGTAACTCACAAAGAACTGAAAAGAAAGAAAAAGTGATGCATTACAGGAACTGAATCCATCACAACTGTTATTCATTGTCTCCTTCTGTGGTGCCCACAATGTAAACCTGAGCTTACCTTCCCAGAAGAACAAAGTTACTTTTAGAACATGAAGGAGTTTTTGAAAGCCTGAGCTTTTAAAGCCTATGGAAAAATAAGCTWTGGAAAAACAAGCAAGAAAATAATAACCTTGGGGAGGGAAAGAGGGATAAGATAATGATCACAATAAAATAGTGTTGTGTGGTTTCACCATCAGGAACACTGCAGTAGGAATTTGAGATTTTTTTATCATTCATCAAGGGGGACAAAGCCTAAACAGTTGGGTCAGGAATATTTTTTTAGGAGCAAACAAGGCGAGCTGAGTTTGCTGTGACTCCTGGATTCAGCTCTGAGGTCAGCAGGGCCCAGTTGCTTACCTTGCCTGACCTMCTTCAACAACACAAACCTCACCATTTCACCCAGTTACTCCAGCAATGAACTGAGGGAACAGGTTCACACTTCTTCATTAATATCCTGAAAAAAAAAAACCAACCAAAACTTACAGGAATTCTGTCACTTTCATCAGTTTTAACCCAAACATGTGCTCCTGCCAAAGTTCAGCCMCTACTGTGTTTGTTGCTGCTCCCTTGGCTTATTTGTTTCCCGTCTATCACAGACGATGTGTCCTGCCCTGTAAAAGTGCCCACACGTCAGTCAGGGAATAAGAAACAATCCCACATCCCCGAGGTGACTCACACACCTCGTGGATACTGAATCACCATCGGGATGAGGTGAACATGTGGTGTGCAAAGCAGAGGCTGGAACGCTTTCAGCCCAAACACTCGGAGAGCGCTGCTGCGAATTAGGGAATTCACAAACGGCAGCAGCTCGTGAGGGATTGTTTGTGACCCAGAGGGATAAGCTGACAATTCCCAAATGCTTCTGGCTGTCACCCCTGTAGGAGGCTGTTCGTTTTGTGTGACCCCAAACCCAGAGAAATACAGAAAATACAGAAATACAGAAAAGTTGGCTTTGTCTACCTCAAGTCCTGAGACCATCCTGAGCAGCCCAGACTTCAAATCTGGGCACTACTGGGCTAAAATATTTTTTGTTTAGTCCTGTGAGCACTAACCACAAAGGAATATTCTGTCAAACCCCATGGAATACCCAAAAATCCCTTTGTGGTAGCACAGCACAACTTAGGTACCCTGCAGAGGCCCTGGAAACTCAATTCATGAGTGACCTGGCCAAAGCTGTAATGGAAGCACATGAAATTATGGGAACTGAGTCACAGATCCCAGCACACACTGGATGCTTTTATAGGTTAAAAGTAAATAGTCTTTAGGAGATTTTTTTCCCCCATATGAAGGCGATTTGGGCTGATTATTTTGTTCAGGGCTTGGCCCATGACGTTTTGTTGTTGCTCAGRCTGAGAGGTTCATGTGTTAAAACGCTGTTCCAGGGCTGCAGCTGATTGTGTGCAGGTTAATAGASGAGCCTTTGTCAAGGACATTGTGCAAACACATTTCCACAAGACATTATTGTCTGGACACATGAGCAAATATTTGCCTAAAAAGTCTAATTAACCATTGTTCAAGAACTGCCACCTGCCCCTGGGTTTTCTGGCACTCTCCTGGAAGGGACTGCGTTGTTCAGCAGCGCCTTTAGCCAACATTTCCACGGGAGCCAACTCCTGACCAATAATTAAGTAAACATTCAGCTTGCTGCCTATTATTTTAAATTTCTTTTAATAATAAAGGAAGTGTTACGAAGAAAAGGAGTAAAGGCAATGAGTCTTTCTTTAACAGCACCATGGGGAAAGGGGATGCATGGCCATGGGCTGGCAGAATCCCAGAATCACCAAGGCTGGAAAAGACCTCCAAGCTCATCAAGCCCAACCTGTGCCTCATCCCCACCTTGTCACCCAGCCCTGAGCACTGAGTGCCACCTCCAAGGCCTTCYYTGGACACCTCCAGGGGTGGTGACACAAGGGACGTGCTGGGGCAGCCGTGGACAAGCCCATCAGCAGCACAAAGGATGAGCCCATCTGCGTTGTAAAGCTCCTTTTGTCAGCTGAAGGCAGGAGAAGTGATGACAGTCACGATGCCAGGGGATGGATGGACAAAAGAGGATTGTGCAGCTGTCCTGGAAAATGTGGTGTGTGACATGCCAGGAGGTTGGAGCAGGAGCCCTTTTGAGCAGTGTCCTTTTGCATCTCCAGTAAAGCTGCCCCAAACTGCAAATAAATGAGTTCAGAGACAAACACTCGCCCACCTGCCTTAATCTTAAAGATATATTTATACAAAGATTTATTTTGGAAAGCTACCCTCGCATTCACAGTGGAAAACCAAATATTTTTTGTTTGAGAATCTTGAAGTTAAATATTTTGTTGGTTAACATTTYGTCTTCTCAGCCCTTTCTGGTTGAAGTAGTTCAATGAATTTGATAGGAATTCAACAAAATATTTGGTCAATTAAAATAGGTATTTTTCTTAGTTATACCCTTTTGTTAGAAATTGTTTCAGACACTTCCAGTCATGGAAACTATGACTGTCCAAAGCATTTTTTTTTCCTTACTTATATCTTTATTTGAAATTCCTTCTCCCAAAAATAAGTGATGTTACTGCCTGGCTAAGCTGTGCCATGGGTTTTGTGGAGGGAGTTACTAGCTAGAAACATGTGACTGTACTAGATGTACAAACTTGGTTTGCYCATAAAACATTTTGTTGCCAGTTAATAGAAATTATTATTACTTTTCACATCTCTCAGGTCTCACAGCTCCCCCAGCTCTGGCTGCTGCAGTTCTGTTGCCCACAGTGGATGAGTTTCTTTGCCCACTCCTTTTGTTCCTTCCTCTCATACTCCCACTACCGACTGAAATGGTCAAGTTTTTTCAGGACTTCAGCAGAATCATCCYAATCCTGACCTGTATGTCCCAACTTGTCCCTGTCTCGTTGCTGAAAATAGGACCTTCTCTGTTAACAGCTGACTGAACCAGAAAAATAGCATTACAGAATGTTAAGGAAGGGAATGGAAGGGATCTTAGAGACCATCCAACCTCCCCTGCCATGGGCAGGGACAYCTCCCACTAGARCAGGTTGCTCAAGRTCTTTTCCAACCTGGCTGTGGACACTTCCAGGGCCCTSTAAGTGGCTTGAATTCAGCCCATACTCTTTTGCATTGTCACTGGGACCTCCCCAAGCTATCACAGCTCTTCAGAGGCATAATCCACACATGGTATTCTGTACCTGAGGATCTGTGGCACCTCCGTGCTCATCATCTCCACCCTTGCTCAGAAAATAYGACTGGCAGGTGAGGGAGATCCCCTGGAATGGGTTGAGTGGGGGTAACTGCGCTCACCTGGGACACACAGACTGACCTGACGCCCTCCACTGCTGTCACCTTCCCCCTTTGATCTGTCACTGCACTTGTGCTATGGCAACCACCAGCCCTGTTGACAAGGGCAGTGAAATAATGTCACCAAAACTGCCCCAAAATAGCCTCCTCGCCATGGCTCGCCCTGTTCCAGCACCAGCTGTCAACTGCCCGTGGCAGGAAATGCTTCCTCCGGTGTGTTTTCCTCCTGAGGGACTGCGAGCTCCCAAACATGCCATTGTGCAGAGCAGGGATTCAATACACAAAAGGCTAAAAACTGCACAGCATCCTGTCCTTGCTGTTCCTAAAGCAGAGCCCTTCTCTCGCTCCGCGAGGTGCTGAGGGGCCCGCAGGAGAAGCGCAGGTGCCTGGGCCGCGTTGTCCCCGCGGAGTCAACATCCCTAAGGATGGGTCCTGCACYAGAGGGGAGCACGTGGAAACTCAGTGGGCTGAAATGTCCCTGCCTGCCCAGAAAAACAAAGAGGGAAATGGGATGTTGGATGATTTCCTTGCACAAGGACTGCACGGCCTGATGAGCTGAGGGATGCTGATAATTGATGGCGATTCCTCCCAGCAGACTGCCCGGCCAAGCTTCCAAAAAACACACCCACACTGTCCTTCACCGTGCAGGCTTTACTGGCATCCTGCTCCAGCTTTGGTGTGGCAAA
This sequence comes from Alauda arvensis, assembly GCA_902810485.1. NCBI lineage: Eukaryota > Metazoa > Chordata > Aves > Passeriformes > Alaudidae > Alauda > Alauda arvensis. The sequence continues at coordinate 63,881 of CADDXX010000555.1, read as the reverse complement.
GGCCTTGGAAATGACYCCGTGTCCAGCCCTTTTTGGAGAAAGGGGGCAGAGGTGGCGGGCTGCAACAGATTGCCGCGGAGTCACCGGGAGCGCGGATGGCGTAAATGCCAGGAAATGTCCTCCTGCTGCTTATATTTAGTTACTGATAAGGCTGCACCGACCCAGAGCATGCTGTGCCCTCTCCTGTGCCTTTCCTGCCCGCTGAGGAGCCAGGGGAGGCTTGTGCAAAGGTTTCACTGATGAAAGAGGAAATCATTTCTTGCTGCATGCCAAGGTTATAATCGGGGGTTGGGGGGGGATTTGCGCAACTGGGAAGAACCTAGACTTTTCTTCATCTCTCCCGAGGAAATTGAGAAGCTCCATTGCCAAATATCTGTTGGGAGAATCAAGAGGAAGCAGAGGTGTTTATCCTCTGGAGGAAGTGGGAGGGCTCAGGGGCTGCAGYAGTGACATTATCTCAGTGCAGGGCATGCCTGGGGCCGTGCTGGGACTCTCATCCTGTTGCCTTGGAGGAGCAGGAAGCCTCCATCCCCGAGTCCTCTCTCCTGCTGGTGCCCATGGTGCACTGAGCCTCTGGGAGGTCAGAAACCCCGTGGGATCTTTTATTTTAACCTCTGCTTCAAAGACTATGAGTTTTGCTGTGAGTCCGTGTGTGTGACTTGCTTCTCAGCCATGCCCTCCACAGCCCCCTCATTCAGCTTTTCCTGTTGACCAAAAGTTTGATTTCTCTCTGGATGAAAATAAAAAAACCAAACAAAGCAACCCAACCAAACAAAACGCCAACCCAGGAATACCTCTCTGTGTATCTCACCCATTCCTACTTCAGCTTCATGGAAATGACTCTCTGAATTCAGCCAACAATTCTGTTCAGGCTCTTCTACTATCCATAGTWTAGGGATTATTCTTATTATCCTGCTTTTATCTGCTCAGGAGCTGTTTGTGGCTCCAGAAGTATATTATATCACATAATTAGCATATGGAGCATGTGGCTTGGCATTCCTTCCCCAGAGGAAAAATGACTTGTGCAGTGTTGTGTGTTGATTTAGTGCTTTCAGGGTTTTCAGGATTCACTTTGGGTTTTTTTAGTAGCCTCATTCCTCTTGATGTGTGTATTAGAGGGTGACAAGAGCCCACAGCTCCTGTAGGCAAATGATTTCATGGTGCAGGACGAGCTCCCAAAGCTCCATTTTCTCCTGAATAGAGAAATATTAAATTTATGGGGGAAGTTATTGGCAACRGTGAGGTCACTCTCCACCTCAAAACTCGAGGCAGAATCCAGAAATGCTGGGCTAAGGCCTGTGGCAAGTCTGTGGGCCCCAGTACTGCAAAGCAGAGCTGCCACAGCTTTCTCTTGCAGTTCCCATGGGCTTGGTTTTTACAGGATCACAGAATGGTTTGGGCTGCAAGGGACCTTAAAGCCCATCCAGTGCCACCCCTGCCATGGCAGGGACACTTCCACTGCCCCAGGCTGCTCCCAGCCCCAATGTCCAACCTGGCCTGGGGCACAGCCAGGGATGCAGGGGCAGCCCCAGCTGCTCTGGGCACCCTGTGCCAGGGTCTCACTGCCATCATAAGGAAGAATTCTCACCTCAGATCCAATCTAACCTTGCCCTCAGTCAATTTGAAGCCATTCCCTGTATCCTGTCACTCCATCTTCTTGTAAACACCCGGAGCTTTGTCTGAAATGCCCACAAATCCCAGAGACTGCACCTGGAGGTGGCTCAGCCCCATGTGGGGCTTGGAACACTCTGGTCCAATGGGAAGTGTCCCTGCCCATGGCAGGGGGGTGRAATAGGATGATCTGTAAGGCCCCTTCCAACCCAACCCATCCTGTGATTCTGTGATTCTGTCCCGGATCAGAAATGTGTGCACACAAGGTGCTTTGCCCTCTGTCAGCTCTGCCAGCTCCTACAGAGCCTTTCTAGGAGCACTGAGCAGGCTTTTAAAGCATCTGCCCATTTACACATAAAACCAAATTACATAATTGTAGCTCCTCTCAGAGTCCAGGGAACACATCCACAGAGCAGCACGATCTGGCCTTTACACAGGAGCACTTTCACTAAACTGAACGATGCTGCTGCGGCCAAATCTGTTGTAAATAATTTATTTCACTTGTGTAACCACGAGAAAGGGGAGCAGGAAGGAAAGGGCACCTGCATTTGCAGCCAGCCAGATTGGCATCAGCCCTGGAAATGGAGCTGAGCAGGGATCAGAACAAAACTGACAAAGGTTGTCCTTTGTGTGTGACCTGCAATGATTAAAAAGGGGTGTAAACATCATCCAAAATAAACAGCAAAGCTCCTTTTTCTTTCAAAGGCAGCTCRTGGTGAGGAGAGGGGCACTGGGGGAGCTGTGGGGCTGCCACAGCCCAGCCACAGTCCCCAGAGTGTCCTGGAAGGGTCACAGGGTGACAGGGACAATGCTTTGGCCCATGAGAAGCATCCAGAAGAGGAATATTTTCCAGCAGAGCCCCATTGCTGCCAGAGCTGGCAAATGAACAACCTCTTTGACCCAGGGAGATACAAACCCTCTTTGGACCCCTCTCCTACTCTGATCCCCATCACTCCCTGTGCTGGGGGAGGCATCTCACAGGTGCCACAAGTCCCTCCAGGTCCTTCCAGGTCCCCCAGGTCCCCAGGCACTGCCAGCTGCAGCTCCAGGAACATTCTGCATGGCCCACATCCCTGGGCTTGTTTCATGCCAGCCACTCTCACTTCAGTCCCAGCTCATCACCAGCAGGCACAGCCTCCAAAGACAACAACTCTTCCTTAAATCAAATCCACTTCCAAAGAAAGAARCAGCAGAAACCCTAATTCTAGCACCTTCCTAAGGCCTGGCCCTGCTTCTGGGGAAGCCCATCTTGGCAAAAGCAAGCCCATCTCTTGCYTGTGCTTGCCCATCCTCACCTCCCACCTGAAAGGAGTTTTGGTCCCATAATCTTTTGATCCCAAACTCCGCTGATATCTAATTTTCAGTGCATTGGAGGCAAAACCTCTGAACCCAACAGCTCTGCTTATGACACAACCTTCAATCACCTTATCCAGGAAACTGGAAGGTTACTTCCCTTTTTTTTTGTTTGCCCCAGAATAATTTAAATTAAAACATGCAATACCTATCCCTGGACCCAGATATAGTTTATACAGTTACTCTTAATAACCTTCATAAAGTCATTATGTTCATTACCTCGTAATGTATAGTTGGGAGTCATAGATTTTATTTACATTAGATAATTTTCCAGGTATGTGGAAAGCAGCTCAGTTCTGATAATCAAACAAATCTCTTAAAATTCAGGAAGTTGATCAACTGTTCTTTTATTTAAAGCCCACCAATTCTTTTATTTAATGAAGTGACATTCCTGCCAGCTCTGGGATATTTCCCTGAACTTTGTTGACTTCCAAGAGCAGTGTACTTTGTTCCTTTGTTCCCTTCACGCTACAGTGAGCAAATCCTTCGTGATTTCTTTCCTCTTGGACCAAAAAGAGCCACCTGAGAGCTGGCCACGGTTTGGGAGGGAGCCCTTGGGAGGCTGGGGGTGGCTGAGCTCAGGTCACACCAGCACTGGTTGTGCTGTCCTATGTGTGTTAGCACAAGTCCTGAAGTCACCCTCGGGTCACAGGGGACGTGCCAGGGGCTGTGCTGCCCTTCAGCACCCAGGGACACCCCAAAGGGACCCTGTCCTTGTCCCAGCAGGGATCCTGAGCACCCCTGCACAGGCAGGGGGGGCAGAGAGTGGTGTTGGGTCACCTCAGGTTGCTGATCTCATTCCTCTGGCTTTGGTTKGATGGGAAGGATTTGCAAATAAGGCAAACTTGCCTGGAAATAGGCACCAGGGTTCTGCTGTGARCTCTGCCAGGGGCTTCCTGAGCTGGCGTGGGAAAGCCACTCCATCTCCTCGTGCTGGGATGGGGAAGGAGAGGGAATCTCTCATTTCTTCCTCCCTTTGTTCATCTCATCCTTTAAGACTCAGTGGCTGCTTCTCAGTGTTTGAGTGTCCTGAGTTTGGCCACAGCCCATGGGTTTCACTCTAAAATAGACAATGGACAGTAAAAGAAGTAGCCATGAAATTGCCATCACCAKATGGGAATCAAAAAGAAATTAAATGAATGGCATGCAGCTGGATCTTGTTAGTTCTCATGGTTATGTGGAGCTCTTCTAGCAGATTATTGTAATGGTGCTAAAAGTCTCACCAATATTTAGGGGTTTTTGAAAACGTCATGTCCCAGAGTCAGGTGGTTATAGCTGAGTCCCATTTCCCTTTGAAAACCAAGTTTTGCTGCTTTTAATGGTCCAGAGAAAAGCTTTAAAATATTATTCCTGAAGGAAGTGAGAGAGGTGGAGAATGAGAGGGAAAGAGGAGAAAGGCAGAGCAAGAGAGAGGAAAAGAGGAAGAAAGAGAGAGAGAGAAGGAAAGACAGAAGGAGAGAAAGAGAGAAAAGAAAAAAGAAAAGAAAAGAAAAAAGAAAAAAGAAAAGAAAAGAAAAGAAAAGAAAAGAAAAGAAAAGAAAAGAAAAGAAAAGAAAAGAAAAGAAAAGAAAAGAAAAGAAAAGATTGTTTTGTTTAAGGTCTCATGATGTTTATGCCAGCCCCAAGAACTTCAGTGGGCTGATTCGTGGTTTCTGAATGGATATCTTTGGCAGCACAGGGATCTTACTTAAGACTCTAAACAATTATATTCTCAGAGTCTCCAAACAAAATGCTTGTGCTTCAACAACAGTGAAAGCTTTGGCTTCTTTCCCCTTTGGATTAACAATGGCATGGATTGAAAACYGGTGCTGTGAGCTGAACTGATAAAAAGAGCAAACAGATTTGTTTCTTGCAGAGCTGGAGCCCATCAGCCAGGAAGACCTGAGGCAGATTTCATCTGACCCYGCTGGCCTGGGGACAGGCTGTGTTGTTCTTGCCAAGAAGTGTTTCTTCTCTAAGCTAAGAGATGCYACTCTCATTAGTTTTGAGGACCTCMTCTTCTTTTAGAGTGTGTAGCAGTGGAAGATCACTCTCCCCCAGCTAGACTGGGACAAATCCCAGCCCAGGGCATAGTTTAGATATCACAAAGAGGAGAAAAGTCACAATGGCTGTTGAATATCCAGGGCTTTTGCTCCCCACAAACAAATCCACTCAGTGGATCCTGTTCAACAGAAGAACTAGAAAATCAGAAGCCTCACACAGACTGTTTTTAGGGCTTAATGCAAGGTCTTCTGGTCATCCCATGGGAATCAATGGATGTTGAGGGGATACTCCATGTCCTGCTCTGCTTCCCAYGTGCCCCAAAGCTGATGAGAGCAGCTAAGATTCCCCATCAGGCAAATCCAGGAGTTTTCCACCCCTCAATTATGGCCATGAACCCTAGCCCTGGGTCAGCTTCGAGCCACAAACCRAATCTAAACTTAATCTGGATGCAGACCCAGCCCCTTCCCCCGCTCGGAACACACAGGAATTCTGAAGGGGAATTTTGGAATTTTCCATGGTCTGTGATAGCCCCTGTGGAGCAGCASTGCGGGCAAGGCAAGCACGGAACGGGGGCTGTGGAGGCAATTGTTTGCTTTGTGGGCAACACCTTGGAAGTCCACGAGGCTGCTCTCCAGGGAAAAGATGGGAAATCAGTGGTGGAATCTGTGYCTGTAACATTCTGTAAGGGCAGGGTTCAGCAAATGAGGCAGAGCTGAAAAGGGAGCACCACGAGGGGCTGTGCTAAGACCCCTGAAGCTTCTGTTGTCTTCGTGTTTGAAACCTTAGGGAAGAAAAAAAAAAGAAAAGGGAATGTCAGCAATTTCTGCCTGGTGTTTCCATCCTTTGGATTGTCTGCCCCTGGGAGAGTTTGCCCTGYGAGCATTTTAAGTGGAGGAAAGTATCCCCAGCATGTGAGAACTCAGCCCTGTTCAGAGCTGACACAAAAGGCTTCCCCCAGCAAACCCCTGTGGCTGAGCCCTTCCAGGGGGGCTGAGTGACCAGGAATGCCTCTTTTACCTCGAATTCTCAGCTCTTTGTAACCTAAATGCCCCTTGGAATATTTTTTTCCAAACATACTTTGCAAAACTGTCGAATTTCAGGCATGCAAGCACCTACAAAACCCAGTGGTGGGGTTGGTTTGGGATGCCCTGGGTGACTTTGCCCAGAGATATATTCCAATTAAACAGCACAAATGTTCAAATTCCTTGGCTGCTTTCTGGARTCCCCAGGTCTTCACCTTGCCTTCAGATCTGGATCAGACCAGAACTGCTTTGGGAGTGATTTTCCTTTATCAGCTCCTCTACAGGTGATTTACCAGCAGTCCAAAGCTGCGTGTTTACTCTGAAGAGCAGCAACTCCATCTTTCAGATAAGATTACTCTCCTCCAAGTAAATATTGGGCAGAACACAAGGAAGGGATGAAAACTGCAGACRAAATGGAAAGGAAATGGCTGATSAGGCTGTTRGAGAGTTAGTTCAGGTTGAAGTACCTTTGGAATTGGTCAGAAAGGAGATTAGAGGGGAAGGCAGTTCATGGCTTTGCAGGACCAAGGGCAATGCTCTGCACTGGCCTGGGATCCTTCCTCACCTGCCAAGATTGGTGGATTCAGACACTGAAAGTTAATTTGGAAAGAGGCTGGAGAGCTGGTAGAAATACTCCTGAGCTAAATGTGCCTGCTCTCTGTGGTGCCAGGGTTTGGGCTTCCTTTCAGCCTCGCTTTTAGCCAGGAACTGAATGCACCAGAGAAGAATTTCTTCTTAGACTCAGGTGTTTATTAATTCTTATCTACATCACACTCTCACAAGCAGTGAGTTCTGCACACCAGCTAACTAAGCACAACATGGAGAGATCCTTCTCTGTCTCTACCACGTCTTTTCAAGCACAAATCACCCAATTATGAAATGCCAGCCAAATTATTTTTACTTTAAACCCAGTAACTAACCACTTGTGGTCCACATTGCAAACTTTTCTAACCAATCACAAAAACTGCCCAAACCCATGAAGAAGAAGGTGAAGAAGAAAGTGGAAAGGGCCCAGACAATGCCTTAAATCCTCCATCTTGGCTCACACACATTGCTATATATTAAAATCTTAAATCTAAGTGTTTCACCCTGTGAGATCACACACTTCTACAAACCACACACCCACAATCTCAGTGCTCTCACTCAATGTTGGGAGCCTGTCCCAAGGCTTCAGATCAAATGTGGTGCTTGCTTGAGAGTCAGCACCTTTTAACAGAGAAAAAACTAAAATTTTCAGCATTCAGGGTTCCAACGCTGTGGCATCCAAAGTCACCCCAACTCCTGAACAGAAAAAATCAAAGCTTTAAAATCCTCTACTCTGTGGAGGGGATGCTGCTCTGCAAGGAGCCAGACACCAGGCTTGCCCTCTGTTCCCACTTTTGGGAACTTTTGGAAGGGGCCAAGGTTTGGAACAAGCCCTTTGCTGGAGAGAAGAATTCCAGGGTGTGGAACCTGGGAGAGAGGGAGACAAAAGGATGATGAGCTGCATCAGCTGCAAACCTGGGTGCTGCTTTTCCATGTGGTGCTTGGCTCCCCTGGTGACAGACACGTTATAAATACCTCAAGACAGACCCATTTCAGAGGGGTGTCTGCAGCTGTGGGGGAAGCTGCAGATTGGAAATTCCAACTGACTTGTCACAGGCATGAAAAATATTTCCCAAAGCCTCTCTGTGCTCGGGGGGCTTTTCTTGAGCAGAGGCTTCACTGAGGTCTCATCACTCTGCTGTTAGAAAGGCTTGTGAGGGCTGCATTCAGCCCAAAAACTAATTAGTGCTGGAGCCAGGGTKATGTGAGGCTTGCCCTTGGAGCAAAATAATCAGGCTGGGGGAGAATTGATCGTGGTTAAAGAGGTGTTTKGTGCTGTCATGGGGTTGTGAAATGGAGGGTCAGCAGCAAGAGCCCTCACTGAATCACAGAATGTCCTGAGCTGGAAAGGACCCACAGGGATCATCCAATCCCACCCCTGTCCCTGCCCAGAGCCCCCAACAACCCCAGCCTGGGCATCCCTGGCAGTGCTGSCCAAAGGCTCCTGGAGCTGTGGCAGCCTCGGGGCCGTGCCCATTCCCTGGGGAGCCTGGGCAGTGCCAGCACCTCTGGGGGAAGAACCTTTCCCTAAAATYTAATCTAAACCTCCCCAGACACAGCTCCAGCCACTCTCTCAGGTCTTGTCCCTGCTCACACAGGGAAGAGATCAGTGCCTGCCCTTCCTCTTCCCTTCTTGGGGAAGTTGTGGAGTGTGATGAGGTACCTGTGCCCTTCACTAAAGGTGCTTGTAGGGCTTAAATCACCCATGGGGCATCAGCCAGCAGAACTGTGCAGGTRRACMCTCCCTGGAAGTGTCCAAGGCCACCTTGGATGGGGCTCTGAGYAACYTGGTCCATTGGAAGCTGTCCCTGACCAYGGCAGGGAGAAGGACCAGGTTGTCCTCTAGGCTCCTTCCAACCCCAAGCATTCTAGGATGTGAAGATTGTGTCCGCACTCCTATCCCAGCCAATAATCAGGGAGAATCCCACCTTCAGTAGCATGATTTAAATTACACCCAGCACCATGTCTGAGCCATCCCCACACRTCTGTTCCCATGCTTTGTGCTCCTGAAGGAGTGACCATCCCACCAAACCTGTCTGTGGCTGCCCATGCAGGTCCCCACCTCCCGGGTGACAGAAATGTCATACAGATTTTATCCTGAACTGTGAATCTCCCCAGTCTAAAAACCTTGCTGGGACACACTGACATTACCCCAAATGCAATTGTGAAGACTCTTAACACAGCCTGAAAGCMTTTTCATTTTGGGGAGAGAAGGATTTATCACCCTGATGTTCCAGCAAGCCCAGTTCCAGGGATTGCAATACCCAGGACACCCTCAGAGCCTGATTGTGCAAACAATGGGAAGAAGAGGAAATGATGCTGGAGTTTGTGCCTTCCCTTCCATGAAGACRTGAATGAGAAATTGCAAGGCTGAATCATTTCTTTCTGATAAACCACTCTGTGTTAATTAAACCTAATCACTCTAGCATGGCTCCTGATACAGCTGGTAAATTGTTAAAAGCTTGCTGATAATGGTGCTTACGAAAAAGAAGTCAGGCCACATTTTTATTGGGGTTATCAGAGATTTCCACCCCTCACTACCTTGTTCCTTCCTCCACCACAGATCCCTCACATGTCCCAAATGCCACATTAACTATTTATGGGGTGGCTGTTGCCTGAAGGGGAAGAAACCTCCAAAAAAGTTTGCATTGCTAGGTATTCAACCTTAACACAAAATTAGAAGTGCTCTGCTTTAAAAATTGTGTTAGAAATTTTGGGGGAGGTATCCTAATTTACAGAATTAAAAAAAATAAACTTGCTTACAGAAGAAGAGAGGTTCAGTAAGTGTTTTTAGGGTTTCTCCTCCTAGTTGGTCACTGRTGGTGTTTATAAAAAACAAGAATGAAATGGTGCAATGTTCCCTTGCTTCCATTTTTTTGCACGACCACAAAATTTCTCCTGCCCAGACACACATTACCATAAGGTTTGCAAGTGCTCTTGGGGCCCTGATTACATTCACTGCCCGTTCTTGCCAAAATGTAAAAGTAAATTATTTTCATATATATTTTATGTGTTCATAAAAAGCTATACTCTACTTGACATCTGTTATCTGGATTAAGGCTTTTCGTTCAGCTGGCCAAAAAGAGATGGAAGTCTGTGGAGCATTTCCTTCTCCACAACCCACAGATGATGGTCATTTGTTGGGGTGCTAATATGAAAAAAAAAAATCCAATAAAACAAGCAATCAGCCTTTGGACTTAAATAAAACAACAGAAAGAGGAAGAAATACCAGATTCTCCTCCATAATGCTCTCCTATGTATTATTTTTGTCCGCRTGGTCTTGTGATCATAAATGTTGCCATTACAGTCTCCACGACTTTGTTGCATCCATCACCAAGACCTTCTGGTAAAAGGAAAGCAAAGTGCAGTTCTTTGAAGGTCCCCTCTGAATTCAAAAGGCTGAGGTGAAAATGAGCATTGAGCCAGCTCAGAATTGCTGCTACATTTACTAGRACCAGTAATGTCCAGAGTTATTTCCACGCTGCTCTTTTACAAGCCACGTGATCCCGTTTCTSCTCCACCAACACTCTGGATAAATGAAAACCAGACTCATAATCATACATTCAATTTTATTACCTTGCCACTGTGTGAACAGGAAGGCTTCAGAGATTAAATGGCATTTTAGATAAGGAGAGTGAGCAAACCATAACAGCTTCAACAACAACAGCAGCAAGAAAGAGGGAGCATTTAAATAAACGACTGTGGGCAAGAACTATTTCATACAGTCACAACATAATTGGGTCCATAACATGGCTGATACACTGATGGCCATGAAAATTTAATTACTTATGAGCCACTGAATGAATTATGCAGTCTCTGATCGCTGTAGAAGAAAGTTTACAGGCCAGATTCACTGCTGGCACAAGTAAATGGAGCTACGTTGGCTTCCATGGAGTTGCCATCATTTGTTCCAGCAGTGAGCTTGGCTCACCACGATTCCAGCATGGATCCAGAGTCCCTTGAAGTCCRTGGAAAGGGCCCTCGACTTCAAGGGACTTTGGATCAAGTCTGGGGTACTTTGTGTTTTGCCAGCAGCTGAATCAGTCACAGCACAGATCACCCTGTACACACACACACACACACAGATGCAATGTGGTGACACGTAGTGACCCAGGGGAGGACTGTGAATGCATCCCTAGCAGCAAACACTCTATTTCTGTCACCCAAACCCACATTTGGAACTGGTCTCCTCGCATTTAGAACATTTCCACTTAGTGCCAGCCCCGGGGTTTGTTTGTAGTTTGAATCCTTGGAGAATGTTGTTCCATCACCCCCTCAAATCTCTCAGTAGCTGCCTGAAAATTGAAACTATTTTGGATGAAGCTTCATCAGAAAAGATACGGTTATAAATGAACATATTTTTGCCTTGCACCAGCTGTCTGTTCCCTAAGTGTAGCTGTGAACACAATATTCCCAAGAAAGCTCTCTGGCACAAGTCAGGCAGGAGAAGGATGAAGGAGGACAAGATCACACATTTTTATGGCTGGTTGGTGGAACAAAGCTGCTGAGCTTGCTTTTCTCAAACTAGACATCAAATTTTATCCTCAAATATTGTCCAGCCTTAGAGGGGACCCATCTGAGCAATGCAGCAGCTCCAGTCACCACTCAATTAAAAAAAATCCAAAGGAAGTCCAACAAACTGATAGTGAGGCCCTGGCACAGGGTGCCCAGAGCAGCTGGGGCTGCCCCTGGATCCATGGAAGTGTCCAAGGCCAGCTTGGATGGGGCTTGGAGCAACCTGGAATAGTGGRAGGTGTCCCTGCCCAGGGGATTGGGAACTAAATGATCTCTAAGGCCCCTGGAAGAGATAAAAATCTCACACATACTGCCTCTCAGGTAGCACCAAWTGCATTAAAAATGCCTAATTTGGCCTAACTGTGACCTCACCAAACTAAAACTCAGCTTTGACACCTGGTATGGAGAGCCCCAGCTTTGATCTGCTGGGTTACCCTTGATGTTCTGCTCTTCTGTGCCACGGCTTCCCAGCTCTGAAGAGGAAGGGCAGTAAATCACCTCGACTGCCTTAATGAAGCACTAAAAACCTCCTGTACCAAAGGGCAGAAAAGGCAAAACCAGGCAGAGCTGCTGTTATTTAGCAGCTGTGTTCAGGTATGAGATGACTCTTTGGTAATTGGGATGGTGGTGTCACAATGCAGGTTTAAAAATAGACACTTTCAGAACATGAAAGCCCACAGACAATCTTGTGCAATACCAGTTCAGTCACTGACCATGGATTAGCAGTGAAGTCTTAAGTTAAAATTCCAGCTAAAAAAGCTAAATTTAGGGCTGTAAAATGTAATGTTTAAACRAACCTGTATCTGACACCAACTGATCATCACCAATCAGAGCTGAAATTCTTCTGGGCTTGCATGAAACTACTGGAAGTTTAAAGCTCTTCCAGTTTTTTTTTGGGTTGGGGGATTTTTATTTTTTTTTTTGTCACAATCTTGATAATGGGCTTATTATGGGAGTTGTAAAATTTCATTGCAGCCCATTCGTCTCTTGAACAAAATGAAGCTCGTTTTTCCAGTGGAAASAGCCTGGTCTTGATGATCCTTCCCTCTGTGCCAGAGAAGAGGTTCAGCTGGCTTTTTGGATCAGTTTTACGGCCTCTCTGCAAAGCCAGGACGCTGCAGAGAAGGGGATCCGTGGAGCCAAGAATTTGGCCTCGGGATTTCAGCGACATTAACACCCAGAAAGAATTCCTGGGAAGGACTACTTCCATGAGGGAAGCTGGAGCCGTTCCTGGCAGTCTGGGGCTTGTCTGCACATGCAAATAAACGCATCTGGAAGAAGAGGAGCAGTAAATTTAGAGTGTGAGAGTGGCGAAGCGGAGCGAGTCATGCGGCAGCGTGATTATTTCTTTTTTTATTTCCGCTGGAGCTGCTCAGCGAGGCTGAGGCAGGGGAAAGACACCCACATTCCAGTCCCCCAACATCCATAAGGAACAGCCACTGTGGCCTGAGTTACTCAGGAGCTGTTGAATGGTTGTGCTGGAATAACTCCATGTGAATGCGAGCTCTCGTTTTGCTGCAGGAGCGGGGAATGGAAGAAGCCTATCAGGGAATAAACTCAGCTTGGTTATTTCCTCTCACGGTGAAAGATTTGCCCTGGGTTTGTGAGGTTTGTGTRAATAAAATTGCCCGGGTRAAGCAATCAGYGTTTCATTAATGGGCATTTCACAGCTGAGTAAACTTTCTTCCAATGGATCAGAAGGCTCAACCATTTCTGGGTTTCAAAAACATTGGTTTGGAGTGTCTGTTCTGGCTTTCAGACACTCTGATTGCAGGAGAAAAGATCAGTTGTTATATTCACCCAGGAATAAATAAAAAAAAATTGATTTAGGACAATTTTCTAGAAAGAAAACACAACTTTTCYTTTACTTACATGCATTTTATTTGGAGTGGAATGCAAGTCTCAATTCTGAAGTGCTGCACACTTAGGGAAGATATTTATTTCTCCCCCTCTTCCTTGCCTGTCTTTTGGGAAGTGTTTTCCTGATTTTTTTCAGCCAAAAACTGTCCTATTTCACACTCAAATCTGCCATTTTAGAGATGCTTCATGTTCATGCAGAGCTCATGGGGCTCTCATTTGTTGTCCACTGCTTTTTCAGGGCGTTGGGGCACAGAACAGCTCTGAATCCATGGAAAGGAGCGGAGGGGAAAGGGAGGGAAGAAGAAATTGGGAATCTCATTAGGAACTAGATTCTGACCTTTATCCTGACACCCCTGATGATGCTGCACTGAACCTGGAGTTGTTCTGTCACACAAGGATCAGCTGGGCACACTTTGGGAAGCCAGCATTCCCTAAAACCCGTGCTCCTCACAGGGAGGCAGCTTTTTGTCAGGGAAAACTGTCCTGACTTACAGCAAGCACCTTTCAGAGGCAGTTATGGTCAACAGGGTAACATTTAGGATCATTTTTTTCCTGAAAATAACCATCTGGGATTTTTATTTTTTTGTTTTCCAATAACTGGCGAGATSGGTCATTTAGCATGAATCACCTAATTCATCCCAGATTTTGGGCTTTGATATTTATTTTGAGATATTTCTTATTTTGGAGCMCAGCAAAGGGTACATTTCTCAGACCATTTTACCCATTTCATCCCGTAAAGAACGAATAACAATTACCTAACTYGAAGATTGTTGCTTAACCACAGTTGTTAAGTGAAATCATACTCTGCTCGTGGTTCAAGTATACATCTTTGCAGTAAAGGAATGATAAATAAATTATGATCCTAACCAACATTGGATAATTAGATGCCTGACGTGAGCAGGAGAAGGGAAAGAACATTGAAATTGGTCAATAGGAGTGAACAATTTGTACTGCAAAAGCCAGTCATGAGTCCTGGAGCCATCTGACCTCTGTTAAGTCTTTTTTAATGTATAAAAAAYYCAACATTTCAGTCTGAGGTTGGTGKGTTCCCCAGAGAGAGCAGATATCCAGGGAGGGTGGCCAAGGAAAGTTTATTGCTGCACCCATTGGGCACCTTTTTTCTGCATGAAAACCATCAGAGCATCTCCAAAGCGCAGGATCTCAGCACCAACAAACCCCCATGGGCTGGTGTTGGTTCCCTCATGACGGTTTATCTCTTCTGAGATAACCTTAAATTGTGGTGAGTGGCTGTTTTCTCACTGCCCGTGCTTGAAAGAAGGAATCAGAGTCTTCGGGCTGCAGTTTGAAGATGTTTATTTTAAAGTCCTTATCTCTAAATTCTGTGAAGCTAACGTGGTGTTCACAGGCAGCTGAAAAGTTGAATTCTGCCCGCCCCCGGAACAGCACCCTGGTTTTATAATCTAAATTACGTTAACATTGTTTTCTTCTAAAATCCAATCACTAAAATCCAAGTCACACAGTGAAATCACACCTTTACCCAATCCTAAAAACCCAACACCCTTTGCAGAAAGGAAAGGAGGAGAAGTACAGGAAAATGTGACTTTATCACATTGATCTGCCTCCATATTTGCCCAATAATAAGAATACAGAGAAATCTAAAACTAATATCTATACACCCAGTGATATAATAAAAAACACACCAAATCAAACCCTCGTGTCATCCAAATCCTCAGACAGTTTTGGAAGTCTTCTCCACGGTGTCAGATCAAAGCCAATGCTGTCTTTCAAGCAGGCTGTGTGAGCCAAACCCCCCTGTCCTGGCTGCTGTTCATTCAGGAGACCCAGAGAAATATTCTGGTTTCCCACACCTCAGAGCCTGTCACACACCTGAATTCCAGCTGGAGCTTTGGGAGTGCCAGGAATTGCTCCATTGTGCTGCTGATCCTGAGGATGCTGATCTTGGGTAGAGCAGACAGGTAGAGCAGGGATGGGTTTTGTCCATGGGAAATAGTTGATGGCAAGATGTCTTTTGTACTCATCTTTCCTTAAACACTTTCCTCCTCTCGGTGTAATTGGTGTCAGCCACCAGGTCGTGGTTTGTGTGGATAAATGTTTTCTGGGAATGGCAAAGAAGGAATGCAAGCAGCAATTCTGTGCTCTGGTGAGGGGCACAGCCAGCACTGAGGAATTTAARATTTCAGGGTCTAAAGAAAGCAGTGGAATCCCATTTCCCTGCGTGCACCAAGAGCGTGAGTGTGTCTAAAAAGCAAAATGCTGGGAGGAGATGCAGAAAGCCCCTGCAAGCTGTGCTGCTGGTGGTGGAATTCCCTTCCCTCTGTGCCATGGGCTGACACAGGACAAAGCAGCCCTGAGTGGGAATATGTGACATCCTGGAAATGCTCCTTKCAGCCCACAGAGGTACAGGATGTTCAAGCAGTACCTTTGGCATGGAAAAAGGGCTCTGTTCTGGTAATCTCCTATTTGCAGAGAGTTTCTGCTGGAGGCTGAGCAGGCGAGGCAGGGGAAGATTCCTATTTATTCACATAATCCCAGCAGCAGGAGGGAGAGCAGGACACAGCCAAAGCAGGACAATGACAGTGGATAAGCAAGAACTGGAGAACACACTGAGCTTTTTTTAAACTTCTCTCCACCATGGATTTGTCATCACAGAGTCTTACCTGTTCCCTGAGGAGCTCAGGCTGTCATCAGGCTGACACTGAGCAAACACTCCCACAAGGCAGCAGGAACATTTGCTCAAACACAGGACTTGCATTCACCTTTCCCAGAGCTTTGAGTCACCTCAGCAAATCTGGGAGTTGATTTTTATTTGTTTAGATTTGTTTTGTTTTGTTTTTTTTAACCTGGCATCCTATGGAAGCAGCAAATGTTCAGTCCTATGGATGTGTATATGTGTATAAGTATGTATAAGGATTTTTTTTATTTCTGTTTTCCCATCCCCTCCCCCAGCACATTTTACACCTCATGGCTGTTTTCCCTCCTGATTCCAGCCAGAAAATTGGAGAACCATTAGGAAATCACTCTGTTCCCCTGTCAAATCCTTGGCTTCCCACAGGCATTGTCCTCCCTTTGGAAGATGAAGTGAGACATCAGTGAGGTGGATTTGACTCTGGCACACTCATCYTCTGCAAGGGAGCAGCAGAAGTGAAACTGTGCTTATTCAATCACCTACCTACAGAGAAAAAAGAAATAGATTTTTAAAAAAAGAAAAATAAAAAGAGAACAATGAATTATTGAAGCCAAAGCAAATAGTTCAGAGACAGTCCAKGAGGTGAAATAAGTCCTCACTCATTTGTGGGCTGTAAAGTCCATACATTAAAKCTACTCTAAAAATGTTCTGCTCACTGATAGCTCATAAATAAAATAAATATACATATGTCATATTCCTCAGTAATTTTTTAAAATGTGAATGATTGGATTTTTAAAAAGCCAGACTTTTAAATGGTTTCTGGAATGGAGGATTTACTTTTTAGACACAGTCATGCTCTTGCTCACACAGGGCAATGGGATTCCACTGCTTTCTTGAGACCCTGAAATTTTAAATTCAGATCCAACAGTCCTTGCTCGTGGGTGAGGCAGCTTTGGGATGCTCACCACAGTTTTGCTTCTTGGCTCCCCATCCTGTTCCTTCTCAGGCAAGGCAAATCCCCAGAGCTGAGGGTGCCACAAGCAGCCAGAGGTGGTGGTTGGCTGCTGGTTCCTATCAGATCCATGTGTCCTGACATTTTCCCACTGCTGCTCATCATCCTGCTCCACTGCTGGGCTTGAAAAGGGCAGTGGAAGTTACACCTGCACAACAGCAGGAGGGAAAACCCAGCTCACTCCAGAGCAAGGCTGCTTTCTCAAGCTGAAGTGAATAAATATTATTTTAATGTGTGGATATAACACCCCAGTGCGGTCTCTCACCACCTAATGAAGATTTGTCTTGTTTTAGTAAAAGATTTCCAGTGTTGTCACAGAATTACCACCACTGGAAGAAACCTTAAAGTCATCCAGTCCCAGCATCACCCAGTGCCACCAGCATCAGCCCAAACCCTGTCCCCAAGGGCCAC
>CADDXX010000555.1:0-45561 GCA_902810485.1 Alauda arvensis | reverse complement strand
AAACTGGAAATTCCTTCCACAAATGCCAGGCAGACCCTGCCTATGGTGGTTTGAGAGAACTTGTTCACTCTGCAGTGAGTAGAGAAACTCTGTGGATTAAATAAAGTTTATTTTTCAAACAAGTACCTGGGTGTTGCCCAGGCTGCCCAGAGAAGCTGTGGCTGCCCCTGGAYCCCTGGAAGAGYCCAAGACCAGCTTGGATGGGGCTTGGAGCAGCCTGGTCCRGTGGAAGGTGATSACTTCCAATCCAAACCATTCCATGATCCWRTGATTCTATGATTCTGTGTATGTTTTCCCCCACAGGAGAGCTAAAACTCCCCATAAATGAGCAATTGTGAGCCTCTCATGCCCCTCCTCACCACCACCACCCTGCCCCATTGACAGACACCCCACAGGYCCCTGCAGTGTGTGCTCCTTTCTTCCTGMCATCCAYTCCTGGTGCCACCTCTGTGYYYAGCTYGCTGTGTGCCTCTTCAGGCTGCAGACTGGATTGATTTGCTCTGTAGAACATTGTRTGGCAGACTGCAGCACTGCCCTCCACCAGGGCACAGGGTGCTGGGAAGCTCAGCACAGCACTGGTAAAAAATAAATAAGTGCAGTGATGCCAAAAGTCACAGCATCACAGAAGGTYTGGGGTTGAAAAGGWYCTTAAAGATCATCTGGTTCCAAYCCCCCCATCCTCTCATCATTGCCAGCTTTGGTGGCTCTCAGGCCAGACCCATTTAAAACAGCTTTTCCTTGCCACAGCTTTAGRGGAGCAGAATCCCTAGAACTCAGAGAGCTGCCAAAGTGATGAGAGTCAGAAATAATTTCAAATTCCCATTAAAGAACCCTCTGTAACAGAGATGCTACATGGACACCACTGCTGCCTGGTTTGCTACCTGTCCCCTGGCCACTGCAGTGACCTGCAGAATTCCCAGGGCTCTGTGCCAGAGCCAAATGCCTCCTTCAAGCACTCAGCTCCTCCARCATCTCCGGGGTACTTCACCCTCTCCCCGTGCCACAAAGAGATCAGGAACTGCTCRCATTAAAGTCATTTATTAATGGAATGGTTTTTAGTAGACCAAAGTTGATTTGGATGAAAGGAATGCTTGTCCTTTACGGCTGCCAGAAAAAGTAAATATTGTCTACAGACACTACACAGCTTTCTTTTAACCAAAATTAAATACGGTCCGGAGCAAAGCAAGCAATCTGTGGAACTGTATGGTTATGCTGCTGTTACAAACTATTTACATTGGATAAAAAACAGGTGTCTATTACCTTAGTTGATTACTGTCGTGATCCTGTGTGTGTGTCTTGCCCTCTTCTCCCCTTTTTGCTATCAGATATAAATCAGGCATTAGCAAGGTTAAAAAAAAAAAAGTGAGTGATCCTAAAACAACCACAAAACAAAGCTCTGAGCAGCAGAGACAGAGAGCAGGTTCTCTTCCCACCACCCAGCACTGCTCTGTCACCCTCCCTCGAGATTTAAGAAGGAGTTTAACCCCTCCCTGGAGCTCTTCCCACATCCAACCATCTGCCTCTTCCATCAACTTACTTTCAGTGCCAGGAATCCCCACACAGGTGATCCCTGGAACGAGAATATACATTTTAAAAGATACATATTTCAAAGGAGCACGTTTTCCCCTAGCAGTGCTGCGTGCTGTCCCTGCATGTTCACAGTAAAACCACGTCAAATAAATACTTGAGGGAACCAGCACAGCGCATCCAGTTTCACTTTCCAAACGGAAACTGCCGTGTCTGCTTTCAGGGGGGTGGCATCAGGCAGAGGTTTAACACAAACCCRGTTTTGCTAAGTCATGACTYGGGAACAAAGAAATCCTGCCTAATTACAAAATACTTGATTAACAACTCAGCCAAAGGGGGAGATTTACTGTACACCGAGGCTATTTGCTGAAACAGGACAGAAAATGAAATAATCCTGAAAAGGAGCTTCACTTCTGTTTTCACAGCAGACATACAGCACAGAAGGTATGGGGTTTTTTTTTTCAGTTTGCAGAAAAAAAAAAAGGATTATTCCGAATAGTTTGTCCATCCAATCAAACATTACTCTGCTGTAACAACATTGTTCTCAGTTCCCTCTCTCTTTGATCCTCCTGCCTGTATTTCTCCTCCAGCTTYTGCTTTTCAGAGTCCACGCTGTAAAAAGTGGAATCTGTGCTTCTCCTGATCTTCTCGAACTGGCTGAAATCCGCCACGTACTTTCCATTTGGGGAGAGGGAAACCACAGGCACGAACTCGTAGCCCCAGTGGATCTCCTCGGGGATGTAGGAAGTCCTGCTCTGGCAGACAGCACTGGTGGACTCCACCGTGGCATTCAGGAGCACCACCAGCTCAAAGTCCTTCTCCTTGAGGTTCTGAGGCGTGAGGTCTCTCAGAGGGCTGCTTTCATCCAAAATGTGGTAGAAGGTTAAAGGCAGRATGAGGAATGGGCTCTCCGAAGAGGAGTCAACGTTGAATTTGACGCTGGCTTGGTTCAGCAGGATCCTCTCCCCTTCTTTGGTCTCGTAGGTCTGAAGGAGCTTCCCAGAGAGCTGACACTGTATYAGGAGGCTCTTCCTCATGTTTGCCACTCTGATCACCAGGCAAAGCTCCCCGTTGTGCTTGGTGATGACAGCACAGTGGCTGAATTTAATCGTCTCTGCCCTTTTCTTGGGCCTGGCGATCTTGGCCAGGAAGGTGCCCGTGATGAAGATCTCAACCAGGGTGGTGATGACCAGCTGGGCCACCAGCAAGAAAATGGCGTGGGGACACTCCTCGGTGATGAAACGAAACCCGTAGCCAATGGTTGTCTGGGACTCCAGGGAGAAGAGGAACGCCCCAGTCAGGGAATCCACGTTCTTCACGCAGGGCTCCCGCTTCGGGGAGAACTTGTTCATCTCCAAGTCSCCGTGAAGGAAAGCGATGGCGTAGTAGATGACCCCAAAGAGGAACCAGGTCATGACAAAGGTAGCAGCGAACAGGGTGAGTTTGTACCTCCACTTC
Source organism: Alauda arvensis (assembly GCA_902810485.1). NCBI lineage: Eukaryota > Metazoa > Chordata > Aves > Passeriformes > Alaudidae > Alauda > Alauda arvensis. Next base: position 42,576 of record CADDXX010000555.1, on the reverse strand, counting down.
ATGTCTATGACCGTGGTCCACAGGTCCTGCAGGTAGAGCAGGTAGATGCCATCCACCTTGTCTATCCTGACGTTGCTGTGGCCGCTCTTGGACATCACGCGGGGCTTGTGCGCCTTGAGCATGGAGCTGTCGATGCCCCCGCTCACCAGGGGCACCCGGGACATGTTGATCTTCGTGGGCTCCATCCTCACAGCTTCAGACCTGGGGAGAGAAGAAAASAAAGCTGTCACTTCACCAAGCCGGAGCAGACCTCGAGGAGCACGTGAAGATGTTGATGGAGAGAAGCACAAACATAATCTGAACACAGCAGCAGTGGATAAAAACAGCTGGAATAGAAAGTTACAAGTACAGTATCTGACATTACAAATAACTTGATATTATTTCTTTTTTTTTCCAGGGGGAGAAAAAAAATCATTATTTGATTCTGGTGCCTGCCAAGTACGGAGAAGTAGGTTTCTTTTATGGTAGCCTGCAAAAGAAATTTGTCAAAGCTGAAATTTTATACCAGTGCTTTATTTCTGTAAAAGGCATTAAATATATTTTTTTTTTCCTTACGTTTCTCTAGAGAAGAGGCTCTTTTTGATTAGTGAGCAGGTTTTCTTTAATGCCCTGAGGAGAGACATCTGATCAGAATTAAAGTCGCTGGGCTCAGAACGCGGATCCAGCTCACCACCTCTGTCCCTTCCTGCGACGGAGGCAGAATGAGCCAGACCAGCTTTCACTGGGAACAATTAACTTCCACAAGTGATTTACTCAGTCGGATCTGGCTCTTTGTGACGGACCCACAGCTAACCYAGAGGGAAACAAAGCAGACCTGAGCACATCAAAGGCGAGGTCTGGGGTATTTACACCTGGGTGCCACACTCTGGAGCTGCCTGCACTGGGGGACAGCACTCCCACAGGGGGGGAGTAAAAAAAAAAAAAAAAARGRAAAAAAAAAAGAAAGAAAAATTTTAAAAAGGAAGTAATTCACAAAGTCAGCATTCTAAACGTGGGCCCTGACCTGCGCCACCCCAGCAACCATCGGAGCACCTCACTCCTGGGTTTGTTTACTGGGCATCAGTCAGGATGGAGAGGGAGAATGCAGGCACCCGGGGCAGGGCAGAGCCCCCGGGGCCAGGCTGAGCCCTGCCCGTGCCAGCTGGGAGCTGGACCCGGCTCTCAGGACCAGACACGAGATTACGTAGAGCAAGGACAGTGCATGTTATAGTCGTTCCCAACAACAAAACTTCCTGCTGACAAAAGCAACAAAGAAAAAAAACATCCCATGCATCCTTTGTGCTTTGGCAGGTCTTGCAAAAAAAAGGCATTGTTTTGTCCCATTGTTTTCCTCAAAAAAGAGCCTCCGAGTCAGTGATTAGTTTTCGCCAACCACTGGAAAAAAAAAAAAAAAATGTCTTCCTTATAGCTACTTAAAAGAATTTTGCAGGAAGTACAAGATATATTTGTGGGACACACATGTGCCAGCCCAGGACATCACCATAATTGCTCACTGAAGTACCTTTCCTGTTATGTCAATTAAGGAGAATTTTTGTTTGTGACTACTCATCACACTGCTGCAGGTTTTCTGGGAAAGGAAAATTAAACTTAGCTCCCATTAACAGCTGTAGCTCATTCCAGTTTTGGTTTAATCACCAGCATTTCTCTTCCACAGCTCTGAACCATGGCCACAGAGACACATTTATAAAAAGAGAGGAGTGCATCCATGATCCCAGTAGGAGATTCCTTATGTGACAGTCAAATCAACACACAGAGCGCAGCATGTCCGGATCATAAACAGGAAAAAACCTTCAAGTGATCTGAAAAAGAACAACGGGAGGAAATGTGGGGGCTGGGAGGGGTAGGGCTGGGAAGGACTGTACATGCATCTGCTCCTCAGGCCAACCCAAACCCCAGCACCACTGTCAGGGGGAGGTGAATTTCTGCAGCCTCRAATGGGAAACCTTTCAGGCAAGTGCATGTTCCTGAGGGAAGAGTCTCCATTCCCCACACCAAGCCTTTCCCTGGGTAGCACATGGATTTAAAACATGCCCAAAAGGCTGTTCTGAAATCAGCACACCTCTCCTTCTCAAGCACACTTCCCCTTAGCCTTTACTTGCACACTGTCAGAACAAGATTCCCTGGCACAAAATGCTGTGCAAGGAGGTGGCTGGGGATCTCTGCATGTCCCCATCCCACCCCCTTGCTCAGCCTACCTGGATGCCTGCTCCTGGGAGCAATTCCCAGGGCTAATGGCTCCTCCTTCCCTGGAGGTCACAGGGATGGGGACAGCCAAGGCTCCCCATTCCCTCCCTGGAGCTCCAGCTGGTGGGTTTGGGCTGGAGGGGCAGGGATAGGGCTCCCAGGGTGTCTGAAGGTCAAAGTCGCCTGTCCAGTGTCAGGGATGGCCCAAGGACACTCAGCTCTCCACGTTCACCATGGCTCTGCCATGCCCAGGAGAGCCTGGATCCTGCACCAGGGGTGGGTGTAGGTGTGTGGGATGCAGTGGGAATAAMAACAGTTACAGAATCATGGAATGGTTTGGGTTGGAATGGAACTTAAAACCACCCAGTGCCACCCCTGCCATGGGCAGGGACAGCTCCCACTGCCCCAGGCTGCTCCAAGCCCCAATGTCCAACCTGGCCTTGGGCACTGCCAGAGATGCAGGGGCAGCCCCAGCTGCTCTGGGCACCCTGTGCCAGGCACTGCCCACCCTGCCAGGGAAGGAAAAGATTCATCCCTCCCAAGGCCCTGGTCACAGTCCTGTCCCTCTCTCTGCTCTGCCCTGGAATAGGTTGTTCCCTGTCCAAGAGCCCCAAATGAAAAGAATCCTGAAACTGCAGCCTCCCACATTCCCAGMCCTGCTAAAGGACAGCACCACAGACACAGCTCCAAAATGCCATGGCAGAAGAGTTCCCCCCAAAAGATGGGGGGTAGGAAGGAAGTTTTAAGGCACAGTCTCTTCCCTGGGCTGCACCAACAGAGAGAGGGACAGCTGTAAAATTTGCCATTTCAGGTTTTAAGCCGAGAAGTGAACCCTTGGTGCAGCCCTGGACAAGTCTGGCACACTGCAGACTGCTCCAGCTCACAGCCAGGGYTGTTTCTCACTGTCCATTTCCCCCYTCCCCATGTGTGATGCTGATCCCCACATGTGGGAGAGAGGGAAATTTTAGAGTCTGCCACAGGTGAAAGAGGCTTTTTCAAAGCTCCCCCATCATCTTTTGTGCCCTCCCTTGATTTGTGACAAAAGTTACTCAGCTTTACAGCCGCTTCCTGAAATGGATCCCAGCCAATTTCTGGTGCTTTTTTTGGTGGCAGGGTATTTTTTTTGTGTTGATTTGCTTCCTATTTTCTTTTTTTTTTCTCTCACATCACTCTTTCCTGTGTGATCCTGAATTCCTCTAGTGCTCTTTTCCTCCCCAGGGAAATTCCTCTTGGCTTCCTTTCCCTGCAGAAATACTTCCYTTCTGTGCCACACTGACATGGGAAGAGAGGATCTGTCACGCTGCCTCTGCTCCCCTCCCTTATCACTGSCAGCAGCCAGCAGCAATCACTGGGGGAAGAAACTCTGATGAAACCATCAGTAGAGAAAGGAAAAAAAAAAAAAAAAAGGCTTCAGATGAAGATTGACTCCTGCTCCACTTCATCCTGAGTGAAGTGACTACTATAAGATCCCAAAATAAATTATTTATGGGTGTCTGTATGTGTAAAAAAATATATTATAGCACCTGCATTGCTATGTCCCATCTTATGGAGGCAYCTCACACTCTCTGCCCCGACAATCAGCCCCAGCATCTCAGCCAAAATACTTTGGTTTGTTTGGTTTTATGCTCACTCTAAATCACAAAGCACATCCACCACAGTAAGTTAATATGAACAAACAAGCTTAAATAATAGGAGCAATATGAGTTTTTAAATTAAAAGAACTTCTCCTGCCTGTTCCCTAACTGATTTTGCACTGATMAATTACTTTTTATGGCTGTAAATCAAAGTGGAGCTGCAAATAAAACCGAGCTGAAGTGGAGTTGAGGAAACACACTTCGAGAAGGAAGAAAATGAAATAGTCTCAGGCTTGCCTAGCATCCTCAAGCCCTCTGAATTACCTCCTCTCCTCACCACAGGAGACTCCCCCCGCTCTCAGAGCATATGGAAGTTCAGCGCTGACAAAGCCAATAAAACACAGAGCTACATACCAAACCACCAAGCATGAGTACCTTGACATGAAGGTAATTCCAGCAGCCAGGCATCTAACCAGCACATTGCCACTGCTTCCAGCGAGCACATTATCAGGGAGCCGGGGCCAGCTCGCACACACGCAAAAATGTTCCTCTCGCATGGAGCCAGCTTTGCTTGTGCAAGATCCCTCTTGGCAGACACAAGTGATTAAAAGCGTACAGGAGCATGACTTGTTTCAGAGGGCCTCAGCTGTTTTCCTTTTTTTTTTTTCTTCCCCCCCCAATCAGATATGGCTTTGCCACTGGAGCAAATCCTCACGCATGCTTCGCTGCCACTCCGAGACGGGGGCAGAACTTGAGCTGTTTTCTCAACCAGCAAAAAAAATAAAAAAAAACCAACCCCAAAAAAAGCATTAGCAGGCTTGGCACTGAAGAAATGAAAAGCCTGGGGTGAGGAAAGAAAACATAGAGGAGGGCTGCATAATCTTCAGATCTTTCCTAGGTCTGATGTGGTTCAGTAGGTTACAAAAGTGCCTCCTGAATTCTCAGTGCTCCGCGTAGCATGAACATCCTGCTCCCCTCTGGGCTGGGCACCAGGTTAGGCTGTACAACTGTCAGCCAGCAAAATCCTCCTCGGGGCCTGAGCTGTGGAACTCAGGAGGAGCAGGAGAGGAAGGGAGGGAGGGAAGGAGAGGCTGGAAAAGGGTGCTTTGTCTCCAGCACAGCCACACAGCTGGACACTGGGCTCAGCCCTCCAGGGCTTGGACCCACTAGGGAGAGGTGATGGGCAAGCTTGAAAAGCTAAACTTACACATTTTTGGGTTTTAYCACAAAAAGACTGAGGCAAGAGAACCATAAATACRCCCTCAASTCAAAATCAGCTTGATTTWGACTTGAGGGTGTATTTATGGTTCTCTCGCAAACTCCCAAACCTGTGCCTTCAGCTGCCACCTYGGAGCCACCCATCAGCACAGGGCAGCCCTGGGAATGGTGACTCTCTCCAGTTTGGGTTCCAGGAGCAGGTGAAAGCAGGGGCACATGCTGGGCCAGCACAGGGGTGCATTGGCCAAGCCAAAGATGGGTTTTACATCCCTCACAGCAGGGCCAGGCCATCAACCATTCACAGAGAAGTGGTGAGGAAGCAAAAAAAAACCCAAATCCATCAGTCTCTCCTAGGCTGCTCCTTGCTGGGCRTGGAAGATGGATTAAAGCTGGAGAAGTCTCRYGTGTGTTGTTTCTGAGGGAGATTTGTCCAGGAATGTTGTTGTTCCTCAGGACAGGGTGCAAGGCTTTGCAGTAATTATGGATTTACACAGAGGAGCCTTTGGAAATACGCTGATGTGAAAACACAGGAGAAAAAGCAAGAAGGCAGAATTGAGGAAGAAGATGACTCAAAGCTCATGGAAATTAATGGAGAAGCTCCCAAWGATTCCCAAGTCTCTGGATCAGGCCTCCAAGGGGAGAAAAAGCACATCCTGCAGGGRTGTGAGCAGTTAACACACTGCAAGGGAGCATCCACCCTTCCAAAATCCTGCCCTCCAGCCTCTGCCCCGGGCTCTGGAGAAAGCCTGGGACTTGGCCATGCACATCCTTCAAAGTACACCAAAGTGCTCTTTCAGGAAGAAATGAATAAACTCCTCATATCATGAAACTGTCCTTTTTGTGCTCAGCAATATGGTTTATACACAGCTGGGAAAAAAAAAAGAAAAAAAAAGAAAAAAGAAAAAAAAAGATAAATGCTCCCCCAAAACTTGTCCTGCTTTTTAAATTTTTTTTTATGAATGGCTTTTCTTCAGCAGGGCAGTACAAAATACTTTAGGATGCCTCCCAGGCTGGCACACTGTTGCCCCAAAGTCTTTTCAAACACTGGGGGAGCAGTTCAGCGTTTAGAACCTGCCCGTGCTGTGATGCTCTTCCCACCCACAAACCTTTTCCTCATTCTTGCTGTGCAAACCATCCCTGGCTCTTTCTACACAGGCAAGTCTGAACACACCCCTGGGATCTTGCCCTCTCTGTTTCTGGGAAGTTGGGTGCCAGAGCCGCTCTGCAAGGCTGAAAGGGACATTCATTGTTGCGTTTTCCTTCTCGAGCTCCTGCCCTGCACTTCCACTTTCAGTTACATCTCGGGCAGCTGTGGGAACATCAAACACCTCAGCACAGAGAGGGAACCCAGCTGGGACAGAACAGGAGTGATGTCCTATCCCAGTTAAGCCTAGCAGCCAATAGAAAGCCAGGACTAAACTTTCAGAGAGCTTAATGCCAACTGCAGTCCTGCTTTGCAGTCACTGCCAGAATTTCATCCCCTTCCAGGCTGACCCTGGGGACTTCCAACAGCTAAATCCTGTCATTCTTCCTCCCTGGAGGYATTTCTCTTTACCACAAGGGTGTCACTCATGATCCTGCATTGCCTCATATTGTTTTGTATCCTGTTCCTCTCCTCTCCCTCTGTGAATCCAAAGTGCTTAGCTGGCCTCCAGAGAAGTGTGTAGCTGACTGCAGAATGCTTTATGTCCAGCAGAAATMTCCCTGGAGGTTCACACCACCCATTCCTGACCTCTCCATCCCATCAGAGAATCAGGGGATCACAGAAAGGTTTGGGTGGGAAGGGACCTTMAAGGTCATCTCATTCCAASCCCCTGCCACAGGCAGCAACAACTCTGCTTTCAGGGGTTTCAAACTTTGCAAAGCTTCATTTGGTGCAAGGCCTCCCCTCCCCATCTTCCCAGCTCCTTATCAGTCAGAAATGTGGGAACAAAGCCTCAGACTCCAGGAGTCTCACCTTCACCTCCAGGGATCAGATTTGGGAAGACAAGCAGCACCAGCCGCAGGGTTTGAGGAGCCCTGCAGTGCAGGAGGGAGGTGGAGAAGGAGAAATGTTGGGAGAAGGTTGAAGGAAAGCCAAGGAATGCCTCATTTTTTTGGCTCTTCCTGCCTAGACACAAGATCAATTAATCCACGGGGTGTTTTGTGGCATGCCTGAACGCAGAGCTCCTGGGCATCCAGCAGGGTGAGGGTCAGGGATGAAGACACCTGTACACATTCCAGCGCGGAACAGGAGCTGCGCTGGGATTTTCTGCAAAATAGTTTTTCACTTAGTCAACTCAGGCCTACCTAAGTCCTTCCTAAGTACTTAATTCCTTTTTTGGGAACGGGCCCTTGGCCAGCCTGCTGCTCTGGCTGCTGGGAGAGYGTTTTCACACAGCTCCTGCTGCCTTCCCCATCCCAGAGTGGGGACAGGCCACCTCTCCCAGGGGAAAGGCACCCAGAGAGGCTGATGCTGCCTAATTCTTGCCTGATTCCAGGGCTGGGGCTCAAGGTGGGTGAGTTGTTTGCCCCAAAGGCATGTTTTGCCTTGATTTCTGCCTCTCTGGATACTGCCTGGTATAAATTACCWGGCTATAATCACACACAGAATCACAGAATCACAGAATTTTTTGGTTGGAAGAGACCTTCAAGATCATCGAGTCCAACCCATGTTCCAACACCTCAACCAAATTACAGCACCCAGTGCCACATCCAGGCTTTTTTTAAACACATCCAGGATTGGTGACTCTACCACCTCCCTGGGCAAATCCACCTGCACGAGCTCMTGTGCCACGAGTTTCATGGTTTTGTACCCAAATGAGGGGTGTCTGTGTTTCCTTTCAGTATTCTGGTCACAGGGTGGCAGCTTCTTTAGGGAATGAGATAGAAAATAATTGGTCTGAAGGCATTTGCTGCTGAGGTTATGTTGGGAAAAGTTCAAGGAGAAGGGAATCACTCCCAGGTCAGCACAAGAACACGAGGATTGGACTGGACTGCTGTAAGGGAAACCCTACAGGAACCTTCCAGGGGCCTGGAGAAGGACTTTCCATAAGGACAGGGCTGGAGGGACAAAGGGGAATGGCCTTAAGCTGAAGGAGGGCAGGGATACATGGGATACTGGGAAGGAATTGTTCCCTGGCGGGGTGGGGAGGGGATGGGATGGAATTCCCAGAGCAGCTGGGGCTGCCCCTGGATCCCAAGGCCAGCTTGGACATTGGGGCTGGGAGCAGCCTGGCACAGTGGGAGCTGTCCCTGCCATGGCAGGGGTTGGAATTGAGATGGCTTTAAGGTCCCTTCCAACYCAAACCATTCCATGATTCCATTAGAAGCTTGCTGGGATTGTCACTCCCTGCTCACCACGGGTTGGCTGTGTCCTTGCTTTCCCCTTCTTTCACAGCAGATAAAGGACAGYCCCTTGTTTTTAGCCTTCCCAGTACTCACCCATCACTTCATCACTTTGGATAGTAGAAATAATAATAATAATAAAGCCAAACTCAGAGCAACTGATTTGCCAGCCTGCAGCTGGTTGGAAATTTGCTGCATCTGTTTCMGAGCTGAAGTGGGGTTAGTGGAACAGAAAACTGCTCTGCTTTCTCTCCTTGTTTGTTTGCCTTTTCCCTCCAAATTCATTTCTTGGCCTAATAAAAATCTGGYTTTGTTTAAAAAACAAGCAAGCAAACAAACCCCCAAAACAGACACTTCCTCTGGATTTTTCATTTCCATTGCCAGCAGGTGGTTGGAAATGAAGAGGAGTGTGCCAAGGCATGGCAGCGAGGGAAGTCAGCACTTTGCTGGTCGTTCAAAAATTTGGATGARGCAGCTGCAGGTTGCCTTCCCCAGGGCTGCTGCTTCTCCCTGACTCTCAGCTGGGACAGGACAGACATTTGTCATGGAAGAAATGGGGCATTTCATACCAGTTAGAGCAGACACTTTACAGTGGTTCGTGCCCCTCTTGATTTTTTTCCATGACAGATCCACTGGCACCCCAAACCCAACATCAGACACCAGGCTCCAGCACCACGAGAACATCATCTCCTACCTGCATCCCAACCCTGCAAGGAAAGGAACCCATCCTGGGGCTCAGCAGCTCCCTTTTTTAATTACCATTTGCTGTGCCAGTTCGTTGCACTGCGTCCCAGTCAAGTTGGGGTTTGTTTTTAATTAGTCACCGCACAGCAGGGCTCTCTCAGGGCTGGGTGGAGGTGTGGCCATGGGGGTGAGGCTCCCTGCAGGGCGCTGGGGAAGAGTTTTTGCTCTGCTTTCTCCCCACAAATCYCATTTCCAGTAAATCACAGCTCTCCTTTAGCCCACACCACGAGCTCATTAAGAGCTGCCCTAATACTCCATGAGTACCCCACAAATACTATTTACACATACTCTGCATAGATGAACCTGCTCATGATTTTTCCATCTCTGTGCTCACCTCTTCATCCCAACACTGAAATGTCAGGCTGTGAAAAGAGTTTTGCATCTTTAATAAAAGATATTAAAATTTCTGCACCTTTTAAATATCCAAAAGCCTCAATAGTGTGAAAGTAWTGATAGGGTGCAAAAGGCCATGAAGGTGGTAAGGGAAAAAATGTCATTTTATTAAAGGTCTGTGTATTGGTCACTTTTTTTTCATCTGTTCCTAATGTGGACAAAAYCAAATCTAACTGGGGAAACAGCACACCTTCACCCAGCAGGAAGGTGGATGCTGTTCCTGGAGCWAAGTTTTTCCTACAGAAAGATTCCTGGATCCTTTTAACCTGTTTGTTGTAGCTAATTTGTGCTGCCTCATGCAGGCGGAAGGTTGATAAATGCAGAGTAATCGCTAAATAATCCAGATTTTTCTCATCTCTGCATGGCCAGGACACACCAGTGAATTTGGAGTGATGTCTGCCACCCTACAAAGCACATTTCCAAGAAAGAAGGACAGGCTCTGTCAGGGTTTCATCTTAAAACTTGTTGCAGGCTGATTTTCTCAGGAAGTTATTTGGTTATGAAGGATTGCCCTGCCTGTGTGAACAAGTTCACACTGTGGAAAATGCTTTCAAAAAGAGACTCTTCTCTCATGCTGACAAAATGCAGGCTGTGAGACAAAGTACCCACTTCCCTCACCCAAACCTAAATTATTTTTACATTGGATGTCTTTCTYTCCTAGGCAAAGCACAGAGGATGCTACTGGCACATAAAACTGACTTATTTTCGATAATTAATTACTTTACAGTGAATTACAGCATTTGTGAGCAATATTCCCTTTGAGGGGCACAACATCTTCCAAAATGCTCATTCCTACCCCATTTTCTCTCCACTACAAAGATTTCAAATTGCATAAAGCCCCCATTTCCCTTGATTGTCCAGGTCTGATCAATGTAGAGCAAGCTCTGCTTCATCTCAAACAAACGTTTGGAAGCGACTTCACCTGAACAAAACTTTAAAATTTGAAGTGCTGGAAAGAAAATTCAGTAGTGTCCAATAGATTCAGGGTGTGATATCTCAGAGGCAAACATTCATGTGCACTTACATGGAAGTCAGAGGTTATTCCTACTATTTAAAATATTCCATGTGTGAGCTCAGCTGGTTGGAGTCTGGTGCTAAAAACCCTGGATGGGTCATTCCCTTAAMAACTGGGTTTGATGGTCCTTGTGGGACCCTTCCAACCCAGAAGGTTCTGTGATTCCCAGTTCTGTAAAGCACAAGCAGTTGCAAATCTAAAACATTGATGTGGGAGAGGCTGCTTTATCTAAAGTCAGTGGTAGATRCATCTTCATTCCCACATGTTCCCCCTTTGGGCCATTATTACCCTCATTAAACTCTCTAGATCGTCAAATGATTTCCTCAAATTCCCAGTCTTGGACACATCCACAAGGATCAGGAACCACCACTCTGGGCTGTGGTCTCAGAGCAAATTCCTTTGCTAAAACCCCTCCCAAAGGTGTGCTGGGGTCACCCTGGGGCTYACACACCCTGTCCCCATCCCCATCCCTGTCCCCACTCCTGTCCCAACCCTGCTGCCCCTCACCAGCTCCCAGAGGGGACAGGAGTGGTCATGGGGGATTCTCTAAACCACCAAAATTCTGGACTGATGCACAAACCAGGGCTCTTCACCTSCCTCCCTGAGGTGGCCAGGCAAGAATTAAAGATATCAGTGACACTTCCCCATTGGTGTRGGGTTGCTTATCCTCAGCATTGGCCAAAAGTTTTGTTTCAGGGCAGCCTTCTCTCTCTCTCTCCCTATCTCTCTCTCTCTTTTTTTTTCTTTCTTCTTTTTTGTTCCTGACCAATCCATGGATGTGGTTAATTTAAGGTTTAAAAGGCTTTTGCTCACACATACACACACACACACCCATGTATGTTTTCCACTGAAGTCTGTGCTTTTTCCTAGACCCACCCAAATTCCAGTACAGAGCTCACTCGTGTGCCAAGCTTCCCTGCTCTCCTTGTAATGAGTGGAAAATGCCCCTTTTTTCCAYTCCTGCACATTTTAAGGGGGAGAACCATGTAGAGGAGAAGGAAGAAYTTAGTTATACCTTTGTTTTCAGAGCAGAAATGGGAAAGAACCTCAGTGTTGTCCACAGGGATGCTTTGCTCCTAAGGTTKTATGAGGTTCTGAGCCCCAGAACACGCTTGTTTGGGACTCTGAGCTGAAATTGTGCCAAAAAAAATTAAAATTTAATAAATGTGCAGCAAAAGTAGCTGCTGGTTGGTAAAACTCCATTCTGTTCAYGTGAAGTACTTAACACTCCTGGATGTTCTGGTGTTTTAGGTGGGGGCTGAGAGAAAATCCAAGATTAATGGTGAGGAACATGAGGGAATTTCAAGTGGAAATGGCTTCAGCCATGTCATTCTCTGCCCCCTTTAATGGGGTGTTTTGGGCTACCTGCAAATTCAGGGAATTCAAGATGATTTGGGTGGGAAGGGACCTTAAAGATCATCCAGTTCCAACCCTCTGCCATGGACAGGGACACCTTCCACTATCCCAGGTTGCTCCAAACCCTGTCCAGCCTGGATTTGAACTGGAAAGGGGGTGGACCAAGCACACAAGCTCCATCCAAAGCCTTTTCCATTCCTCTGGCCTCCATGGGCATTCTCTGATGCCTGGTTAGGGCTGGTCCCCCCTCGACTTCCTCTTCTCAGGGAAGGCATTAATAAATCCTCTCTGGCTTMCAGAGCTCCCTGTTTTCATGGAGCTTGTTGGAACATAATTTCTGAAGCCTCTGTTCACCTGCCAAGCCAAGCTGAAATCGGCCCATGGATTTAAAGCCATGGGCTGGTTTGTGTCCCTTCACTCTTAGGTGATGGAAATTAAAACAGGCCAGGTTAATTATTTATCCTTTTCCACCAGCAACATGCTGACATTGTACAGGAGCTCAYTGTCACTCATATATCTGCAAAAATCGGAATAAAAATAGATTTTTTAAAGAAGTTTCTTGACTGGGAGGTTACACAGCCCCTCTCTGTTGTGTCTTCCAGATAAACTCCCAAGGAATCAGAGGGAAAAGAATCTTTGTTTTCCTCATTGCTTTCCCAAATTGCTTGATCCCTGCCAATTTCCATGACACAGACCCCTCAGTCTGCTGCAGAGACTGTGGCTTCGGAAAGGGAGGAAATAACATGAAAGTACTGGTGCACATCAATGTTTTTGGAGTTCTCTTGCCAAACCAGAAATATCAAAACATAGTTAAAAACAACAAAAAAAAAGTTGTAATTTTTCTGGCAAAATAAAAAAAAAAAAAAGACAAAACAACAAAACATTAAAAGGTCATTCTGGCTGTTTGTTCAAACCAAAACTAAACCTTTCTTCTTGAGGTTTGCACAGAAATGTGTCTGTGTGTCTCATTTAAATCAGGTGAGGAACAAAACATTCCTTGGAGTGACAGATGGTGACATCTCGCCTCCACAAAGCCAAAATACAATTTTTTTACTTCAAAATTGGTTGGGTTTGGGTTTTTTGGTGGTTTTTTTTTTTATCTAAACCTGTGTTTTCAGCCCATAAGACTTCTGCTTGAAAAGCCTCAGCCAACTGTAAGGACCACGYGGGTTTGGTGACAAGTGACACTCGGAGGGACTCAGCCTGCCCTGGTTGTTGGCATCTGGGAACACAACCACAATCCCCTCCTCATTTTCCCTTCCCTCACAGCTTCTTAGGAACCTCCACAAAAAAGCAGTGCCCAAACAAGAGAAAAACCTCACGCTGCTTTTCAAAGCCCCCGCGCTTCCTCACCCTCAAAGGAGCCTGGYTTTGCTGGTTTATTTACACATCCCTTATCTTTATGGCTGCTCCTTTATGGGCCCCCCATGTCATCTCCCAAGCTCCTGCAATCTTTTTTACAGTTGGGAGCTCGGGGAAGGCCCAGCTTTGATCACTGGAGCCACCAGGCTGAATAGAACATTGTTCCTGCTCCGCCGAGGATTTTTTCCGACTGCGCTCRGGACACCGCAGACTTTATTTTTAAAAAACCCTGCAAGGCTCAGCAGCTCCTCCACCTTGTTTTTTCTTTCTGTGAGTTTTACAGATGCCGTGGCTTTCAGGAGGCACTTTGATGTTTTCCAAGCTGCCTGATTTATGGGAACAAAAAAAAAAAAATAACCGCTGCTCCCCAATTATTTTCTGTCGCCTCGCAATGAGGCTCGGCGCATCAATGGAAATTCGGTCTAGGCACARAGAGGAACTGGGGAATGAGGAAATCAACTGCATCTCCCACAAGAGATCGTTCTTCCAGTGGAAAAATCAACCTTTTTTTGATCTCTAACCCTCTGTACTTTTCCTGTAATATTGAATAAAGCCTCCATTTTCACTGGAAAACACAYTTGAGGGGAAATGTGTAACTGGGAGACCTTTCTGTGTTGTTTCAGTGYTGTTTATATTCTATTTTAGTGCTGTTTGAACGGAATTCATATTTTGTAGGTAAGTGCTGAAGATGAATGGTGGCAAAAAGCAGCTGAGCAGGGCTGTGAGTATCTGAAATTGCAGCAGATTCCAGATGGGGTTGAGATCTTGGCACTGCTGAGAGTCCAGGGACTGTCACTCCACCAGCCAGGTGACAGCTCAGTGGCAAAGCAGAAMACTCCTCCATTCACTGTTCTGGTGACACCCTGTCAAACCCAGCCTTCCCCAAAGTAAAAACTCCTTCTGGAAAGCTGTTCCCTTGCTCCACTTGCTGCACAGCTCAGACTTGTGGTCTGCAGGCAGCTTGGTGCCACAGCATCTCCAAAATCCACCTTTTCTTCCAGCCCAGAGTTTCAGTTTATTAATTAAYATTTCCTAATGCTCCTACTTCTCATCCATCCCACTCAAAAACTCTAGGATAAAAAAATCTTATTTCTTTTCTGCTATTCTGCCCATTTTAATTTCTTCTTCATTAATTCAAGCACATCTTTCACTTCTTTATACCCCTAAAGGTCACAGTCTRAACCTTTCCACAGCTGCTGCCCTGACCCCCATAGCTCTGCTTTCTKCTGCTCTTTGTTGGCATCTCATTCCTCTTTGCCCTCAAATCAGTCYCTGGGGGTGTTTTGCTCCTTTCCTGGTTTAGACTTCTCCCATTCCACAATAGCTTCCCATGGGACACAAATAAAATTCCCCTCTTCCCCATATCCTGAAAATCCACCTGTTCTGAGATCCAGCCTCCAGAAACTTCTCCCCATCGTGTTCACCTACAAAGTTCCTCCTGTGTGTCCCTCACACTGTTAGATCTGAAATAATTTGCAGCAGATCCAGAGTTATCCTCTTTGTYCATCTGACTGCAAAGTGTGTGGAGGCTGTATCAGCATGGATAAGGGATTTATTTTCTTGGACACACACAGTTTTTCCAGGAGGGAAACCTGGGATACCTTGAGGGATGGATTTGCCCATCTCCCTGCAGTACCTRATGACCTGAGACCAGACCTTGAACTTTTGGACAGCTGAAATTCTTTTCCTTGCATTTCCATGGCGAGGTCAGAGCTTTGGAAAGCTGCCAAGTTTATTTATTCCATAAAGATCAACTTTATGTCCCAGTGTATTTGAAGCAACCCCTCTCCTCCTGGAGGGATGATAATTACACATGTTAATTACCTGGTACAGGTGAGCATTTTAAGTTGGAATATCCTAAATAAATACRGGTCAGTCTGGGCTGTACTGCTGAAGCCTTTCAGGTGAAATCCCATGGGAAATGCTGTGCTGTGTGGGATTGCACACCATGATGTGCCCTTTCCATCATACACATGGTTTAGTTCTTGTAAAAAAATGCAAATTATGCACTGAAGATATGAACAAGCTTTTTTATATAAAGACAAACCATCTAGGAATCTAAAATAAGGTGTAGGATTTGTCTGCTCTATTTTAAAGGTTCTTGTCTGTGACATTCCCTGTCACAGTTCAGCTTGGTTTCCCTGTCAACAGGGAAACTGTCACAACAACCCTCACCACAATATGGACTCACAAAGCTTGGAGTTTTAAAAGGCTCCCTCATCCATGATCACAGAATTCCACAACCATCAGGGTGGGAAGAGCCCTCCAGGATCACCCAGAGCCACCCCAGCAGCTCCAGCACCAGCCCAAACCCTGTCCCCAAGGGCCACCCCCAGCCTGCTCCTGAGCACTGCCACACACAGGGACTGCAAACCTCCCTGGGCAGCTCAGCCCAAGGCCTGACCACTCTGCCAGGGGAATTTTCTTTCCCAATCTCCACCCTGAGCCTGCCCTGGTGCCATTTGAGGCCATTTCCTCTCCTCCTTTCCCTTGTCCCCTCCTGGCAGGGACTTGTGCAGAGCCACAAGGGCCCCCCTGAGCCTCCTTTGCTCCAGGCTCAGCCCCTTCCCAGCTCCCTCAGCCCCTCCTGGGGCTCCAGCCCCTTCCCCAGCTCCCTTCCCTGCCCTGGCCACGCTCCAGCCCCTCCAGGGCTCTCCTGCAGGAGCCAGGAGTGGCCCCAGCCCTGGAGCACAGAGGGACAATCCCTGCCCTGCTCCTGCTGCACACACAATTCCTCACCAGCCCAGCTGCCAGGGGCCTCTTGCCCACCTGGGCACCCCTGGGCTCGTGTAAAAACCCCCAATGTTTTTATCTGTGCAGCTCCAAAATATGAACAAGCTGCATCCCACACCTCTGTCCCTGCTGCTTCTTTCTAAGGTTCCCCTTTTCGTGGTGTGGTTTCAAATCCTCCTCTCCTTTTCACCACAGTTCACCTGCCAAGTGATCAGTGATCGGCTGATAAAGAGCAAAAAGCTRAACCAGAATTATTTGGTGATGTGCTCTGCCTCAAGCTGAGCAAAGCTGAGGATCAGGAGAAATTTCTGTAAATAGCACCTGGAKTTTTAAGAACTCAGCAAATTCTTGTCCACTGTTTCATTCTGAGGCTGGGGAATGAGGAGCTGGTCGTTCTTCCAGCTTTCTTTTTGCAGATTTCACTCTAAATATTTCAGCTTATGTAGAAAAGTGCTTAAATCAAAGTTTCTTGAGAGAACAGAAATGTCATTATTGATTTCCAATACATTTTCAGTCTTTACGTGACATCTTGTGTGGTTAACAAATTTTTTGTATTTCTTGTGATTGTAAAGCAATCACAGACAAAGGCATTTCCTTGATGATATAATCATTATTTGTAAGATTTAAACAAGCACTGGAGCATTCAAAGCCATGGTGTCCTCTCAAACATTTTCACTGTTTATCAACCAAAAATWCACCTGCAAAGGCAGAACCCCACACTGAGGTACAGTAGGAGGTTAAATCACTGGGCTTGCCTCACTGAAATGTCTTTTTGCACTTTCAGCACCAAAAAAACCAAAAAAAAAATTTCTCAAAATAAGATTTTATGTTCGTAGTCTGAGACCCTAAAAAAGGGCAGAGAGATTTATTACCTGTAAGTATTCTTTTGATCATGATCAAGTCACAGCTTTGGATATTTTATTCTGACAAGAAAAGAAGTCAAAGTTAAATTTTGTACATTTTTGTTCAAAAAATACAGTTAAATTTTATCCATTTTTGTTTCAAAATGATATTTTTAAGGTTCAATGCCTTTTCTTGTTTGCTTGTTTTGATGGTTTGGAGTTTCTTTGGATCATTTTTTTAGGATTTTTTGGAATGCAACAACAGAACAGAGTAGGAAAGTATTTCAAGGACAAGGAACCCCAACAGACTCCCTTACAACAATTAATTTTTTGGGTATTCTTAGGGAAAAAAGGAGTTTTAATCTAAAAATACTAATCAGGGAGCAGTCCAGAGATCAATTACCACGTGCCACTAATTGTGCCAGTCAACCAAACTCAWTGTGGGGCTAAAATAAAATGTTGCCTCAAAGGGTTTTCTGGTTTTCATCCTGTTTTTGTGAGAAAGTTTTGCCATTTGCATGAGGAAATGAATCAGGATTGCAACTCCAACACCTCCTCCCAGATGCTGATGCACTTTTGGTCTTTTCTGAAAATGGAAGTCTGTTTGCATGGGTGAGAGGCTGGAGGGGCTCAGGAAAGAACAGGTGGCATGGAAGTCTCCAGGGTGGGCAGCTTGGAGTGGATTCTGCTCATTGCTGAGCACAAAACAAGGGGAAACTTTGGGGAAATTTCACAGGCAAGCTCAGAAAATCACAACAACATTTGTCTGATTGCCATTTTCCTTGGAGAATTAAAAATGGAATTAAAATCTTTTAACCAGGAAAATTTATTCACTGGTTAAAATGCAAACCTGTATTTTATCCTTCTTATTCTAGTTATTTTATTTTATTTGTATCTATTTTATCATATGGTTTTGTCAAACTGTGTAATTTTAGAGAGGAAAAGGGGAAATTTTGATCAAAATTTTACCCTTTTCATCCATTCATGCTAAGAATACAACTTTTAAAGTCATCTAAGTGAATGCATTGTTATATATATATTCCTTCCCTACAGATTATGGCAATATATTGAACAGATAACCATTTTTATCATCTCAGTGCAAAAGTGCTGATTTTAGATAAGGAAAAGTTCATGATGTGAAACCAGACTGAACCAACAGTGAAACCCCTCAATTAAAACAATAGAGATGACATTCATCTGATCAGGTTGTACTATTGTCCCAGTCAAAATTTATTTTTTTTTATGTTTTTTGAGCCATGACAAAGAGAAGGTGGCTCTSTGAGAGCACAGACAAATCCAGCTGAGGATTTCCACGAGAAAAACCAACCAGAAAGGAGCCAAACATGATTTTAAATGGGACCAACCCTTGTCCCAGCACTTTTCTTTCACCAGAGGCAGCAGAAGGTTTGCAGAAGGCTCTGCTGGAAGATGAAATTTGCCAAACACCTTTCTCCCCAGTGGGTGCAGAGAACTGCAGAGGTGTTACCCCAAAAATCCCCCTTCATGTCCAAGCAATATTTGCCCAGTGAAGGGTGACAATGCCTACAGCTTCACTGCTGTCACATCTTGTTCCCTTTCTGCCTGACCACGACCTCTGCCTTGCTGTGAACCTCAGGGAGTGCTGGCCACACCATTTCCTGCACTGGTCACACAGGACAATTKCCTGCTCTCAGGGGGAGGCAGAGATGCTCTGGTTTGTGAGGGATCCMTGTGCACTTCACCCCACTCAGCACAGACAGGCAGAGAGGGAGCAGGGTCTCATTTCATGCACTTGGGAGCTGCTGTTCCCCTGCTGACTCCAGGAACTTGCACATGATTTTTTTGGCAAATCTTTTTCCATATTAACACCAAACTCTTTACCCTATCACCACCATGTTCTTTGCCATATTAACTCTGAACTCTTTACCATATTGCCACCAAACCCTTTGCCATATTAACACCAATCTCTTTGTCATATTAACATCAACTTCTTTCCCATATAACATCAACTTCTTTACCATATTAACACCAAGCTCTTTACCATATTAACATCAAGTTCTTTTCCATATTAACACCAAGCCCTTTGCCATATTAACATCAAGTTCTTTACCATCTAAACATCAATTTCCTTACCATATTAACACCAAGCCCTTTACCATATTAACACCAACTTCTTTACCATATTTACACCAAGCTCTTTGCCATATTAACTCCAAGCTCTTTGCCATATTAACACCATCTTTGCCACATTAACACCAGGGTTTTTTTGCCATATTAACACCAAGCCCTTTGCCATATTAACATCAACTTCTTTTCCATATAACATCAACTTCTTTACCATATTAACACCAAGCTCTTTACCATATTAACATCAAGTTCTTTTCCATATAAACATCAATTTCTTTACCATATTAACACCAACTTCTTTATCATATTTACACCAAGCTCTTTGCCATATTAACTCCAAGCCTTTTACCATATTAACACCAGGTTTTTTTGCCATATTAACTCCAAGCCCTTTGCCATATTAACAAGCACATCCAGTCACAATGAATGCAGAAATGATGCTCAAGCCTGTAATAACTCACTCAAGCCTTCTCACCCCAAGGGGTTAAGGACAGCTCAGCTTTCAGACATTTAGCATTTAGTAAATTCCTGCCTAGTAAATTGACAAAGTTGATTTTAACTGTTTCATACAATAATCAGTCATTTTTATAATTTTCACACACATATAAGGTGCCTCTAAAGGTAAAGACTTTTCCCTCCCTCAAGCAAACCAACCAAAAAATGCATCACCCCAAAACCTGCCTCGTTTTTCCTTGAAGAAAAGTGAATCAAAATTTATTTCAAAATGCTCTGAAGTTCAGCATATTAAAAAAAAAGTAGCATTTCTGTTTTTCTTGGTCCTTCCCAGCCTTGGTCTCCACCTGTTCCCAAAGAACACAGCCTGTCTCTGTGGACTGTGTGCCTGAGGAGAGGGAAACAGGACAGGAGGCAGAAATAATATTCCTGACTGCTTTAATGAAAACTGGATAAATCAATAAAGAATTCAGCTGCAATCAGGGCTGTGGGCTAATGGCTCGTTTGCTTCATTGCCTGAGGAGCCAGGATAAAAAAGATCCATTTGAAATTCTATAAAAAGTARCAGACTGAATTATTGTATGTACATTGGAAGACTGAAGCCCAGGTCATCTGCTGCTGTTTTTGTCTCCAGGCCATGCCTCATTTACTGGGGTGAAATTCCTGGGGAAGTTTTTGGTCTGGTCTACAACTCTGCTTTATAAATGTGATGCCAGTTTGAGCTGTACAACCAGCACCGTGCTGCACTCCAGCCTTGCTTCCTCCCTCCTGTTAGCTGGTTATTAGGGAGTGCAGAGAGCATTGTGACATTTTACAGCCAGGGAAATAAAGAAGACATTTCTTTAGCAGCAAATCTTCTCCTTCCCCCTCAATTAAAAAAGGAAAAAAAATCCCAAGAAAACCCAGATTTGGTAGGTAAATACACAGGCACTGTGATCAGAAAGACCCTGGAAATGCCTCTCAATACAATATGGGAGGGAACAAGGAAAGTTAAAAAGTGCTGTGAATACTCCTGGTTCGCAAAGGAAAGCCAGCTTTGTTCCTCTTCACCTCACAGAGAAAAAGAGGATTTACCTGGAACTCTCACTGCAGCATGAAAACAAAAAGGGAGGCAGGAGAAAACCAGAGGGGAATTTGCACCACGGGCTTCAATTGTGATTGTGAGGAAAAAGCCAGACCTGTCGTAAACAAGTTGTGTGAAGACACAGGCAGAAGTTGGAAGACAATGCCTGAAGTTCTCCAACTCAGACATGTTTACATTCTTTACACCTTCCACAGAAAACTGACATTCTCTTTTCTTACACACAAAGGTAACAGGGGCAGGATAAAGTTCCAGACAGGTTTTCCCACCATGCCAATGAAAACTGATTTCTGCCTTGGAAAAAAAAAGAGCAAGAGCTGGCTGAAAGTTCTGATTCCAACASTCCAAACAGCACTCTGGATTTCTCCAGGATAAAATCCCTGGCAGGCAAACAGTGACAAARACAGGTCCAGCATCTGTCCCCCTCCCCAGCATATAAAAATCTCAGCCCCATGCATTACAAACCCCACATTCTGTGCTTTACATCAGTGGAAAGACCAAACTCTGACAGCTTTTGCTTAATTGCTGAACAGCCTCTATGTCAGAATCCAGAAAAAGGCACAATTTTATAAACATTTTTTTCTTTTACACACAGTTTCTAAATCCTTAAACTACCAAAACACAGGAAAAATAGGAAAAAGCACCTACTCCTTAGCTTCCAGCTCCACACAGCTCCCAAAGCACTGCTAGGCATGTATGGATTTTTGACAAATACCTCTTACCTGAAAAAGAGCAATGTTCAGATTCCTTACTAGATGTTATCGTCATGACAAGTCAAACAATCTTTTTTATAGAAGGTTGGGCGGCTTTTCAATAAAGCATGTGTGCATTTAAAATAAAAAACAAAACAAAAAACAAACAGAAAAAAATCCAGCACAAAACAAACCCCTCAGAGAGTCTCCCTTCCCTCGCTGTCAGTCAAAAAAAACAAGTTGAAATAAGCCTGAGTTGGAATTACCTGAATAAAGAAACTGGAGAGAGGGAGGGAGGGAGGAGAGGGAGGGAGGGAGAAAGAGAGGAAAAAAAAAAAAATAAAAAAGGAAAAAGAGTCCGAGAGGAGACTCAGTGATGTCAGCAGTGTGTGTTAAGGAAATCTACAGCTGAGCCCTGCAAACTTTATAACTGCTCAGCTCTCGACACCCTGCTATGTGGTAAGCAAATACCTGCTCCAGAGGAAACCGATTTACTTCTAAAGAAGCCAGTTAATCTTTGAAGAAACTTCAGCCAGGCTGATCAAAGTCCCTGAAAGGCCTTATTTCCTAAATAAATAAGGTTATGAGTGGTTGGGTAACGCTAAGAAAAGAGGAAGAAGGATAAAAAGTCAACGTTATTGATTACCCTTTTATTGAAACTCGTCTGAAATAAATTCAGGTTATGGCTGTCACAGCAGGTGAAATCTCTGACCACCAAATTTTCCAATGTGTTTATCCACAGCACTGATTCCCCTTGATGGCTTTTTCTGGGTTTGCCTGGGTGCCTTTCTCCTTTGGTTTCCCAGCTGCAGGGATGATTTGAGCAGGATGAAGGCAGGGTTTAAACCTGTGCGCTGCCATTGGTACCACGCTGGAATTCGATGGGATTCCCTGGGAATGCAAACAGCAGCAGGGAAAGGGAAGTTGCTGCAGCACTAGAAAGGCTCATGTAATGCCCTTGGATGTCATTACACTGTAATTCCTGGGAATTCCAAAYCCCAGCACAGGATAACTCAGCATCACCTGCAGGCACATCCCGCAGTGCCTGGATAACTTCCTTCCCTCTCCCTTGGGAGAAGGAGCACATCAAACATCGGGATGAGTCCTTCACCAACCAAACGCTTCCCATCCCGAATTCCCAGGGGCAGATCCTATTTTTAGGATATATTTCAGTTTTGAATCTTTTTTACTAATGGATAATAATAATCCATTATTAACAGATGCTAATAATGCCATGATACCCGACCAGAGGAAAGCGGGAGCTGGAATTCTGCTGTCAAGGGCAGCACTCAGGCAGTGCCAGTMGGCAGCAGCTGTTTTGCATTTAAAAGGGCAACACTTAGAGGTGATTTTTTTTTTTTTTCTGCTTTGCCAGAGACTAAAGAATTTCACACGACTTGGGTTGTTCCCCSAATCCATGAACCTGTTGCGCTGGTGTCTCTTTCTCTATATTTACTATGAGGGAGATGGCAACAGCTATAAATAAATTTATATTTATATATAAAAATGCTTGTGAAGGTCTTTTTTCTGCTGTCAGATGGGCTGTTCTGTTTGCAGAGCTTTGTCATGGGATGAAACACCTATACCAGGAATCCTCTTTCACTATCCAATTAAATTATGTTCAGCTGGGATTATACATTATTAAAAATTTCCAATTAAACCTTTCCCCTTCTTTCTTCTGAGTAAATTTCGACAAACTGCCCTAATCATAAATGAATAATGTGTTATTCCCACACATGCCCCAAATCAGGATTTGTGGCAACAAGGAGACCATGAAATCCACTGTGGTGTGAGGGGCCTTTGGAAGAGAATAATATGAAGAGATGCTCTGAAAGATGCACAACAGTTCAGTTTTGAATCTTTTTACTAATGCTCTGTGGATTCTTATTCCATTCTGGAAAAGAGAGCAGCAGGGCAGAGAATAGAATTTTAGTTGCATGGGCATTTCCCAGCTTTGTGTGCATGATTTAAAAATGTAAATACCTTTCTTTGCAGTTTTCCACCTTAAACAAGTGTCACTTCCTTCCACAAGCTTTGGGGCTGTTCCCTCACTGCTGCTGAGGTGGGCCAGAAGGAGAAGGTAATTTATCAGTTCATACCCTCAAAAAATGCATAAATTCAGGGTTTTTTCCTTCAGCTTTCCCTCAGTACCAGGGCTTATAAATCTCTTGCCTTGCAGCAACAAGAGGTGAGTTCAGAACTGTGGGCTAGAGATGCTGAAATACTGATCCAAACTTCTCCATTCAATAAAGCTGAGCAAGAAACCCCATGGTGATAAGAGGCTTCCTCGGGGCATTTTCAGATTTTATACTGGCTCTGGATAATGTTAAGTGAGAAAAAGAAACAATAAAACTGGATCCCTGGCAGAAATGTTAGCCCTACTCATTAAATCTGCACCTGCAACTTGACCCAAAAATCAGTTATTTTATGGAGAAAGTGCTTTGGGCTTCTCATGTGGAACGTGATCCAGCTCAGAAGGATGTGTGCAGTGTGAATGGGGAAAAGCCACAGCCACTCTTCAAGCCTTATCTCTTTTTCTCTGTTCCTGGGAATCACCAAATTATGAGTTAAAAATCAGACCCAGGATGTAAAGAAATCGGCATTGTTATTTCTCCCATGTGCTTTAAGTATTCATCTGTTCATCAAACCATTCACCTGATTCTTACTGATGAAGTTCTTGATAAAAACAGAAGGGTTAAAATTCATTATGGAGATTCCCATGAAATAAAGGTAAAACATTGGGCCTGAAGGTGCTGCAGGAAATGCARTTCATGGAATTGTAGAATGATTTGGGCAGGAAGGAACCTTAAAGCCCATCCAGTGCCCATCCCCTGCCATGGCAGGGACAGCTCCCACTGTGCCAGGCTGCTCCCAGCCCCAATGTCCAAGCTGGCCTTGGGCACTGCCAGGGATGCAGGGGCAGCCCCAGCTGCTCTGGGCACCCTGTGCCAGGCACTGCCCACCCTGCCAGGGAACAATTCCTGCCCCACATCCCATCCATGGCTGCCCTCTGGCACTGGGAAGCCATTCCCTGCCTCCTGGCCCTGCAGCCCTTGGCAATTGTCTCTCTCCAGGCTTCCTGGGGCTCCTTCAGGCCCTGCAAGGCCACCCTGAGCTCAGCCCAAAGCTTCTCCTCTGCAGGCTGAGCAATGGCAGCTGTGCCAGCCTTTGCTGCCAGCAGAGCTGCTCCAGCCTCTGCTCATCCTGGAGCCTCCTCTGGGCTCTCTGCAGCAGCTCCAGGCCCTCCCTGGGATGGGCCCAGGGCTGGGACAGGAATCTTCACACTCCACAAAACCAGACACAATGATCTCCCCACTTACATGTGCTCTTAGCATGCTCAACACACATTTTCCCATCTTTTTTTCCTTTGTCACAGCTTTGTTGACAGTGCAGCAGTGGGCACCCTGAGGAATTCACAGCCCATCCTGCCCCGGGTTAACGCCGTGGTTTGAGTACAAGCCCTCCACAATGTGCTCCATTCGTTATGAGAGGTTGTGGCTGACACTGCTGCTCCTTGGGGGAGGTTTGTGCACATGGAAAGCACATAATTGGAACAGGATTTTATTCTGCTTGATGAGCTTCACACAGAAGGATCTGGCTGAGGAGAGCCCAGCTCTGTTCTCAATGAAGCAAGCGGTGACCTCTGCGGAAACCCTCTTACCACAGCTTTCCAAAACTTCATCCCCGTGAATTTGGATGTGAGAAGGCTGCAGTTGCTGAGATCTGACTTATCTGCTCACATTAGGGAAGGTGTTTGTTCTTCATCCAGCTGGCTCAGGGTTTTAGACCCCCAGCTCCACTGCTGTCCTGTGAGGGATGGAAGGACTTTGACAGCTTCCAAATTYAAGTTTCTGCCCAGAATTTTTGCTTCTTGATGACAGAAATACTGACACGTTGCCACCCAAGATAGCAAAAGGATTTCCAGGTAGCAGAAAGTTCTGGAGGAAAAGCAGCCTCCTGAGAAAAATCACTCATTCCCAGGCTCATTTGGCTGCCTTCTCCCTGGCTGTGGAAATGAGCATCTTCTGGSTTTGGTTCTTGCCCAAAGATGGGGAAGATTCTCAAGCAGGAATTCAAATCCAAGCTGGCTTTCCCCACCAGAGTGAAAATGACAATGGGCTTCAGATCCAAGAGGGATTTTAATTTCCCCTCCCCTGCCAGTCTGGTCAAAATGTCCAAAGCAGCAAAAATTCACCTCAGATTCCTGGAACTGGTCCTCGTGTCTTTGCTTTGTGATACTCTGTGGTGGGTGCAGGCTCGGTTTGCCACATCATGAGCCAGCAGGATGCATGAACACCCCCATGGGGAAGCTCTGCCCCCACTGCTGGGAGCTTCCCAGCAGSCAAAGCAGCACTTCCAAGAGCAGACAACTCTCCAGGTCCCTCAGGTCACAGCTGTAACACGAGGTTGGATTTGTTGCCATAGGATTGGATCCACGCTCATGGAAAGCTCTGCTCCGCAAGACAAAATCCTCAGTGTTGTTCTCAGCAGGATGTTTGGCCCAAGCAGTGACCCAGGGTTACGGTCTAGAAGAGCTGTTCCAGGGGATGCTGGAGAGGCAGGGCTGGAAGCATCCACTCTGAGAGCCACTGGCCACAAGAAACAGAGGCAGCTTTGCCTGGTCTCTCATTTTCCTCCCCGTGACCCACGGTGGTCTCTCTCTTGGGTGTTCTGTGGTTCCTCCTCAAGTGTGAATTTCCCTCCTTAAGAGCTGCCCTGATGGCCAGGAATCCTTCTGGGAAATGCTGGAAAACCCCAGCTCCTCAACCACTGGATCCCTCCAGCTGATGTGACACGACGAGCATTCCTCAGCACGAGAGAAACTTTCAWAATTTCATGTACCTTCAGTAGCACACTTTGGAGGACAACAGTGGGAAGGAAAATATTTCATCAGATTTCAGTTTGGATCACCAAATCTGCAAAGTCCACTCTGCATTCTTCAGCCATGGGGTCACAATTTTCTAATTCTCAAGCACACTTCCCAGCAGTGTCCAGCAGGTAGATTAGGTTTTTTTTTTCCTTACCTTTAAAACTTCAGGGATATTTTAATGGAGCTTTGCTTTGGAATAATTTTAGAATTAATGGTTTATTTTACTTTGAAACTTCTTTTCATGAGCACCAATAAGACCCCTAAGAAAAATACCTGTTTGGAACTTTCTTTACTGAATTTCTTTGAGCTGTGTCTATTTGGGACAAAAATGTGGCATTACTGATACCAATTTCATTTATCCAGACTAGATGGCCTCTCAGGAAGCAGCAGTAAAAAGGCAGAGCAAATCAAATGAGTACCTTTGTGCATTTTTAAAYGTGTCTTCCTGGAAAAATTTCTTCTGGCTTGGATGAAAGGAACTGGAGTGTGTACTTTTGCCAAACTTTATCCAAGAGGATTAAGAAGTGAACCTACAGACAACTCCCGAGGTTGACAGAGCATGGAACTCTACAGAAAGYGCACGAGAAGAGGGTAATAAAGGGAAGGGCACAGAGCTTTCAGTACAGGGTGTGTGTACAAAGGCTGTCCTGCAGTTTGCTATCACCAGCAGAGATCATGGCACAAGGAGATATGGAAAGTGATCTTCCAAACACCAAGGGCAAACATTTGTCCAGACAGGGCTGAAAAGGCTCAACTCCAGGATCAAATTTTTGTAAAAAGCAGAGTTGTCATCACTGATCTGCAAAACTCAGCTTTGGGAGGAAGTAAAATCCAATCCATGGTACGACAGGGGAAGCAAGTGATGGCTCCATGACAGGAAGAYGGACAGGGGTGCTGGCTGCACCCATTGTCACCAGGATTTCACCACACTTTCCATCACAGCCTCCTTTTTTCATGTGCCATGAGCATTGCAAAATGCTGACCTTTGGGGCTGCATTTTTCCATGCTTGCTCCCTGCCCCAAAGGTGAATTCTTTCAGAAATTCTGAGCAGAATCTTTTTCAGGGACCAGGGCTATTATTTTTGGCTGTTGCCAGGGTGGCTTGCCTGGGGCAGACTGAATAACAACTGGTTTGTTCCTCTGAGCTACAATAAATCCCACCATCCATCATGTGAAGGAGAAAATTAAAAGCATGAAAAACAAATCAGAGCTCTCCTGATGTTAATGTTTGCAAGGACTGTTTAGGCTTGCAAATGGCAGCAGGTGAAGAAAAGAGAGATTTGACTGGGAAATACTGCCCTGAACAAGAGTTTCCTTTAATGACAATTAATTCTGTTTATATCAGGAGTTGGTTTCAGGGACAACTAGTGAAAAGTGGTGTTAAATACAATCTTCAAGATACCAGGAGAGGAGGCTGGGTCTGTTTTGTCCCTCTGAGTGTCTCTAACATGGGACACTCGCTTAGCTCAAGCAGTTAATTAAGAAYTGAAAGGTTGCACATTCCCAACTATTGCCACAGGCTGGGTCAGTCAGTGTCAAGGGCATKAAATATTCTCCATTTCTCAAAAGCAGGACACTTGAAAGAGCCTTAAAACATGSATACAGATGCTGAACTGCAGGTACCCGTGGCTGAAGATGCTCTCTAGAGCATTTAAAGACCACAGACAACGCATTAGGATTGAGATGCTGAGCAGCACTCGAAGACAAAAACAACCCCAGAACAAAACCCCACGTCTGCTATGAGGAAATCACACCCAGGTGGCCTCATATACCCCCACACATTCTCCTGATTTTATCATCCACAGAAAATATGTCTGAAAGTTACTGTACAGACAGGAAAAGCCAGTCTCCCTGCAGGCCCCAATAAAGACCAGAGCTGTCCAAAGGTCTCTGGGAGTACAAATGTGTTTGTCCCAGTAGGTCTGGACTGTGAGGCTGCACATCCTCCAGACTTCAGCTTCATCTGGGGACACGCTGCTGGAGCAGGGTCATTTCAGAGCACAGGACACCGGGATATATCCAGATGGCTCTGGAATATCCCCAGGRAGGAGATTCCCCAGCCTCTCTGGGCTCTGCTCAGGGCTGGGCACTGCCCAGGGCAGAAGTTGTGCCTCCTGTGCAGGGAATTGCTGGGCTCAGCCCCTGCCCTGGCTCTGGGGCCATTGCTGGGCCTGGAGCAGAGCCTGGGGGTGTTCTGAGCTCCCTGACACAGGGACAGACACAGGGACAGACACAGGAACACCCAGGGACACTCAGGGACACCCAGGTATACACAGGGCCAGCCAGGGCTCAGCCCCTCTCAGCTGGGGCTCCTCTCCAGGCTGAGCAGCCCCAGCTCCCTCAGCCTCTCCTGGGCACGGAGCTGCTCCAGGCCCTTGCTCAGCTCCAGGAGCTCCTGTCCCTGCTGTGCTGAGGATCCAGGGCTGGACACAGCACCCAGAGGTGCCTSCAGGGCTGGGCAGAGGGGCAGGCTCAGCCCTGACCTGCTGGCAATGCTCATCCCGATGCATCCAAGGCCTCCTGCACTCTGCTGGCTCATGGACAGCTCATTGTCCATCAGGACCCCAGATCCTTCTCCTCAGAGCTGCTTTCCAGCATTTTTCTTTCCAAATTATTGCATTTTACACCCAATATTGTTCCAACTTCAGCATTTAGGTGCCTGATTATCTACTTTTATTGACTATGTCGTTCAGTCCACCAAAACCCTCTGTTCATGGTCTGCCCCGATACATTCACATTTTACATTAAATATAACACTTCATGCCACACTTTTAACCTCAAGCACCACAAAGTGCCTGGCTAAGACCAAGCTTACAGGGTTCACATAACAATCTGCTTGTTTTATAACTTCCTTTTTCTAGCTGCAACGAATGCATCCACACGCCAGTGATTGCTAAATAATTCCTCCAGGTTYATTTGCAACCTAAGAATGTCTGGCWGATCTGCAATTGCACCTGCACATGGATCTTAACATCAGCCTTGCAGTGACTTTGATCCATAACACACCCAGCTTTTATAATGCCCGATTATAAAAACCAAAAAGCAYGATGGTGAAATCAGACTGCTTTGTCATTCACTAAATTTAGGAATTTTTTAACATATGAAGCAATTGCTTAACCCCATGAATCCTCATGGCTCTGTGGTGTAAGAGCTCCCACAGAGCTTTCATCAGTGAATTAAACAGCTTCAAACTGACAGAGAATGGGTTTAGATGGGATGTGGGGCAGGAATTGTTCCCTGTGAGGGTGGGCAGCCCTTGGCACGGGGTGCCCAGAGAAGTTTTGGATGTCCCTGGATCCCTGGCAGTGCCCAAGGCCAGCTTGGACATCGGGGCTTGGAGCAGCCTGGCACAGTGGGAGCTGTCCCTGCCCATGGCAGGGGTGGCTCTGGGTGATCCTTAAAGCCCCTTCCAACCCAAATCATTCTACAATTCCATGTTTTTCCCTGTGTTTTTCCTGCTTCCCCCAGCGTATCTCAGCTGAATCACTGACAATGGGCTCACAGGGAGTGCCTGCACTCTCCACGCTTTTCCTTGGCTTCTGAAACCTTGGCCACTGCAGCATTCCCTGATTTGAAGCCACCCTGTCTCCTGCCCTTGTTCTGTGTCCTGAGTGCAGCCTGTTGACAATTGATTTCATCAGGACAATGAATTATACCTCTGGATTGCTTGGAATGAAAGGAACTCTTTTCCTCAGGGTTCATTCCGCTATTTTCTTTACTCAGCCACCTCAAACCTCCACTTGCTCCAATACATCTTTTCAGATTTTTGCGTCCCTCAAAGGCCAGCTGTGCTATTTATCCCTTCTTGGAGGACCTCTCCTTTTAACTCCTTCTTGGAGCAGACTTCTCTGCTGGAGGAACTGAGCCCTTTCAAACCTGTCCACAGTGTTTGCACTGCAGGGAGGAACTGCAATCTCCTAAMGCTGGCTGAGGCAGGCTTCAAAATATTTCTTCCATATTTACTTCACCTTTGGGCTATGTGGTTCACCACCTTTTTATTATTTTTTGCCCTCTAGTTGTTGGTATTATTGGCCCAACTGCATTTCCAGAGAAGTTAACCCTTAGGACACTGCCCTGCACCTTGCTWTCCTGATCTTCCCTCAGATCTCTCCCTGTTTGTCCAGACTCCGAGTGATTTTCTCAGCGCTCTGCAAGATACTTTTACTTCTTTTGTTTCCCTCCAGCCCTGGCTTGTTTACATTTTCCCCATACTGCCTTGTTTTATTGCTCATCTAGACCGTCATTAACTATGTGTACTTTTCAATAACTTCCTTCACTTGGTTTTTTATCACTTCCTTGAATATATCCCAGCAGATCTGCAGGGAGATTTCTTCATCCTTGCCAACCAGTGGCCTGAAAATCACCCAAAACCCACCTTWAGAGGACTGGCAGGAGCTATCCCTTAACACAGCCCTGCACTTGCACACAGGAGGTTTGAGGTGCTTCCCACAGGTGAATCAAAGCAGAAAAAACCTCTACTGTGACCAAAGCCAAAAGATTTCCAGTGAATCTCATGGATAGGATTCTACTGAGCCAGTTGAGGTGGAGGATGACAACTCAGGGAGCCACAAAGGTGAGCCTGTCTCAAAAACMACCCAAAATTCCCACCTGGATGGTGGAGATAGGCTGCTTTTGGACAACACCTGGTCCTGGTCACACCATGGGCCCTGATGTGACTTTTCTCCCCTGCTGCCCAAAAAGGCACCCCCCTGTCCAGAAGAACTCACTGAGCCACACTGATTTTATTTTTCTGGAGCTTGGCCATCAGGCCTAGGCCATGGAAAGGGCTCTGGATTTCCAATAAACTGAACCTCCAGGAATCCAGAGCTATCAAAASTGAGTGAGACAATTCCATTTCCAGCACTGGCAAGACAGTGTTTGGATGCAGCACATTACAAGATGTCCTGCCAGTTCTGGGTTTGGGAGCAGGCTCCAGAGCAGGTGAATCCTTCCTTAACTGGAGTTCCACAGCAAGGAAAAACGTTCCACAGAACTCGAGCAARGATGAAACCAGCTTGGCTGATGGAGAGGGCTGAGAGAAGTGGTCCTCTCTGAAGAGCTGCCAGCAGTTTKTGAAATGAAGATTAATTAAATTAATTGCAGTCCTATCTGCATTGAGGCAGGCACCTGTGTGTAAGTACAAGCTGAATTTGTACCCACACACTGGAACTCGATGGCAAATGTGTGCACACAGAACAGAGGTACTTTCTAGAAGGCAGCTTTTCACACATTCCTTGGCAGACTGGGACACTTTCACCTCCTGTGACCCCAGACATGGTGGTGTTGGAGAAGGGAAGGGTCCTTTGCTTCTCTGGGGTTTCTGGMACAGCCTCACACAGATTCCCATTTCTGTATCTCTGTTCCTGACACATTTGCCAATCAAAGYACCTCTCTATCTCCCTCACTCTTCTTATCTCAAGAGCTTTGTTATAAAATAAAGGAAGYTGGGCTGGATGGTGTTGCCAAACTTTGAAAAGCTTCTGTAAAACTCTAAATTTTCCTATGGTGCTGCAAAGCCCRTATTTACCTAATAGACTGTCCAGAGTCCAAAGGAGCTTCTACAAAATTTCTGGTAAAGAGTATTTGTTTTAAGAATTGATATGCATGCCAAAAACAATGTACTGCATTTATCAGCCTGGAACTGTTACAATCTTTTCAGCAAATAATATCCCRGTTCCTGAAAAAGCCTAAAATGTGCATCTAATCCAATTGTGTCACCTCTCATTTCCTTCAAAGAGGGGGGGAAAAAGGCAAAGCGAAGCCTGAAATTCTGGTTTGAATTAACTGCCACTTTATCTCTAAGTGACCTCTTTGTGCAAAGCTATTACTGCAAACGCAGTCTCTGAATCATTCAGTCGTCTCCAACAACTGAGACACAGAGCTACAAGGTAGTTAATGCTATCAGCACTATCATCTTGCATTTGTGTRGGGCTTCTCATCCAAAATACTCCAGCTCCTGGCAGGCTGATCCTTTCCCTGGGTGGGCTCCKAATGGGGTTGCTGCATTCAGCATTGCAAAGGGCAGGAGGGGGATTTTAAACTTTAATTCCAGTGCCACTGGTAAAGAAAATAACCTTCCAGTGCCACACAGCCATGGAGAGAAGGARATGGAGAATATTCCAGGTATTATTCTCAAATCCACTCAGTTCTCTTTGGAAGCATGGAGGGACTTAAGTGTTAGAAAGGTTCAGACCCTCTGAGAGAAAACAAAGGTATTTAAACAGAGAGCCTTGGTTATTCAAGTTATGATGGAGCCCTGCTCCTAACCAGGACAATCTGGTGTGGTARAAGCTTCAATTGGGATGATTTAAAAACCCAGTTAATTTTCTTCATTGGAAAAAAAGTCAATTTAAACTCATTCCA
Source organism: Alauda arvensis (assembly GCA_902810485.1). Lineage (NCBI taxonomy): Eukaryota > Metazoa > Chordata > Aves > Passeriformes > Alaudidae > Alauda > Alauda arvensis. Next base: position 10,263 of record CADDXX010000555.1, on the reverse strand, counting down.
ATATTGTGGCCAGCCATGCCAGCCCTTCACTGTCTGCCCACTCTGCCATGCACCCACCCCAAAATACCTCTTTGTCCATTTATTCCCGGTCCTTCCTCAGCAGCCAGGGGCTCCTCTTCCCGATGGCACCTCCTGAGGGTGTTGGCAGTCAGCTGCTGAGGGTTGGGAAGTTCATCTCAGCCCTGCCCTGCCCTGCTGGTTCCTGAGGCTCTGTCCTTGTCCTTCCCTCCAGCCCTGACTGCTCCTGCAGCTCCCTCACTCCCAGCTGCTGGAGCAGGTTGAGGTGGAGAGCCCAAGGGCTGGAGAGCAAAGAAGAAAGGAGAGAATTTATACTTTGGWATTTTGGAAGCTGGAATCCAGGGAGAAGCTTAAGAACGTGACTTGAGGCCAAAATGTTTGGCTCTCCAGTTACAGAGCGGAGAGAGGCAGGTTTATTCCTATTGCAACACTGTGGCCCGCGTCCTGGAGGAATTTTCCAACATCATGGATGTGTGGTGGGTTCAGAGGAACCTCTCCTTCACTCGTCTGCTTCCTGCAGCTCCGTGGGAGGAGAGTGACATCAGAGGARTCAGCAGCACTGCAAGGAACTTGTCTGAGATGGAGCTGTGTGTGGAAAGGCCTGGGAGTTATTCCTGGGACATCCTGAGGTTACAACTCCTCCTGCCACTGTCCTCCTCAACTGTCCTTCCATGCCCCCATTCCAGCAGRATCATTCCCTCCAACTTGTTAATTTGGCTGCTATTTCATTTATTCCAGCTGCTGAGCTCAAGAAAGAAAATTTTTAAAAAGCAGCATCTCACTGAAAACAGATGCTGCCTCTGTACGAAGCAGATAAATTAAATACATAAAGCATGGATTGTTTACAGTGCTGATTCTTTGTAAAGTTTTGCTGGTTTTATCCTTGATATTMAAATTCCAAGTATGTTGTATCACTTTATTTTTGATGCATCTGGATTAGGGAAGTAGCCCACTGGCATTTCTCASGAATACTGTAAATTAAATGGATTAACAATTTACCACAGAAATGACAGTACAGAGAAAAAAAAACAACAAAAAACTGAGTTCAGCTTTACTGCTATAGAACAGACACAACTTTTCTGGTCTCCATTTCTCCACGGCCACTTACACTTCTGTGCAWTTTTTCTCTATATCCAACATGCACAAATTAAACACATTGGGGTAAACCAGGGATTTCCAGCACGGATCTGCATTGCACACACAAGGATAGAGCTACAAGGAGATAGAATGAGATATCACAGGGATACAACTGCAAGGAGAGATCACAGAATCACAGAATCATGAAGGTGGGAAGAGCCCCTCAAGACCACCCAGTGCCACTCCAGCAGCTCCAGCAYCASCCCAAACCCTGTCCCCAAGGGCCACCCCCAGMCTGCTCCTGAGCACTGCCACACACAGGGACTGCAAACCTCCCTGGGCAATGCATTTCAAAGCCTGACTGCTTAACTACTCTTGTAGAGAATTTYTTTTTTCTCATATCTAATCTAAGCYTCCCCTRGTGCAATTTGAGGCCATTTCCTTTCATTCTTTTATTTYGGACACGGCAGAAGAGCCTRAACCCCTCTCACTGCCCCTCCTGGCAGGGACTTGTGCAGAGCCACMAGGGCCCCCCTGAGCCTCCTTTGCTCCAGGCTCAGCCCCTTCCCAGCTCCCTCAGCCCCTCCTGGGGCTTCAGCCCCTTCCCCAGCTCCCTTCCCTGCCCTGGCCACGCTCCAGCCCCTCCAGGGCTCTCCTGCAGGAGCCAGGAGTGGCCCCAGCCCTGGAGCACAGAGGGACAATCCCTGCCCTGCTCCTGCTGCACACACAATTCCTCRCCCAGCCCAGCTGCCAGGGGCCTCCTTGGCCACATGGACAAAAGCTGAGCCAGCTCTCTCTCTGTATCACTGGCTCCCCACCAAGCAGTGATGTTTTTGCTCTTTGCTTGGAAGAATTCAGACAAACACATTTGTTTTAGCACAGTGCAACAGGCAAACTCGAGCCCACATCCTCTGAGGTGGAAACTGAGCTTTTGTTGAAATCACCTTATCAGTGTTTATGGTTCAATGAAAATACAACAATGCACATAGTCCAGTAACCTTGAAAACACTAATGAGAAGTGTCTGTGATTTTCAGGTGACAAAGTTAACCAAGGGATGATCTTTTCAACTTCTTAGATCTGTTGAAGCAGTCTTCTCTTAGGAAAGACAGGCAGAGAGTTTGTGGTTCTGCCAGGGCCAGCAGGATTTAGAATTTCTTAGGAGTTCCAGGATTTTGTGCCTCGTGTTATATTAAACAAAAATTGTATATGGAAGAGTATCAATGTCTGCATTGATGCATGCTGATTTTCAGCTCAGGACTATGACAAAAATAAATAAATTACAGCAAAAAATGGTTTGGCAGCAAATCCATCTTCAAACACCATTAGGGAGATGTGATGAGGAAAGAGCTATGGTCAAAGCCAGAGCATGACAAGTGCAGAATTTCATGTTCTGTGTGTTGATATAGATTTTCATCTCCTTCTCCAGATTTCCTGGCAATCATCCCATCTGGGGGTCGCTCCAGTTTGAGGTGGTGGTGGTGGGGTTTGGGGAGGGGCTGGTGGCAGATCCTCACAGCACAGCACAGCCCCGACACTGCTCCTCAGGGTCTGTTTTGTTCTCCTGCACAGCACTGAGATGGCTCAGTCGTTTTGCCTGATTTCTGTGCCAACTGGGATGTGAAAAGGAAAGYCTCTCACTTTTCCCACCTCACAAGATGGGGCAGGACTTAACTTTGCTCTGTTCTCCTTGGAAAACTTGTAGAAGTGTTCCCCAAGCAGACATTTGGCAGGTTTCAATTTAAATGTAGGCACCTGGTTTCCTGTGTGCTGCACAAYTCTGAGCTCATGCTTTTTACTGATGTTAAAGAATTCAGAAAAGCCCCAAGCACACTCGTGCGTGCTCTCTGGTAATCCAGAGGTAAAGAAACAGGGCAAAGTAGGAAGCCCTGATCTTTTTGGGTTCCTCTAAGGCAAATCACCAAGAATCTGGAAGTAGATTATTTTTTTAGTGCAGCCTCAAAAATTGCTGTGGCCTGATTGGAGATGTCAGGGCTTCTCATTTGGTCCTGCTGCTTCACCCCTGGTTTATGGACAACTTGCAAGGATCAAGCTGGGGGCATCAAACTTGCAAGACCTGTTGGGGGCATCAAAAATTTAACCCTTGGGAACAACAGGAGCTCAGGAGAATCCTTCAGCAGATTCCTTTCACCACTTACTCCCTTTGTGGGAACTCACCAGGCTTTTGCACTGGTACCCATGGTTTATATCAGCTCTCAGCTGATTTATATTCTCCCCCAGAAAATGGGATCCTGAATGGGTTCTCTGAAGCCACAGAAGGATCTCCCCAGGAGTAATCCCAGACCAGGCAGAAGCAGAGCTGTGGGGCTGAGCTGTTCCACACTGATTGGAATTACAAGGCCAGCTGAGATTATATGATCACTTCAAAATCACTTCAAAAAACTACGTCTCTGCTTGATTCACACTGAGGAAGGGAAATGAATTGCCACAAAAATGATTCACTGAAGTTTACTTCCAACAGTCTGCCTTGTAAGTGGTTAACGAGGCTCGGTTGATCAATACGGATTTTCCTTGTGGAGAAATTAATCCTTTCCTATTTGTAYTGGAACAACTGGCACTGCATTTCCCACAGATCACTTGGATATAAAATCAATTATCTAGTCCACTCCTGTAGGAAATTAAACTTTTTATTTGTGTTCTCCTTGTCACTGTCACTGGGCAATTGTTTTCAGCTAAAAGTGTATTTAATGAGGCCATAGTGTAAAGACTCTGAAAGATCCACTGACTGCAGGGGTCATTATAAAGTCCCTTTTTCTGCTCCTTGTGAAAGTCAAAACTCAGTCCCAGTGTGGCATCCCAGCAGGCAAACTCAAGAATCCAAAGAGGACTTCAGTAAAAAAAAAAAGAATATTGTATTTTTACTGATCAAACCACACCATCTGTTCCAAAGAGAAAAAACTCTGCTCTGATCTTCTATAAAACACCGTGCCAGTGGTAAAATTGTGGCTGAAAGCACATGACAAAGCACTGCTGGTACCACAAGGGTCAGGATTCAGCTCTCATTTGTCAGCAAACCTTCAATCTTCATGCTCAAAAGTTGTCTGTGATGTGAAGGGAACCACAGTGGTATTAAATCCTTGGTTCAAGTACCTAACCTTCCACAATGTTTAACACCTCATTAAGACTCTGATTATGTATGAACTCCATTCTGGCTACTTTTTAACCATTCCTGGCGAGGAAAAAAAATCTGGAAAATGTGCACAGGGTCAGTTGTTTTGTAATCACAGGGCGAATTCCTACCCTTGAGTAATTGCCCTCAGAGTTGCTGGCATCCTCCTGCAGCAGCTGGAGGTCCAGAGGTTAAACTGAGGGTCCAAGCAGCTCCTTACAGGTGCAAGGGGACAATTCCTGCTTGGTGGCCCTGGCCATGGCACTGCTGTGGCACAAGGGGCTGCTTCACGCCTTTCTCTCTGATGCCTTGGGAAGGTTGAGCTGGGACAGAGACTGGACAGAGCTGGAGAATAAAGTAGAGATTTATTGAAAGGCCTTAAAGGATACACCTTGGGCAGCACAAGAGCCTGGCCAGGGCTACACCAAGGTGGACCCAAAATGGTCACAAAATGGACACAAAATGGGCCCCTGGTCACGAGGTCTCACACTTGGATCAGTTTGGCTCCATTTGCACATTGGGGTTTCATTGTCCCATTGCAGCTGCAGGTGATGAAGTCCCACCCTTGTTGTTTTRTCCCTTCAGCCCAGCCTTGTTTGTGCTTTTGGGCCTGAGAACTTGTGCCATTGTCCTTGGGGTGCAGCAGGGACAGGATTTGTTTTGTGTCCCTGCTGTGTGCAGAGCTGAGTGAGGCTGAATGTGAGCTCAGAGCTGCAGCCCTGGGCACCACAGAGCCTCAAACACTGCAAACATCAAACTGCAGGCATCAAAGCAAGCAGCAGGCAAAGGAGCTGGGGAATTCCATCACCAGTTTAAAATCCTGGAATTGTGAAATGTTTGGGTTGGAAAGGACTTTAAAGCCCACCCAGTGCCACCCCAGCCATGGCAGGGACAGCTCCCGCTGTGCCAGGCTGCTCCCAGCCCCAATGGCCAAGCTGGCCTTGGGCACTGCCAGGGATGCAGGGGCAGCCCCAGCTGCTCTGGGCACCCTGTGCCAGGCACTGCCCACCCTGCCAGGGAACAATTCCTGCCCAAAATCCCATCTTGCCATTTTAATCCATTCCTCCATCACCCATCATTCCACCCCTTGTCCCCAGTCCCTCTCCAGCTCTCCTGGACCCCTTTAGGGCACTGGARGGGGCTCTGAGCTCTCCCTGGAGASTTCTCCAGGCTGAACAATCCCAGCTCTCCCAGCCTGGCTCCAGYACAGAGGTGTTCCAGCCCTCTGATCCCATTAGTGGCCCCCCTGTAACTGCAGTGGGCTGATTATTTAATTTGACAGTTTTTAAACTGTACATCCTGTAACCTTTAGCAAAAAAAAAACCCGAGACCTGACTGTCATGCTGAGGTCCTGGAAATGTCTCTCAAATAACATCAGAAATAATTGGAAAGTGCAGAATTATAGTCTGCACAAAGAAAAAAAAAATAATTTAGGGTATAGTGATCAGATTTTCTCAGTGTCAACAAGAAGACCAAGGTCAGAAAACTGAGCCAAACATCCTCAGCTATCTTTTAATACAAGGGTCCTTTTTTTTTTTTTCTTGTAGTGCTGCCACAGCAAAACAGATGCTAGAAATTCTCACTCCAAAACTCTTTGCTTTTCATCCAGTTTGAAAGCTGTGGTGAGGTTCCAAGTTAAACTCACAAAGGAGAAAGAAATATGCTGGTGTTTGCATTGTAATATGAATTTTCCATTGAAGATGTGGTTGAATTAGCAGTTCATTTTTTAACTATTGCTTTAATTTGCTCCTTGTGGTCAAACTCTTTTTTTTTTTCCCTCTCTATAAAAGCCATGCCTCAGTCTTGTGCCTTTTGAGACAACTCGATATAAAATTTTTTTAAAGGAAAGGGAATTGTCTAATTAAACATCTGTAAAGTGGCTGTTGAGCTTAATTTCTGTGGAGTRAAAACAAATAAGAGAAAATGTGGAGGAATGTGCTGCTGATTGAAAGTGGGCATACCCACCTTGTTCCCACTCATGGGCAGGAGTTTTAAGGTGCTGGAAGTGACTCCAAGTCTAGACATCCATTATAGGTTCTGTGTTTTCAGCCCCTCTTTTAACTTGTGCCTGGAGTGCGTGTTCACACACTGGGACATTTAAAGCAAAGGCGAAGGAAACTTTTCTTTTTTTTCCTCCCTTTTTTTCCTCCTTAGCACATGTAAAATAAAGAGAATTGTGTGTTTTTTCATTATAAACTCGCCCATGTCTCAGTTACCTCGCAGGGGCTGTGTTTTAAGGCTTCTGCTGTGGGCTTTCAAATCCTGGGAAGCGCAAACCCATTTGGACAATTTGAATTGTGGATCTTTTTCCAGGAGCTGATTCATGAGGAATTTAAGGCTCCTCTTTAGCTGGACAATCAGTGCTGAACTTTAATCTTAACGCCGGCGTTGGCCACTTGGAATTTGTGAGAGGGACAAATGCAACTCATGATCCCTTTGTTCAGTGGAAGGTAGTGGAAAACCTTCCACTAAAGAGAGGTTAAACACCCTGGAAAGAGGAGGAAACACAAGAGAGGAGGCAGCAGGGCTGAGACTCTTGAAGCTGAGCAGAAAAGATGGAGTCAAGCTCCAGAGCAAGGCTGTGGAAAAACTGGGGGCAAAGCTGGCTTTTCTCTCTGCTTGCCACAGTCGTTGTCTGCCTCTGTAGAACAGGAGACAAACTTCCAACCTGCCCTACCCCGGGAAAAGATGCCTCAGACATCCTGAGTGCCAAGGCAACGTGGAGAAACTTCAGGTTCTCTGTGCCGAAACCTCAGGTTCTCTGTGCAGAAACCTCAGGTTCTCTGTGCTGACCCTGGGGAAATGAAACTTTCAGCTGCATTTACTGAGGGTGAGGCTCTTTAGAAATAACAGCAGTTGTTGGAGACTCTGTGAAAACCCCAGCAAACCTTAAAAAGAAAATCCCAAAACATCCAGAGGATGCTTTCCCAGGCTGTGGGAATGACGCTAGACAGGAACTCACCCAACAAGACTCTTCAGTGATGCCTGGATAAAGTTGCCTGGGGGTTCTGTTTTTCTTGCCTAAGGCAGCACCAGAGGGAGCCCAGATGAAGTTGTCTGGGTGGTTTGACTGGGTGTTTTCACAGGTTTGGGCTCTTTTCAGCTCCACTYACAGCCTGCACTTGGCAGATGTTTWAAACTTTCCTGCAATCTGCAGCRCTGCTCCGGGAGCTTTYYYCCCAAAGAAATAGCTGTGCACACTCAGAAAGCTTCCCTTAACTCGGTTGCACTGGGGATTTTAAAGGATTCTTGAATCCAGATTGTGCTGGAAAGTTTTTTCCCCTTTTTTTTCAGTGTGCAATTGCCAAAGAAGAGCCAGACTGCCCTTATAACAGACTTTTAACACTCTTCAACAATTTTTAACTGTTTTTAAACAACTCTTTCAGTCACTCCTGCCACAACATTCAACCTGGGAAGAAGCAAGAGACTGCTTTAAAAATGTATGAAAACGACACACAGTGCAGCAACTTGTGGAGTAAAAAATATCATTGGCAGGAGGTTAAAAGTGCTTCAAAAGAAACATCTGCCACCTTTTCCATCATCTGTTCTAAGGGATGAAAGTTCCTGCATTTACAACTCTATAAATAAACTAACAAAATACAGACTCTTTTTGCTTTCAAAACTTAGTCCATGTTTCTGGTGCAATTGAATACCATCCAAATCCATTCAGTCTTATTTTAAGTTAGGTCGATTATACTTCCCTAACCAAAATAAAAGTTGGTATCAAACATCTCAGGTTTGAAACCTTGGCCCCTGAATGCCAGAACCACCTCAGAAGCCTCTGGTTCTGCATCCCCCTTTTAAGTGTCTGCCCATTCCTTCTCAACAGTTAGAAAGGAGATTTTCAAGAGCTTTTCCTGATGGATATCCCTCATTTCTGGGACTGGAGAAGGGTTGAAGGCTGGCCACATTCCTGCCAGTGCCTCTTCAGCTGCATTTCCTGCCCAGGAATCCTCCTCTGGCCCTTGTCCATAGCTTCAGCTCTCATATTTTATTTTTTCCCCCAAAAAAGTTCGATTATGTTTTGTTTTAGTGCAGCTCTGAACACGAATGATCCTTTACAACTGGTCCTGCTTTCACCAGAAGCCCTCATGCCTGGTGATTCTGACATTGTTGGGCTGCAAATCAGCAGAGCTGCTCTCAGGGAGCTGTGATTCCAGCCTTGAGAGAAGCTCAAGGCAGAGCTGTGGATTTTCAACCACTTTTCCAACCACTTCAGCTCCTGATTCAGCACCCAATTTGAGCAGGTATTTCATATGCACCTCCTTGTTGAACAAGAGGCAGAAGCTTGTGGCCCTCTCCACTGAGGATTCACTAAAAACCACACAGATATAAATTTAAATTCAAGCACTATTTTTTCTGTGACTTTTTGATCTGGACTCGTCATGATGATGTTCTTATGATTTCAGTGAATTCATGGCTTTATTGTCACACTAGGTGCACTTTGCCATAAACAGGATTTTAAGAGGAACTTTGTCAGCTCTGCAGATCTGAGTCTTTTAAAGCCAGCATTTAAATCAAGAGAAATGAAAGCTGTGAATTTGTGTATTTGAAGTTTAATGGAAACCAAATGTGAATATATATATATAAATATATAAAAAATATATATATAAATACATGTTTGGGGAGAAATGTTTCCCCTAGGAATGTCAGGTTAGAGATCCAATGGTGCATGAGGTGGGGCAGGGTTCATCTCCTGAATGGTCCCCTGTGCACTGAACCCACTCACAGGGACTTGTTTTGATCAGATTTTCCTCCCCACATCTTTTGGATAATTGAAAACTTGCCCTATCTAAACTCAGTCTTCTTTTCCATAACACAAACTCCACATTCACACCAATTCTCTCTCGTTTTTTATCTCCCTGGTATTTTTAAGCACCCTTTGATTGGTCTCATCCTTCCTGAAGGTGCAGTACCCCAAGTAGAAAGGAATAGATTGGTTATTCCTGGTGGTCTTAGAGGAATTTTCCAGGTAATGACTAAAAAAGGGGCAAAAGCAAAGTTGGCACTAGAGTTTGAATTTTTAATAATTTAAAAATATATTTAGATATATATATGAGATTTATATATATATATATATATATAAAGAAAGTGATAGAATTAGAGGAGGGGTTTTTTGTGAAAATCAGCAATTTAAAAGAAAAATCATGTGACCTATTAAATAAACAAATTTATTAAATGTCCCAATTCTGAATGAGAAAAGGAAGACATGAAGTCTCTGACAATGCAGTCAGTCAGTTTTACTCCAAACCATCCCAGGGCAGTTGCTTTGCTATTCCAACCTTTCCTGTTGAAAAAAGCTGAATTTTGGTGATTCCTCCTCTGTTTAGAACTGGAGAGTCAGAAGTTTGATTTATAACAATAAATCACTTCAAAGGGTGAGCAGCATTCCACTTGCTGTGGAGTATGTGCAGCACTCTGGCAAGCAGGAAACACAAAATCCTTACGTTTTGCCAGAGTTTAAAACACATCAAGAACGAGGTGATTGGAAAGATGTTTGTGCTTTCAAACTCTGTGTCAAGTTACTGTTTTAATCTTGCAGGGCTTGAGGAGGAGGTGGTGTTTAAATTCCAGGCAGGTTAAAATTCAGAACCTACATTTGAGGAGAAATGGGCATTAAATTTTTTAATATGGGCTGCTCATTGGTTAAATCTGAAAAGAAATGGGAAATTTAAAGCATGAGCCAACAGAAGAGACTTGTGAGACAAGGGCACCTCTCAAAGTGTCATTTCAGACAGAACAGCCGAGCCTCCACTGAAGGCAGAAAGCCAAAATTGGGAGCTTTGTTAATGTGAGTTCAACAATCAGTCTGATTTGTGATTAACTGAGTGCTGAGGGCTCTGAGTCCAGCAAGGAGAGAGGTGCTTACGAAACAGTTATCTTTTTGGCACTGTTCTTTGTGATTTCACAAGGCTGATGGGGAGGTGGGATAAAGATTGGCCGCACGAAGCGCTGGCCAAGCTCCTGCAAGTTCACCCTGACAGCTCCAGGAACCAGCATGGAGCAGGCAATTAATGCCTGGAGATCTCAGCCTGCTGGG
>CADDXX010000554.1:522213-535201 GCA_902810485.1 Alauda arvensis | reverse complement strand
CTGAATCAGTGGGGAAGAGATGTGGCTACAGTAAGAACCTAAAYAAAGTGCTCAAAACACTCCAGTTTCTGCCTTTCTATAAAGGGGCTACAAGGCAGATCTTCAACAGTAAGTGCAGCAGAGCAGSTTCCTTCCAGCAAGGAGCAGCTCCTTATCACACCAAACTGCCACTCTCCAACCAGGCAGCAGTGTCACACACACACACACACAGCACAGGAGTGGAACACCAACCTTCCCACTCCACACTGGGGCTCTTGGAGGTGCCACAGGGGCTGACAGCACCCCGATATTCCATGTCCAGCTGCTCCTGGCGCTGCCGCTGCTCCTCCAGCAGCGCTGACTCGTGCATGGCCTTGATGTGCCTCTGGTACAGAGCATAACCACTCACTGGGGTGCCCACAGGGACAGAGCAGGGGCTGCAGGAAACCTGGGGACAGCAAGGGGACATTGTCAGGGACACCCTCACAGGCACTTCCTGAGGAGCTGTGTAGCTCAGCTCTCCCCCACAGTCTGGGTCCAACCCTGGGTTTAAGCTATTGGTTTATACTTGGTTGTATTTAACCTACTTTCCCCCTGTAAAATACAATAATAAGGCAAATGGTGTTTTTCTTCATTTGTTTAACAMTTTTTTTTCCTGCTTAATTGTCTGTCAAGGAAGATTTGTAAGTAACTTAGGTGTATTTATCACTAAAATTTTACTTAAAATGTCAGTAATTACCATCAGCTACCAAAAGCAGCAATCCAACATGCTCTGAGCGAGTTCAGTGCTGTCTCACTGCTGGAATGGTTATTTATTGGTTAGTGGGAGTTAAGAAATCTACTGCTCCTGATTTTGGGGTGACAAAGACTCCTTCAAACAGCCCTGAGAAGTGCCCATACCATAGGTGGGATGACAGCAGCTCGGTGGTGAAGCTGTTGCAGGTCCATCTGCCCTTGCTTTATTGTGGATGACACCAGAATTGAGCCAGTGGGGTTTAACAGTGAGGGCTTTGACTCTCTGCTGAAGATACTGGAAAAAGAGACAGAAGGGAAAAATGTCACCAGAAGGAYCAAGATTACACATCTTAAAAAATTTACAGCCATGACTCTTAAATTCARAAAAACAACACATTTATCAGACTGGACAAAGAGCTGAAAAGTCAGAAGCATGTTGTGTTTTGTCCCACAGCACATATGGCAGAAGAGGCAACAGATGCTGCTATATTTTCATAATGCACAGAAATACCAAAATATGAGCTCAGAATCTCCCACATCAGAAATTTATGTATGCAGTACTTACATTAATGCAACCTTCTTTATAGAGAATGCTTTGAAAAACACAGTGGATAGAAAGGACTACATGCATTTAGTCCACACAAAATAAACAGTAGTCTACAACAAAATGATTTCACATAGAGGGCTAAGACATTTGTGGAGAGATGATGTTTGAAGAGGCAAGAGAGTGCAGAAACACCATCACCTGCACTTTTCCAAAGCCCACATGCACTCCATGACACTGGATACTTCTGACATTTAAACATCTATCCCTGTGTGTATATTAAACCCCTGAGAGGCTCCAGTGCCACGCTGGGGTGACAMAGGAACTGCACCAACAGGACACTGAAAGGCTTCAAATCCCCYCGGTGGTGTCAGCCATTCCCAAAGGAGAAACAGCTCCAAAGGCTGTCCATTCAAAGCCCTACTCACCCCTGCCTGTCAGGTTCTCCATCAACTTCCTCATCAGCACTGCAGGTGGCACTGGAGTCATTATCTGAATGGGACTCTGGTCTGGCTGTGGGAACTTGCTGGGGCAGGCTGTAGTCCATTTCCTCTGGTTCTGACTTTTCCTTGGGCTTCTCCATCTCTCTCTCTTTGGTATCACTCTCTATTTTCACTTGAATATTCTCTGGTAGCCTCATTTCAGTCTCTACAGGTTCTACTTTGGTATGAACTGGAAGAGTAATCACAGGCTTAGCTTCAGCTGAATGGCTCCTGCTGTCCACCTCCATAGGCTCTTCAGCCTCAGTGTTTATTTCTTCCTTGACCTGTGGCTCAGGGTTCTGAGTTTCAGCTGTTGATACACTTTGGGCTGGTAAGGAGGGAGATGTGCTGGCTGCAGGTTTAAYGGCAGGTTCCTGCTCTGCTGGGGCCTCAGTGGTTACTTTTGGAGCAGCAGGCTCAGATGGAGTTTCTTCAGTTGGTTTAGCAGGTTCTGCTGGAGTTGGAGATGGAGCACTTTCTGTATCAGAACTATTTTCAGCACCTGGGGAAAAAACGTTTTGCCATGGAAGTTCAGTCAGTGAAATCTGACAGATTGGGTGCAATAAGGATCCATCCATTTTAACCAACCCATCTGCAAAACAATTCATTTKGACTTAATATAGAAATGGACAATTGGCTGAATTACACAAACACTGCAACTAAAAAATATCAACTCCTGAAAAGCCAACACTTASTCATCTTCTCTCATTCATTGTTTATGAATTCTATTGCCTTTTGCTCCACAAAAGACCAGCCAAGATTGACTGATGTTAAGTGTCTATAAATAAGCAGTGGYAACCAACAAATATATATTAAAAAAACCACAACAAAAAAACCACCACTTGAATTTGCTTGTCTGAAGCTTTACTGAGACTATCAACTACCAAAGGTTACATGYATTTGACTGAACTTGTTTCAACACYCCAGATGACAGCAGAATCAAAGCATCTCAAAATACCAAGCAGCACACATTTTTAGCCTGCTAAATTCTAAAAATGCTGCATCCCCTGAGTGAGTTCAGATTTCTGAAATCCAACTGAAAGAGCATTTCAACAACATCAYCATGAAGTGGAGCACAGCTTTCTGAGCATATAACTAGCACAAAACATAGGCTCCTTTCTGTGCACACATGAGTTTCCATCCCAGAAATACCTTCACTGTCTTCTGGGTTCTCTTCTTCATTAGATGCTTCAATATCTTCATCCTCCTGAGCTGACACAGTKGAAGCCACACTCTCACACTGGGACACATCTCGCTCCTCTCGGGGCCTTCGTGAAGACTGAGGGAGACACAGCACCAAAAATTCACAATGACTGCCTTTTACTGCATTCCCATTTACCAATCTCAGTTTGAAGTGAAAGACAGAGAATCTCTGTTTAGCACAGTTGTTCACAACAGGACACTTTTTCAACYTCAGGCCAACTTTTGCTGCTCCTGAGCAAGAACAAGTTTGGGAACAAACCATGGTCTCACAGTGTGTTTGGACACAACAAAACAACCACAGCAAATGGTCTGAGACACTGATGGTCTCCACCTCAGTGAGAGAAGAGCAGGATAGCACTGCAGCTTAGAGGATTCCAACACACAGCATTCTACTTTCAGTGCCCCCAGACTTTCAGTTCCTGACTTCTACCAGCTCTCCTGCTCTGTTTGGTAAGGTCAGYGCTTGCTGTGTCTCAAGGAGCTGTTGTACATCTACAGCTGCTCATGCACTGSTGAGGAGCAGGGCTTTCAGAGCACTGAAGAACTCTTCAGGCTCAAGTGTTTTACCTAATACAAAACCTTCTGTTGCATTTTAAAGCAAGAAGTGGTTACTGTCACAGGTCAGTGAGCACCAGCCACCCTTTGTAAGTAGAAAAGGAAATGAGTGGAGATTGCAAAACAGCCTTAGTGAAGTGTGATGCATGACTTCAGAAAGATGCAAGTTTTCTGCTGTAAAAYATTCAGTGTCCACAGCACTCACCTTCTGTTTGTGCTGTTGGAGGAGACTGTCCAGGTTGTGTCTCCTTTTGTAGTTGAAGTAGAAGTTTTTACACTGAGCTTCACTTTTTGTCCCAACCATTTTGGCAATGGCTGCCCAGTTCCGCCCGTGCTCCACTAGACCTGGTCAGACATAAAAGAACCAATATTTACCATAAACTGATCAATAGCTCAGCTATYCAAACCTCAATAAATGGAACAACAATGCCTATGGGAAGGCAAGACAGAGAAGTGCTGCTGTCCAAACAGTTCCAAGTAACTCACAGGAAAAGAGTCAACATAAGTCTCAAAAGATGATTTTGTCTGTTAAAGCTGCTGGCTTTTTCCTTTTTTTACAAAAAAACCAACAGCAATACTTAAATCAGCAYGGTGCTGGCAAAAGTCACAGCAAATATATTCAGTGATTCAGTAAATCCTTGAAATGCTGTAAATGCAAGTATGCAGAAGGAAGCCAAAGGCTTTACAAGGTTTACCTTTCTTAGCAACTTCCATTTCTTCCTCTGTCCAGCGGGATGTCTCCACAGGCTCTGTAGAAGCTGAAAGAGAAACAAAGACACTGAGCAGAGAAAGGGCCAGGATTCATTATCATGGCACCAATTATGCATCCCATAGACTAGAAATCTGTTTACATTATGGCTTGCTCAGGTCACTGGGGAAAGCTCTCTTGTCAGAGGGAAGCAGTCAATCTCCATTAAACCAAGTCAGAGTTACAGAAGGAACCACCAAAAGCTCACCAGAGAAAACTGTTCAAAATTATCCTGCCTACAAAATTGGGATTAATTGTCTGTCAAGGAAGATTTGTAAGTAACTTAGGTGTATTTATCACTAAAATTTTACTTAAAATGTCAGTAATTRCCATCAGCTACTAAAAGCAGCAATCCAACATGCTCTGAGCTAGTTCAGTGYTGTCTCACTGCTGGAATGGTTCTTTATTGGTTAGTGGGAGTCAGGAAATCTACTGTTCCTGTATTAACTGAGTGTCCAACTGGATAAATGGACAAAAAGAAAAGAAAACTAAAAAAGCCAGTAAGTAAAAGCAGGCAGGAAACTAAGTATGATTCAGTGCAAAGTGCTTTTCATTCACTCCTCTGGAATTTGTACCATCCTGTTTAAATTTCTGAGCAGCACTGAGCTGCACCAGCCTCCATTTCCTTTCCATAAAATCTGGCATTGCACACAGCACATAACAGAGACCCTGCAACAGCTTCCATTAACAAACCACAAAAGTAGGACACTATAAAGTATCTGATGCACTSAAAAACTATTTTGGACTTCTCAGAAAACCTTGCAAAAATGGTTTGAAAATAAAGCAAAACAAAAGCAAAACCCACTATTGCTTTAGACTTATAAAAACCCACTGCCTTTAAAACCCCACTGTATCAATGGAGCAAGAATTTCCCACAATCTCTGTTGTTTACAGCTATACAAGAACTGGTGTGCCCACTTACTCTGTTCTTTACAGGCAGAACATCTGAGTAACAGAAGAGTTGTTACAAGCTCTACAACAGCAGCTGCCTGTAACTACCCAGCTAAAGCATGAGGAGAAACACATTTTGCTACAGCAGAACACTGCAAGAAAAAAACCCACAACCTTCCCTGCCATCCTGGATAATTATTTACCAGCCACAAGATATTCTGTTATTTTTGCATCAACACAAACCAGGTCAGCCTTTTCCAAAATACACTCAGAGGCTGCGTCGTCTTTTTTAACCACRCCAGCCAAGAAAGTAACATTTTATTTTTAAAAAGCCTCTTGCCATCTAATGCAGAAACAACAACTTGGCAAGATCTATTTCAGCTTATGAAACTCCCTGAGGTACTCAAATATCAGGTCAATTATTTAACAGCATCCCCTGTGAGCTGCAGCCTGTAAGTGAATCTGTGTCACAGGCAYCTGGATCTCTGCAGACCCATCATGAACCTGCACAGGGAGACAAGGTGTCATCACAGAAAGGCCTTTTCTCCCCTCACATCAKTCTAACAGTCAGCTGATTGCACATGCACTATTCATGAAGTTACACTTGTGAAGTTTAACAGTTCCACACAGTCCCAAAATGACAAGCAGGGCTAAGAATAAAGCTGGAATATTAAACAGGAAAACAAAAGTGCGCCGCACGGCTGGAGACAGCCCCGTGTCAGTGAGGAGCCTACRACCAGCTGGGTCCCTGGGAGTGCTGTAAATGCTACTCACAAGGTTCTGGTGGGGGTGGCAGAGGTGGTGGTGGCTCTTCAGTGGCTGCAGCTGCAGCAGCATTTGCTTGTGCAGCTTCATTTGTCATTGATCTGGTGATTCTGCCCTTACGCCGACCTTGGCTGTTGGCTGTTTTTCGGCCCCGAGGAGCTGCCTGCTCCCTCTCCTCTGTTTCCTCTGGTGCAACTTCAGTTTTGTCCTTTTCTTTGGTATTGTCTCTGGGAAAAGGTAAAATATAATTCAGTCACATTCACAGAGCCATTGTGAGCAGATACTTCTGAATATCAACGGACAAAAAACCCCCAAACAGAACTCCATGAACTCAAAAGATGCCTTTGGTGTAACAGAATTCACTTATTGCCCACAACTTCTACACAGATACATTATTTTGTCAACTTCAAATAAAATATGAACACTCCATGTGTGGTAGAACAYATGAGAAAAGCCCAAACCAACAAGMTATGGAAATTATTACATGTGCAAAATAATAATCCACTGATCTGATCAGCTCAGCAAGACAGAGAAATTTGTATGTCAAATAAAATTGTTTCATACACAAAACAAATAATTTTCAGTCCAGATTTCACTGTCAGGCTAATGCAAATCCTGTTCTGATCTTTGCCAAAACCTGCAGTCTAGGGTGAATTCATRCATTTCAGCATATACACACTTACTTAGATTCCTCCTTCTCATCCTTCTCCTCCTCATCTTTCTTTTCCTCCTCTTTTTTTTCTGATTTGTCTGATTTTTCCTCTTCTACCTTTTCTTCTACCTTTTCTTCTTGAGAAGGACGAGCAATCTGCTGCTGAAATGAAACAGGATTGAGATGATAACTTGGTYACACAAAGGTGCAGCATCCTGTCCTCAGAGCAGCACAAAAACTGGTGCTGCCTTACTTCCCACTTGATAATATTTGAACTTTCAGGCACTGCAGAGTGGTCAGCATAAGAACAGAATAACTCTGCTTTATATCTTATAAATTCCATGGAAGTTCAGCATGGAGGTGATTGTGTACAATCACACACTGGCTGCTGKGTGCCCCACTAAAAATGAACAGCTAGGTTTTAGAAGTGCTGAGGGAGGTCTGACCCATGTAGTGAGGGTGTTGCTCCTCTCAGATTTTATTTTTAACTTTGTGCATTTTATAGTGAAACATGATCTTACAACTGGGGAGCAGAAGGTCTTGGAGCATGAAAGTTATCAGCAACTCCAAGCTGCTTTCTCAAAACTGTCACTAGTATTTAAGAAATATGATTGTCAAAAAAACTAGATTGGGAATTTYAGACTTACATTTCCAGTGAGTTTACACAAGGAATTATTTTAAAAACCCAACAGAAACTCTTTTCTGTACTGAGATGACAGTTTTACAAGCCCAGTAAACACTGTGCTTGTCTCAAACAGACACCCAGCCTACATTTGGCAGTTCATGGGAACACAGGGATAGAGAACACAATTCATGGAAGCACAAGGACAAGACAAGGACAGAGAATTACTGTTCTAGCAYTTCATGAACTTGGATTTTACAATCCACTGAAAAATTCCTCAAAATAGGCTTCTCTTTTTCACAGAGGAAGCCACCTCCCTATGAGTGCAGCAGCAGGTGTCACTGTTTCACTGACTAAACTGAGGCTGCAAATAGTCACAAACTGACTTGGTTTTGACATTTTAATAATGTGAACTGGAGCAGAAACCCTAAACAGAATATGGAGAGATCTTATTATCATCTTGCTGCAAATTACTAGCAATTAAGGTGCTGGTTATTGATTATGCAAAGACTTCCTTCAAGCAAGATGTCAGAGACATGCTAAGATAAATTATYTCCACCTTGCTGGAGAGATTGATCTGAAAACAAGGAGTTAAAACTGCATTAAGAAAAATTAAAGAAAATTATTTTCCATCTCATCTATTTAGAAAACAGCTGTTGAAAATCTTGATCTTACCAGGCCAAGTTAACAGCACTTGGTTGTCTGTTACCCAGGAACTTTATTTAAGCTGCACAATCAATGCAYAAACACAAACCTGGAAGGAGTCGAAGCCTCGGTCAGCGACGTTCCTGCACATTCATCTGCTGACTGAAACTTTTACTGCCACCAAGGGGATGGGCTTGAGCTCAGGGCACGGCTCTAAAGGGCAAAACCCACCCCAGCAGCCACATCACACAGCTCCTCAGCAGAGGCTGCCTGACCCAGCAAAGTGTTTATTCCAGGAAATGGTGTCATTCAGCCACTTAAGCTGCCTGCAGCAGTGCTGCCCCTCTCACAGTGCAGCCTCTAATCTCCCCGGAGTCACCAGAGGTGATCCCCGTCACTCACAGGCTGAATTTCTGGCTGCTCACATCACTGGCCTTCCACCTGCTGCCCTGCCACTGGCTGCAGCCACACACCCTGCAGGGACACAGCCAGCACTGGCCACCAAAGTMATTTAAAAYTTCACTTCAAGACACCTTTCARTGAGTYATTTAAGGAATTCTCTGTAATCRYAGAATCACGGGATGGTTTGGGTTTGAAGGGACCTTAAAGATCAATTCCAAACCCCCTGCCATGKGCAGAGACATCTCCCACCACACCAGCTTGCTCCAAGCCCTGTCCTGAACACTTCCAGGGACAAAGAAGTTAAAGCACAATACAGCCACAGCTTYCTCTCAATTCTATGATAAAAACTTGCTCTACATTTGACAAGCTTTGGTTTAAGACACATCTGTTCAGTTGCCCCTGKGACACTCTGAACAGTTTAGGCAGTATTTTATAAAAAGCCTTTTCTAGACCTCTTTGAGGACAAACATATCAGAATTTTATTAACCTTGCAGCTCTTCACATCCTGGATCCAGCACTCAGCTTCTCTCAAGTGGAAGCTCCCACACTGAAACCTGAGCCAAGCTGTGCTCACTGCATTCTCTGAAGGACTTCAATGTCCTTACCATGATTAATATCTCCTCCACTGCAATATTCCATTTGCTTGCCTTCTAATTTACAAAAATATATGAACTATTAAGAGTTTAAGCTGAAGCACCTGTTATTGGCCKAAGCCCATCCTGGAGCACCTCATAAATCTTACATGACTTGTGTTTGCCAATCAGCAAGAAAGTTTCAAGTTGCTACTGAGAGATATGAAAAATATCAGCTTCAAACAAAGCTGGGGCACAGGAGAGGGAAGGGGGTGAGCTGCTCTCTGCAAGTGTAAGATAAAAGTTCTGGCAAGCCAGGCAGTTCAACCCTCTCAAGTTCTTTTTTACTAGCTGTTATAGATGTTGCTAATTAATCATAAATAAAATTATAAATACAAATATGATTTTTGGCACCACATAGYTYKTKAMTAKTMAMRARCTAACTGCAATACYTCTGAATTTAAACTTCCAGAAGTGGTAAAATYTCCCTTTATGAGTGCTGAGAGTATTTCCTTGAGCTGGCAAGTCCAGAGCTAAAAACCTGGCACTTTCTTCACAAGCACACATTAACTGGCCAGCAGTTGCCCAAAGTTTAGGGATCTGCTGGAGCACTTAGAGTGGATCAACAACCAGCAATTACAGAGTACAACTCTGCTACAATTCCAAGAGCAAGTAATCTGAGCTGAAACAAACCTTCAGAGCTCCAGCTGATGGATTCAGTTACTCACATATAAATCAGCACTCACAGGAGCAGTCACAAASTCAGGCAGAGCACCTTGAGCTGAGTTCACCAAGCAAATCCATGCCCTTAAAGCTGGAATTAGAATCTTTCTGTTCTATACATATTATCCAAGGAAAGCAAGCATTTACAGATAGAAAATCCATCCAAATTTTGAATTCTAACAGTTCCAATATTCTGAAGTTTCACGTGGAAAAGACATTTAAATATACAGTAATGACTTTTTAAATATCTGAACATCTCCAGTTCCACTGCACCACAGCTGAGCCAGTTCTGTCTCCTCACCCAGCAGAGGCACCCCTCAACAAGGGACACTTCCCATGATCACACCAACCTCATTTAATAATGGCACCAGAAACTGTCACACTGCCTCTGCTAGGTGTCCACAGTGATTGTCCACATTTGGGCAATCCTGTTTATTTTCTTTTTTTTTTCATTTGCCACACATCCAGACTAACTGCAACCCTTCCCCAACAACAATAACCCTTCCTGTTAAAAAGGATTATTAGGCTCAGAAATTCTACCWGAAGTCCTGGCACAATACAGGTTATTTCCAGTAATTTCTCCCAGCAGAGCAGAAGCTCTGTGAAATCCTGTGCACAATGACAATGGCCTTATCCTAAGCAATCTGTCATTTGTGGGGTACACACAAGGTGCTGTCCCAGAACACCAGCCCATAACTGCAAAGGTTTAAGTACAGCACCACAGAAACACAATCCCAGGGTGTTTCTACTGAACAGGATCCACTCCTCAGCTGAAGCTGTTTGCAACAATTTTATATTTAAATATACAGTTACTGGGACTCCTAGAAAACATTCAGTGTTTGTGTATTTCAGGGCAATGTTTACTGGTTTGCAGAGCAGATTTGTGCAGTCCCAAAGTTCCAGGGTGATTTTGTTGTCCAATACCCACATTAACCCTGCTAGCCCAGCACAKGGGTTTATAAAATGCTGTTCTTTTCCTCCCTGAAGACTTCCAAAGGAACACTTCCTGAATCAGCAGGATTTTCTATTCACATGCATTAAATTGGTCTCTTTCTTCTGGCTCTGAAGTTCCAGCTTGACTTTGAGCCTGACCACCAAATAAAGATCACTATTAATTTCTGCTTTTTGACAAACACTGACATTATGAACTGATTATATATTTTCCACTGTAAGTCACATGCTGAACCTAATTTCTCTTGGCTCCAATACAGGATTTAATGATGGATTCAACCTCAAGGTCTGTGGCAGAGTCCTCAAAGAAAATGAACTGACATATTAAAACAAGTAAGAAATGTGCAAAGGAAGAAGATATTCCAGGGAATTAAAACCAAACTAACCAACAACACCCTAGAGGTCAGGATCACTTAAATTTTAAAAGGGCAACAATACAATAAAGGAAAATAATTATTTCCCCCCCCATGCTTATAATACTCTATCTCAGATAATGAGACAGTTGTAAAYATGAAGCAATAAAATAACAAYACCCAAGTGATGAATAAATTCAATGTACCTGGTTTCTTCCCCTGCGTTTGCCATAATTCCTTCGCACAAGGGCTTTATAATTTTCATTTTTCTTGGTCAAATAATAATATAATACACAGTCAGGAACATTCTAAAGTGAAAAAAGCAGGAGAAAGTGGGGTTTATTCCTAATGAAAAGGTAAGATTTGACTTTTTAATTTCTCCAAACACTTAAAACTATTCAGCCTGCAGACTAAAATAAAAAAGCTTCTGTTTATTATAATATTGGAAAGTTAAGCTCTATTTAACTTAAAAACTTAAATTATTTTTAATTTAAATAGACCCTTTTTTATATATTTAAATATATTTCATTTTTTATTTTTATTTTAAATAAACCCTAAGCTCTATTTATATTAAGAAATAAAACCTTTCTTACCTTTCGTTCCAAGTAGGAAGCAATCAGACCAAAGTTCTTRGGATGTTGGACAAACCTGTTACAAATCAGAAATTATTTCAGTTTAACAACATAATCCATGACCAAGCAAGCCAAACATCCTTGCAAACAATCTGTTCCACCAGCAAGCCCTTAATTTACATGAAATTAGCCTAAAAAGCCCAGTTTTCAGATTGTGCAAATTTAGAACTGAGCACTAAAAATGATAAAATAAAGTCCATATCTACAATTCTCATTTTAATCTTAGCACAAAACTAAAGTACTTYTGAGAAAATTTTGTACATAAGGACTAAATGCATGTGAGCATGCTCAGATGAAAAATAAGCCTAAAACCTTTGCAGTATTTATTACAGCCCACTGAGAACATTAYCAAATATTATTGCACAAAAGCTTCAGCATTCCTGRTTTAGCTTCATGGGGTTGGGCATTYAACTGTCATTTTAAAGGAATAARAAGMMAAKAYAAGAAAGGCCATTACTTTTCCTTAAAAATCTCCTTCTCATGATCTGTCCAGACATTCATGAACTGCCTGTCYTTATAAACTTTCATGGGATCCTCCATCAGCCCATTCATGTTGATGAACTTCACCCTTCTCTGCTCTGCATCGAACATCATGGGAGGGATGACAGAGAGCTGCCTCATTTGCTTCTCATTGTTCTGCACAACAAAAGACAAAGTCAAGAACACACCAAATGCTAATACTGATGTTTACAGTTCTTGGATTWCACAGCTCTTAAAGCTCCACGTTCACAGGCAGCTTTTTGGAACTTCTTTTTGTRCACARCTCTTGCAGAAGYTGTCACTGTGGCAATGAATGCTTGTGGGCAGCTGAAGGAAACTGTGTCACAACTGATGAAACAGCAAAATGATGGAGGSTTTGAGAAAAGGAAGAGTTTTCACATGTTTGTTACAGCTGTGAAAAACTAGGTTGCAGCAAGCCTGCAGTGAAGAGCCACACGAGAAAAATCTAGGGCAGATACAATTAGAAAGCAAAACCCTCAAAAAAGTGTTTTAAGATCTGCTTCAAGCCACACTTCACACAGATTCTCTTAAAGAGAGAAGAGCTTTCTCTTCTCAATGAAACAAAGCCTTTCATGCCAGTGAAAGGATATTTTGTGGCTGTGCTACAGCAAAGCACAGGCAGCAGCCTCACCTCCTGCTCAGAGAGTCCATCGATGATTTCTGAGATCTCGTGCTCACTCCTAGCAATGGTTGCTGAAAGGCCAGCCCCTCTCTGGCCAACTCTGAAACAGGGCAAAACACAAGGGGAAAGGATCAAGTGAAAAATCAGCTCTATCTGCAGGTTTTGGACACCACAACAACCTCCACARTTCCTTATAATGCTTTCTTAAGGAGAGTCAGAGCACAAACTCTGTCATGTCCTGCCTGGTTTTACAGGGAGTTTGCAGAGCTCAGCAGAAAGGRCACAAAAAAAGGTGTTGGCACCAATTCCACTGCTTTAGATAAATGAGTTTGCTTCTGCTGAGCATGAGAAATGTTCATCAGTGGCACAGAAATTATCCCCTTAATTAGTACAACTGACACACCTTGAAAG
>CADDXX010000554.1:495508-522208 GCA_902810485.1 Alauda arvensis | reverse complement strand
TTTTTTTTGTTAAGGAAACCACACTAAATTTGCTTTTTATCAATTTGGTCAAGTTACTAATACAGCACTGAGATTTGTTACAACAAAAGAAAATTTTCCACTGTTGAACTGATAGGCAGAGCAGTAATTTAGGAGAATTTTTCAGCTTGTGATCTTTACCCTTTGGAATAATAACATATAATATAATACACTACAGCATGTGGGTCAAAAAGCATTTCAGAGGTAAAAATCCCTACTAAACGGAGAGGCAAAATACCTCAAAGATTTTACTGAATTCATCCATTTGCACAAAATTTGAGGAAAAGTATTTGCATGGCAATAGTATTAGAGCACAGCTGCAGGCAGAGAAGCCATTATTTTACAGAATATAAATATAATGTAAAGAGAAGACCCCTTCCCAATTAGTTTGTAATTAAAAAGAAAGTATATATTCCTAAAGCAGAATTTCTTATGAGTGCTGTTCCCTTCTAACAGTTTACTTTCTTCTTGATGCCACAAAATCTTGCAGCCTTCACAATGCACTGCAAACTCTCTGCTTTCCCCATGTTTTATGACAGACAGGTGATGTAGACAGAGGATTACAAGAGAGGAGATCAAATCTTTCTGGGGCTTGAACTCTCCAAGGTGTACTGAAATTATTTCRAACATCAGATAAACAGATTTCAACACAACTGAATCAAACTTGACCTAATTCTAATTTAAAYCTTATCTCTCTACCTACAGTACTGCAAGGTGAACTCTCAAGTGAATTGCACTTCATTCCTTTTAAGATTCCTTGCAGTTTCCATCTAACAAATGTCTGATAGATTCAAATTAAATAATAGGGCCTTAATTGTAGCACCTTGAATATTTTAAAATGCAAAAACGTCTGGAATAAAATTACCTGGCAAGTACAACAAAAGATCAGTCAAATTGTTAATTAAGAAGATTAATGGTTTTTGAGTGTGGGGGCTAATGAATACAGGGATCATGAAACACAGGAGCAACACAGACAGTGACAGAAAAATACCAGTGTAAATTAGGGTGTGTGCCCAAAATGARCAGGCTCAGGGAAGCTGATGCTCCAATTGTCTTCAGAACTCCACAAACCCCTTTTTGAGCAGCTTAACTCTCCTCATGTCACTGCCACCACAACCTAAGCAGCCCTTGTAATTGGCCCTTTTCCTGTGCTCCTTTTGGAAAATATGGGGTTTAAGGGCAGATCTGCAAAGGGATGTGGGAAAGGAAACCCCCATCACCACAGCAGCCTGAGAGGACACCAAGGGATGGGGCTGGCACAGCTGGAGGGGACAGATGTGACAGTGGACAGATCATGGAGATCCTTAGGATGGGAAGAGAAACTTGAGCTCAATGCCATGGAAACACAGTGAACAAAGGGAAGAACATTTCACTTCATACTCTGTGACACACTAATATTCTTTTTAAAGCAATAAAATAATGGGCATCGAACTTAACCATTAACTAATTCTATTATAAAACATTTTAAAACTTAAGACTGAAGAGATATTTTGCAGGAATATTCCCCATCCCCAGCAATACCTTTGGAATCTTTCTTGCTGCTCYCTCTGCTTCCTGATTTCTGGGAACTGTTTCTCGTAGTACTCCCGTGTTTTGCTCTCCTTGGCTTTCCTGCGTGGATTRTTCTCTATCCTGTCAACTTTCTTCTCCCATGCCTCCATCAGCTGATCATAACGTTGGCAGATCTTCTGTTCCTGTTCAATTTGAAAGCAAACCTTGAGCTCAGCAGAATACAMCAAGTGATCAGTACATGACACATGGGCAGGCTCCTGGAATGGACTGATTTTTCCTGCTCCAGTCCCATGTTGAAAATGACTTAAACCAAATTTCCAGCACAGAGAAGGTGAGGAAGTAGATACAAAAATATAGATTTTGAATATTATACACTATTTCTTTGCTTCACACACCCTAGTGGCATTTGTTAATTATCATTACTGCCTTCCAGAAATATCCCACACTTGTTTTAGCTTAAGGTCTTATTTTTCTAATCAATTTATTTGGGAATGCAAGACAAAGGTCCAGACAGAAAACCAGCCAGGTGCTCCCTTTGGAAAATCTTGSTGCTCTTACCCGTTGTTTTCTTGCATGGTTCCTTCTTTTAAAGAACAGGATCAGCTTTTTCCTCATCACCTGGTTGCTGGAAAAGAAAATTAGGGGGAAAAAGTGAACTACATAAGAATCAAGAACTTCAAAACCACTCTACAAAACCCATCTCAATTCTAGATGCCAGGTCTTTATTATGAGTAACAGTTTCAGGGTGAAAAATAAGGCAAATTCCCAATGAAATTGGGATACCTAAATCACCTAATACTGTATTTTTTCAGAGGAGATGCTAGAAGATGGCTGGAATAACCAATTGAGAACAAAAGATTCCAATTTCAAGGCAGATGCTCTCCTTTACCACAAGAGAGATAATATGCTAAAATGAGAAAAATTGGTTTAAGCTATTATGCTTTTATGGGGGGAAAAGTCTTTGCAATTCAGCCCTWAAGTTAAACTTTCCAATATATTATTCAAGAAATAAGCACTTTGGAACTGCTGTGCAAATCTGTTTGATGGAGTGGAGCAAGAATTACATTTTTAAGAGATGTTTTTMAAGGACAGCCAGCTTAAGTTTTATTATTTATTTTTGTCTTTAAATGAAGATGGAAAGCCAGGGCTTCCCTCTGCCTTCAGCACATACAAAGCACATCTTGCAGAAGTGTTTTACAAAAAGAAATCAGAAAGTTACATGGACTGGAAGCTTTTAATTCTGGTTAAAACTCACACATCCTATTGGGAGGTGACAGCAATGAAAAATGTGAGGGAATGTTGAGGTYCAGACCCCCTGAAAGGGACAATGAGAGGGAGTTAAAGCACTCACGTTTTGATGTTTTCATGGTAGACCTTGGTGTCTGAGGGCTGGTTGTAAAGTGGCTGCAATTTGGGATGAGAAAGRAACACTCAGCACTTTGCAATGCATGGAACTCTAAATGTGTRTGCAACACATTTAACAAYATTTTAGTATTCTGAGAACAGTGCACTCAATCTGAGATGCAGCAGAGCTGAAGGCACTACAAGATATTCAGCACAAAGCACAGATTTCATTATTTAAAATTAGATTATAACTACTCATGTATATAACAGTACTTCATTTCTTCATACTTCAAACTGTTCTCTCAAATAGATTAAAATCTATTTTAAAAATGACCCTTACATGGCCAATGAACTCAAGCCCCARCTCACCAGTGCCTTTAGACACACATTTCTTCTATACATATACAGAACTACAGCTGTTCAGCACAACAGAATTAGAGCAACTGGCAACACAGAAAAAAAAAACCAGGATTCCACAACTTACCAATTCRACTTTTGGACCAAGACCTTCAAAAATCTTGTGAGCTTCTTCTGCTTTTTTCTGCAAATAAAATTTTTTTGGTATAGTCTGAGTAAATCCTGTGAAGTTCATGTCAAATGTGGATCTGAACTCTGTGTTCTCTGCTAAACCCCTGCCTGACCACACAAGATCCTTCTTAACCTACTTCTGCAGTGTTACCTCAGCAAATAAAGAAACCTGGACCTGAGTTGTGTGGCAGTGACTCTGATCTCCAAGTCTGGGAGCTGACAGAGCATAAAGGCAGAAAGGAACTGACCTCTGCAGTTCAAAAAACCCATGCATTTCATARTACAGCAAATAATTCTAAAGAGGAAGAAAGGCATCCAGTAAAATAAAGTAGAATTAGCTTTGAAAAATGGAATTAAGAGACTAAAATTCTCCACCTGCCAAATGTGGGAGTGTGAATCCATGTGTACATAAACACACAAAGTGTGTCAAAGGTCCTCTGCTCACACTAAGTGAAGACCACAAAATAATTCTAACTCCTCTTTGCATGGAAAGCTTGGGACACAGTTGTACTGTACAAAATCCAGCATTGTCATGCAGAGGGTTTTTACCTCCTCAAATTAAAAAAAAAAATAAATTTATTGTAATAAAAGTTAGCTGTTCCTCTAAACCACAGAATAAAATCTGGAAATTAAACAAACATATACCACTCTCACAGAAGATCACAATACTTTCAAAACCCCCAGATATCTGACTCCCTAATCTCAAACTACCATGGGAAAAAAAAGGCAGGAAGCATTTTTGCTGTTACTGTTGGCAATATTACTGAGCTCCTGAACTTTTCTCACCACTTAAACAACACAAGCTCATAATTCACCAATATATTACTTCTTCATATCTGTTCATGTATCCAAACCTTAAGTGCCAGAAGTCAGAGTTTATAAAGAAGGCACAAAATCCTACAATATCTGCAGTTTTTTCTCTCTTCAGCTCATTTAAAAGTAGAGTCTGCAGACAAATTTGCCAGCTCATGTGAGGAACAGGGAATTGAAGATGAATTTGAGGCATTTTTTATATCACACACTTAAAAGGCTTTATGTGTGTGTGTTTATATATATATGTATATAAATAGATATATAGTACAGGGGTCTGAGACCCACAGCTCACAAGATAGAAGGAAGATTCCCACAACTGAGAATAAAAATGCCACAGAAATGTCTTTTCTTTAAAGAAGCAAATGAATAGTCTCAGGTTTTCAGGTGTTTTTGTGCCCTGAGAATAATAAATAGTTTGAAAGAGAGCCCAAGACTGTGCAGTTGTCTTTGAAGATTTGTTTATTCTTATCTCTAAAAGTTCTGTCTGTCCAGAGTGAAGTTTGCAGAAAGCCAGAAAAGCAAAATCTGACCTCCCACAAGGGTTCCTGAACATTTATACCCTAAATTATGTTAACAATGTTTTCTTTTAAGTACCAATAACTATGACCCATGTTAGACAGTGCAACTTTACCTTAACCCAATGATGAAAAGGCCACCACTGCAAAGACAGAGGGTAATGGAAGAAGGAAAAGGAGAACAGACACACCCAAATCCCTCCATCTTTGTCCCTTTCTACCTAYRTAGTAAAATCTAAAAATTCTACTTTTCACCCTGTGACATATTAATAATTATGCTAATTAAATTCTTGTGACTTTAAATCTTCCCATAAAGTTGGCAGCCTCTCCCACAGACTGAAATCAAAGGMASTGGTACTTCTGACCCCTTGCCAGGGTCTYGGACCACCTGGGGCAGCCAAAAGAACGCCCTGGGCTCTGACAAACAGTAAAAGAGGGGTGGGCAAATCAGTCAGAGAGGAAATCTGGCCCCATGGAAGGAAGTGAAGAGGTGCTGAGTGGCAGCACAGAGGCAGGGAGAGCCCTGGGGGGTGCAGGGGACACTGACCCTGTTCTCATCGTAGATGATCTGCACGATGCTGCGGTGCTTCTGCTCCACGGGAGGAGGGGACAGCGGCCTCTCGGGCTCSGGAGGCTTCGCAGCTTCTTCTTCAAGTTGTTGCTAAGAGACCAAAGAAAGAGAATCAGCCATCCATGCTCCCCCCAGCAGTAATTAGTCACCAGAGATAAAATACGCAGCTGATCAGTCAGCAYTGCCTCTGATTTGGCTTGGCATTGACAGGGCATGAATGAAATGGTTTTAATGCTCACAGGGACAATAACAAGGCTGGTTTTTGTACTATTGGGAACTCAAATTACCTGTTTAGGAGACTCACCTGCCTTGGATCAGATTTGTTTCAGCTTGACAGTTAAAGCCACTGTCACTTTGTGATTTATCATTATTTAACTYTAAACAGAAGTATCAGCTTTGGAGAACAGTTATATCAGAGCTGCCTTCTCACAGGGGAAATAAAGCACAGAGCTGCCTTTCTGCACTCTAGATGTTCAAGTGTCACCATTACTGCTGTCTTATGGTTTCAAAAGGTACAAAAGTCCTTCTAACACTGCACAGAGAACATCATTCTAAAGGTACTTCACAGCAAAAATAAACCACTCCACATGCATTAAAGTTCCAAGACTGTTACAATACCAAACAAGCAAAAAAAAAATACCAAAAGCAAAAAAACCCACCCTGTAATCCTTTCCTAGCTACTACACTGCTGTGATTTACTTTCACATCAAATAACTCTGGTTCAGTGACATCTTCATTTTTTAAATATCCTTCACCCATGTCTGCCAGAAATACACAGCAAAGAGCTTCTGACACCAGGGATCCATCCTGCCTTACAGTCCTGGCTAGCATGTGCTACATTGCTGTGCAAGTCCCTAAAATTTTAGCAGAATGCCCTAAGACAATTACTTCAACATCAGCTTTGTGGGGTTTTTTAAGTCAAATCACAGATAAATGTGCACAAATGATCCTTCATAGCTGAGCTGCACAGCACTTGCTGATTTGGTGGAAAAGTGCACAGAGATAAGCATCACTAACACACAAACAGGTACTCAGTGACATCCTTTTTTTGTTTTTCTGTTGGAGGTCACTTTACAGATCATTAAAATTCAGACAGAATTAAATGCTTCCAGACCATAAAAACACACAGCTCCTGAGAGTTG
Source organism: Alauda arvensis (assembly GCA_902810485.1). NCBI lineage: Eukaryota > Metazoa > Chordata > Aves > Passeriformes > Alaudidae > Alauda > Alauda arvensis. The sequence continues at coordinate 515,765 of CADDXX010000554.1, read as the reverse complement.
TCTGTTTGTTATCCTGGACCTACAAGTTAACAAATCCTACAGTGTAACTCTCATTTCCTTCAGAGTCCCAACTAAAACAGAATAAAGCTGGCACTTTTTCTATCTGGATCTTTGAATGTCAGAAAAGGAAAAGGAAACAAGGACTTTGTTTTTGTCAATGACTAACAGATGCCTCGATTGAAGGGTGGGTTTACTTGGCCACAACAGCTACTGGGAAAGCAACAACTTCTGCCAGCAAACACTTCCTTTGCTTCCAGTGGCTGAAGAGCAGTTCTCTGATGCAAAGCACAGCCAGGGCCACACAAACAAAAAAAAGTGATATTTCCTCCTTTATTTCTCTGTTCTCTGTGTTTATTCACACCCCTCCTGCTGCACTTTCCCCCAAGGCTGGCCTTAGCTCCAGATGTTAGGATCTCTTGCTCTTGGGAAAGCAGATAATCCAGGGACTTTGTACAAGCTCTGSTTTTGGAGATGCATGCAAGGGATTCTCCCCTTGCACAGACTGTGAAAGAAGAAAGATGATCCTCCCCTCAGCCAGCAGGCAGCTCTGAAGCTGAAATTACAGTCACAGTGCCCTTGTTTCACAGCAGTTTCAAATATAAACCCATCTACTGCTGCTGGCTTTCTCCTGCTTTCAAAAACGTTTAAACCTCTGCGATGTCCAACTTATTTAAATTAAATCSTACACATCACCTTTCCTTTTCAACTCCTTCATCTGACTGATGCAASCAAAAAATCCACCACCACCAAATGAGGTTTTTCCACAGCTCTTCCACTGGCAGAACACAAGAGCAGTGCCTGCTGTGCTTACTTGCTTTTTCTTCAGTTTGAGGATTTGCTGTTCCACCTTGGCAATCTCGCGATCCACGCGGTCCATGCTCTGGATCAGTTCTTCCTTKGACAGCTTGGAAGGTGAAGCATTTTGGTCCTCCCCACAAGGCTGACCAGAAATTGGAGAAGATGGTCCCTCATGCTTTCCTCCAAAAGCTGGGTCCTTCCATGGGCACAGGAGATGGGGGGGAGATAGAAAGGAAATCAGTCATCACTTGGGAATGAGTGCTCAGTAACCAAACAGCCAGGAATTAACAACAATTTCCAGTTATCTGTATCTCTGAGAAGTCAGTTCAAGTTTTCATAATGCTCTAAATCTTTTATGATACTGGAATTTCAAAGTGGTTTTTTTTTAACCATACTGCAATATTTACCTTGAAAGCAAAACAAGAGCCAAATGCCTTCCTTTTAAAATACATCTTTATAAATGTAAACAGTAACTTTTATTTTTGAAGGAAGGGTTACTTGAGAGCCACTCCTCAATACTCTGCACCTGTACTGAGGAGGATGTTCTTGAAGATAACCATGACCAGCCTGATAAAGCMTATTTGGAGTTAGTTGTGGTTATAAATGTGAAGTTCTCTTGAATTTAGCTCTAATATTCAATACCTAAAATAGAAAATACCCACCMCAAACTAGATTGTCCTAGATTTAGCCAAAATGAGACAGTGACAAGCATAATTAGTGTTATGTAAATAAGCAGATTCATTTCAAATGCTTAGAAGAGAAAAGGGGGTGGAAGGAAGTACTTTGACTATTCAGTCCCAATGTTAATTACAGGAAAAAATGGACCTGAATGCATTTGCCAGCAGCTTTCAGTTGAAAAGCAGAAATATTTCATGCACTATGCTACAATCATTTTACAACTGAGCTTTGAGTGACTTGAGTGGMAACTCAGAATTCCACTCTATTTACTGTGTTTGAGTCAGACTGTRTAAGAGAGTAACACTTACTCATGATCACAGCTTCTGATAATGTRCAAAAATAAATTTTTGGGATTAAAGAAAGAACCTAAACAAACAAAAAATTAACCTAACAGAAATAAATCCAATTAGCTCACTGCAACACAGGAAGTTACTCCTTCAGCAGGGTAACAAGTGGCTTTACCTTCTTAATATCTGCAGATCTCAACCCTTCCTGCAGAGGATGCACTAAAGGCAGGACAGTGGCTGCACTGACACGCTGGAAATGGGAATCAGACACTTGCTCAAGACGTGGTCGCTTCGATTCCAGTGAATCATGATCTGGCTGAGATGGACCTGGATGGAACTGCTGCTCATATCCAGTCCTCCTCTCCTGAGGCCTACACAGAAGAGATAAACTGTTAAAATACACATTTGTGATACAAGAAAGTTCCTCAATACTTTGCAGTTTTAAAGGAGATGCAATGTGGTRAAGCTCCTTCTAGACAGTAAAGCAGATGAATGTTTTAAAGTATGATCTTCAAAAATATAACACTTAAAACCCATTGGAAAAGAGAAAGTGAACTTGAATCTCAAATTAAAGGCACTCCTATCATTACACAACCTTAAAGAAACTCAACACTTCTACAAGGATATTGTTCAAATCAAAGCTCTGATTCAAATTATAAACACACCAAAAATCCATGAGAAAAACACAGTACTATATTCCACTGAAGATGGCCACAACAGCTCCATTATTGAATTTTTGCAGCCAAATAATTTTTAAACATACACAGAACACTTGAGATGAGCCATGAGTCTGTTTGGAACTTGATCTCCACTAAAATGCTGCTCTGTGACAGAAGCAGTCATTGATTCAATCCATGAGTCATTTAAAGACGACTCCTTCTGAGAAAAATGCCCAACAGTTATCACTTGCTGCTCCCAGTGCAGGGCACAGGATGTCCATAAAAAAACCTCCTATGCTTCAACATCTTCCTATGAAGTGCCACTGAAGAGATGACAGCAGCAGTTTCCTGCAGTTTGCCACAACTACCAAATAAGCTTTTACAAATTTACAGTCTGGGGGGGGKTGTGTGATTTACTACTGCTGTAAACTCAGTTTTGAGAACTCTAAAAGCTGCTGTGATTCTCAGCACTAAAACAGAGCCTTACTGACATTTTGCTGACACAAGATGAAGGCAATATGGAAGGCCCAGATTTCACTATCATCAAGTTATTTCTGGGAATATCCTAATGAGATTTTAAGCCAGACCAGTATTTACATAACATTCATCATGGGTATTTGTCCAGAACCAGATCGGTCAGTTATAGCCAAAATAAACCTCCTGCAGTAATCCTGCATATAAAGTTGCTCCTAGCAGATATATTCACTAAGAGTCCAAGGCAAAAGAAGGTTTTTACAAGCAGTGAGTGCAAGAAATGAAGAGGTTGTTAAAGGCACTAACACTTACTTATGACTGCATACCAGCAGCCTCACACACTGAAGAAYTGAGTGCAGAAATCATATTTTAATCTCTGCCCTAAACAGAAGCATGTTCCTGCTACACTTATTACACTTATTTTAATTCAGTCAATATTATTCTGCTCTGTAGTGGGATTTTAATCTCTGAATTTGATGTTCAGAGAACATTCAGTGTTCTTCCAGCTGCTSAAGATCCAAATAAACTGATTCAACCCTGCTYCCCCATCAGTGTTTTCAGCAGGTAAATCATGGCTCTAAGCAAAAAAGTGGCACATAAATATATTTTTAACAGAAAATAGTTTTTCTCTGATAACTCAAAAGATACAATCCTGTGTATTAGATCCAGAATTCTATCAGATGTGAAACAAATTCCCAACCTGTTGCCCAGAGCCCAGCAGACACATCAGACCTTCAAATAAGCAGTTCATCTCTGCCTCAATAACTACATTTCACAGCACATTAATTTCAGAGACATCACCTCTAAAGTTACACTTCTGAACTGCATTTTCCATTATCAGTCAATAGACAAAAGCAGCTCAGCAAAGAGCAAGCTATACAAACAGATTTTAAAGTATATCTGACATATGTTATCATTTSTGTTGTGGTCAGGGGATTCCTCCAGTGAATGCCTGACATTGTCAGAACAGCTCCTGGAACCTCCCAGCAGCACAGCAGAGAGATGTGCACTGCTCATCCCCCACGCAGCGACTCCTTTCCCTGGGAGGGGAGATATTGGCAAACTGAAAGCAAACTCCAGCATCTGATTCACTGCTGTGTCCACCCTGCCTGTCCTCAGGTCACCCCAGAGCAGCTGCACACACGAGATTGGTGCTCACACCCCCCCAGGCCGGGCTGCTCACCTGTCAGAGCCCGGGTGGAACTCGGAGAGCAGGGAGGGCCTGCGCCGGAGCTGCTGCTGCTGCTGCTGCTGCTGCAGGAGCTGCGTGGCCTGAGTCACCTCCAGGTGAGAGGAGCGATAGTCGGGAACGGCAAATTCCTGAGGGAAACACCCCTCGTGTTAATGGCAACAAAAACATGCAGTGACCACCAGCATCTCCAAAGGTATTCAAGACAGAGTGACATGGGATCCATAAAGGCTTATTCCAGCTCAAAAAATGTTTGCAAATGGCAGTTCTGAGATTTAAATAAACTTTAAAGAGTCTAAATATTTATACTAGGAATTCCACCTCATTTATTAGCAACTTCTAACAAAACAAAGATGAGTCAGCAGCAAGCAGATGAATAGCCTTTAAAAAACATCCTTGAAAATCAGTCTTGCACATCCAACTGCAAAGTGSTACAATGAGAGCAACCTCGAGGCAATTTCTTTTGTTACCACCTCAAGACATTTTTGTATCAGACACTATTAATCAGGACTGAGAGTCACACAAGATGTATCTTCCAATTGATACAATTTACAAAGTGAGGCACAAGATTATTTATTTATATTTTTGTGTGATCAACCACTTGCTTTTAAAAATTACATGCAGCTGGCACTAACCAAAGAGAAGCTCTAAAAGACATGTAATAGATCATTACCCATGAGATTCAGTTTTCATAAATTATCTAAAAATAAACACAGAGCAAGCCAAAAAGCTTCAGTTTTTTGAATTTCCTTTTGCTAACATGGAAGTAGAAGAAAACATCCAAAGTATCTGCAGCAGGAGGAGAATGTCATTAAAATGAGGGAAACCTGAACTGTTGTAAAGCCAACAGCTGGTCCTCCACAGCACAGAGCACAGGATGGCAGAATAAAAGCTTGGCAGAAAGGAGCAAGTAGGATATCCTTAGAAATCCTTTGCTCCCATTCTGGCCAGCAGAACYCAGCTGGCAGCACTGGTACAGCTGCTTCAGAAAAAAAAAATAAATCAGTGTAACACAAGTTTTTACACATTCTCCACCTTGCAGAGAATTTTGACAAGTATCAYATTTAACTTCCAGAGATTGCAGCCCAATACTGCAAGAGAAGTTTAGGAGCACAACCCCTACTGAATTTATTCAAACCATGAGAAAACAATGATAAAACCAGGACATTTATATTAACAAAGAGCAAGGAGGGCAAAGTTAAACAGAAGAAGCCACCCCACGAGTATTTAACAAAGCCACAGCTGTCCCCAGCAGGGCACGGGGATGTGTTTTCAAATGAGAATAACTCGTGTGATGCTGGTTCCAAAAGCAGGAAGAACCCCTTTCAGGCACGGCAAACGCTGGAATTGCAGCCTGGGGCTCCAGGCCGGGCTCTGGGTGTGCCCTTACCTGCTGGTGGCGGGTGCTGGGGAAGCTGTACTGCACAGAGTGCGGCGGGTAGCGGCTCTGCTCCGTGCTGAAAGCTCCTTGGTTCGGAGGGTAGCCTGAACTTGACATTATCAGGGAAGGAGTCTCCACAAAGCTGTGAGATCAAGAGCAGCAAGCAATCATGTTTCTAGGAAACCGCCTAAAGGGAAAAAGATCGCTGATAAGCACTGAAGTACCAGATGTACTCACAATACATTACAGCCATAGTCACCTAAGCAAAACAACCATTACCATTAAAAGCTTTTTCCTGATGTATTTATTTAATAGGTTACTCCAGTCTGAAACATGTTAACGGGTCTTAAATGGGCTCAAAATGAGACGTGTCAGCATTGTCTACACAAAGATTTGAGGATTATATTGTCGGAATACATCCTTTTACCAGTTACCAGTCGAGTTAGAATTTGACAAGAAAAGTAGGTCACTTTAAATACATTTTAAAGAGGTTATAAGTCTGTAGCTGGATTCTGCATTTACAGTAAATTTCCTTAGCACAACATGAAGTTCACTTCCATTTCTGCTAAGAAGTTTTTGGATTCCATGAACTGCTGCTGACTTTCAGACCCAGGGAGTCCCAGGGCTGCACTCARTGTCACCTACAGTTCATTAAATCCCAGTGCATTACTCAGGCCCTGAATGCCATCACCATCCAACAGCAGCTGGACTCGGTAAAAAAGGCACTCACAAAGCAGAAAACCAGCTCTGCCTCAAATGCCAGCATAGTTTGGCTCCTCCAGAAATGAATATAGTACAAAGCCTTAAACCAATCCTGCTTAGCTGACAATCAAAGACTACTTTGCCCCTGCTGCATTCTCCAGCTGCAGATGGAGAGCAAACACTGAAGTSATTGGGGGAAGATTTTAAATACTGCAGAAATGCAGACAAGTTCCCTATCAAAGTCTGAGCATGCCTGGGGCTGGGTAGAGTTCCAGCTGCTCAAGATCCAAATAAACTGATTCAACCCTGCTCTCCCATCAGTGTTTTCAGCAGGTAAATCATGGCTCTAAGCAAAAAAGTGGCACATAAATATATTTTTAACAGAAAATAGTTTTCTCTGATAGCTCAAAAGATACAATCCTGTGTATTARATCCAGAATTCCATCAGTTGTGAAACAAATTCCCAACCTGTTGCCCAGAGCCCAGCAGACATTTCAGACCTTCAAATAAGCAGTTSATCTCTGCCTCAATAACTACATTTCACAGCACATTAATCCACAGCATTTCACAGACATCACCTCTAAAGTTACACTTCTGAACTGCATTTTCCATTATCAATCAATAGACAAAAGCAGCTCAGCAAAGAGCAAGCTATAAAAACAGATTTTAAAGTATATCTGACATATGTTATCATTTCTCTTCTGGTCAGGAGATTTTTCCTCCTTAACTCTCCATCAAACAAACCTTTACACGTCAGACTACCAGAATAATGAGACAAATTTACATTTACCTCTTAAACCTGATTTTCAGCTATGAAAAATCAAAGAAAGACAACAGTTTTCTCTTTCAAAGCAATACTACAGCTCACTAGTAGTGTGCTTTATAGTAGCTATACATCTATTATAGTACCTATAATTCACATCCAAGTGACAGAATGTTTCACCATTAACATTTATTATACTTCATCATTCACACTGCATTCATTAGAGTACAGCTTTACCTACGATGTGATGGCCTAATGGGTCTGAGTCATATGATTTCCATTTCATCAAGGCACAGTGTCACAAAGCCAGCAGCTTCAGGTGCACACATTGGGAGAGCAGAGAGCTGKCCCTGAGCATTCCAAAAGAAAACCACTGATTTTCCTTTCTTCTGGACTTCCACAGGAATGAAAGCTATGGCACAAAGCTGTCAGCTCAGTCCAATGTTTACTGGTGGGGTAAGTGCTCCTGTCACAGGCTGGGGCACATCCATCAATAAATGAACTGCCTCCATGGTATAAGGATGCTCAAACATTTTCAGGTTATGGAAGTACAAATCTCAGGTTGATGAACTGCTGATGCCCCAACCTGTGCTCCCTCAGCAGCTTCATGTGCAGAGATCTGGAGAATCTGGGGGTGCAGAGGGGATCAAGACAGCCCCCACTTGAAAATCACACACAAATACAGGTCAACCACTGCATGATTCARGGTCCTTCCTAGTTTCTCTCTGCCAAGTTCCATCTGCTCCTTATTCCCACAATATTCAGTCAAAGCCACAAGTTGATCATTAACCCAGGTGCTGAAAGTTCAAGCCATGCTCACTTTCTCTGATGCTATAAAAGCCATTTCTCCATTCACAAGRACTTCAGTGGACACACTGTTAGGTTGGTGTTCATCTTGAAACCTATCACAACCAACTGCAGTTGAGGGCCTGCCCATCCCTCCAGATTCTGCATGGCCATGGAAAGATGAGAGAGAGGGCACGGAGTCCCAGAATGAGCATCCTGCATCCATCCAAAAAGATCAACCTAAACCCCCTGATGACTACAAGTTTTACATAAGACATAGGATAACACTGAATCTGATGACTTTCCTATTGAAAGCTGCAAGTGTCATCATGTTCATAACTGATATTTTTTTAAAAGGGAATAGATGAAAGTTGCCAGCAGAGGAAGGCAACAAGGAGCATTAGAGATTACAGTCATGGTCAATATGAGAAGTGAGAAGCACAGAGAGGAAAAAAGGAAAACATGAAGCTATCAGAGGTGGAGGACCATTCTTCCTCCTCYCTGAGAGAACTGGCCAAACAGCAGCAGAGATAAGGGGGTAAGAGTAGAGGAAAACACGTGGTCACATATTGGCAATTACAAGGTGGGGAGGGAACTAAAGGATGGGGATCCTGCATGGGATCTCATTTCTTCCAAGATAAAATCAACCCTGGAGTACAAACACGTAAAATGACACTGAAGCACAATATTCCCTCCCTTTAAGCCTCCTTTTCCTGTTACAGACACATCCTCATGCCTGCATACTCTCCTGATCTGACCCCCTCTGTGCCCTGCAGACCCCCCCATCTCCCAGGCTCCTACAGCATGAGCTTGTTTAGCCTCTCTGCTGGGAGGGGAAGGATTTTTCCTCAATTTTTGCCAGTAGAATTACCACCAATATTCTGCTCATTTCTCCCTKTCTTACTGCCTCAATTCTGCAATTGTGGGTGTAAGTGCTTGACTTCAACTCCTATTTCTCTGCAGGCAACCTTCCGACCTGTCAGCCAAAAGCATCTGCCTCTCTCTCCTCAGCATCTGCTCACACATTTGCAGCAGACACAGATTATTCTTCATCAATCCAGTTCCTGGGCAGTGAGGGCAGTGCCAGCTTCCTGCTGTAACCTCTCCAATTTCYATACATGCAGATGATGTTTAAATACAGCCATCCTTTTGCATAAAAGTGTAACTGTGTGTGCAGACTGTAAACAACCTCATCTGGGCTTTCCTCCSTGCTGTATCCTCTCATTAGTCATGACAAACCTCCTCTTGCTCTACCCAAAGCCAACCAGAATCCTCCTGGAAAGTTCCTCACTATTTATTAACTCTCTCTGCCTCTCTGATCCTTGCACTGCTTCCCCTCTCCCCTGCCAGAACAAAGGCTGCTCATCTTCATTTTCAGCATCCCTGATAAATCTCAGAAATCAGCTTCCAACCCTGCTCAATGCAAGATTCTATTTTTYAGACAAGTATTTTTGTACCTCTTCATATTATTCTGCAAATGTCAGAGGTTAAATACATAAACGTAGAAAAGAGCTGTTACAGACTTTGGAATTCTGCCTCATGTCTCCCAAAGATAAAGCYTGGGCAAACAGCTGCCAACCAGGCTGGCAAATTGTCTGTCTCACCAAACACTGACAATTMGAAGGGGCAGAAAGAAATATTTCTTGTTTTGCAGTTCAGAACCCAGATATTGTGTTAGAATGTTCCATTTCACTGACACTCCCAGACTCTACAGCAAAACAGATGGGGAAACTCAGTAGCATAAATGGATAATATTAAAAAATATTAAAATTACAGGACACACAGGAGCAAAGAATCAAAAAAGCAGCAGTTAAGTGAAGATACACAGGGGAGAAAAAGCAATGGCAAGAGTAATGGATTCAGGAACTGTGAAGWGATACTTGGCCTTGTGTTAATTTGAGCTTCTCAGGCAAAGAAATGATTTAACAATGTTTATTTCTAAAGGTATGACGATATTTCTGTCTTTGGCCAGCTCAAACTACTGAACAGATCCAATTCAGAATTCCCTTAAAAGCTACTGTTCACACTTACATTCACCATATGCAGGGAATTTTGAGTAAGTTAGAAATAATTTGGAACTGAATATTATAATGGCAACAATCAGGGTGTAATTTCAGCTTGATCTCCAGAACTCAAAATGCTTCAGAAGCAGAAGCACAAACTATCTTCAGCACACATGTGGGAAAATGAGTCACAGAAAGGTTAAAAAATCTATCAAAGACTCCCCAGGAAATAGTCAAAGTCTGAATCAGAAATAAGACTGGATTCTTGCAGCACTTTGAAGGCACTGCCTGAGTGAAGCAGTTCTTCACTTGGAAAAACACAGCAGGTTACAAACTGGGGTTATTTTTAGCAGGCCAGTTCCCCAAAGCCCTTCGCTGTGTGGCCACACAGACCTGGCAGCAGCTGTCCCAGGGCAGGGCAGTCACCTGCTCCACTTGCTGGAATATCCTGTCTCCAGCTCTTACCTCCATGGATAACAGAGCAGTCTCATGGGTGAACTCAGTTTTCCTTCAGCTATCCAAAACAAGCTGACATTTCTGCATTTAGAGTCCTTTTCGTGCCATCTTGAAGTGCTTAACCAACATTTGCTAATTAAATTTCACATCCTTTTGGGAATTTTCCTCGTCTTGTTTTTGAGCAAACTGAGTGTGATAGAAAGAGTGCAGAGAATGAGATTTCAGTCTCACCCAGGTTGGGGGATTTTGTTTTTATATCAGCAGCTTTAGGAAATTGAGCTCTGATGTAACTAACCCATGGCAGAGCAAGGGAGGCTCTGCCTTGCACTAGGGATCTACAATGAATCACAAATTAACTGAGGGGTATTTATTCAAAAAAATGAAGAGTGGAGGGAGTGTTTCAGCAGTTGGTTCAAAAGGCCTTATCCAAGGCATGATAACACWACTTGTAAATAATTATTTCTGTGATTTCACTTCATAAAAAGGTAATGAAACTACCTCATGGAAAAAACCAAATTCAGGCTGTATTTATGGACCAGCCTGTTAAAGCACACTGACCAGACTTCATGAATGACAGACCCTTCAAGACTCAATGCTTCAAATCACATAAAACAAATCAAAATTACAAGTCAAGAGTCACAYAAGCAAAGCCCTTCAGTGGATTGCTGGCTTTGCAAAACAAATCTTCCCAGTAGTATTTTGTTTTACCAGGTAATCATTAACCTGTTCAAACACTCAAACAAAAWCACCAAGTTTGCATCCTGGGGATATGCCATACACCAGAAAACACTCATATGTCCATTCAAGATTGCTAAAAATAGCTCAGTGGGTCCAATTCCACATAAAATGTTATTTATTTGAATTAATAATTCGAAATCCAATCTGAAATCCCTGTGCTCAGAACACTGCCAGTAGGGCTGCAAGCTCACACTGATTTAACAGTCTAGAAAGTCTTCCCTAAAAAAGCACCAAACACTTCCAGAGCACTCATCAGTGCTTCAGTCACTCCTCAGTGCCCACAGCAAAGCCAAATGACATTTATACAGATGGCAAAACTTAGTGACAAAGAAAAGAACGGAAATTCTGGTTCAAACTGATCTGTGTCAGCCCTGAAGCCTGGCTACAGAATTCTGAGAAGGGGATCAACAGATAGGACAATCCTGAAAGACAGAAGGTTTTCATTCAAGGACCTACCAGAAGGTTGATGCCTGAGCAAATTTAAGGACCTGTGTTCCAGCTACAATRGCCAAGCTCAAAGATGTACTGCAAAGTAGGAAAATCTGCTGGGCATACCCTCCAAAAGATGAAAAATTCTTTGTGMGCTACAAGCAACAGAAATGTTCAAAGGTCAGCACTAAAATTAAAGACAACTTGATTAATGGWCATTTAAATATGCCCCAGAGTACTGTGCTTCCCATTCCTGCATCATCCTCAAAGCTCAGGGCCTCTCCCACACTTTCTCTAATCTTTTTTCACTCTTTTTTCACTCAGCTTTATGCTGCAGAATACTCAAAAAGCTTGCAGTCAAAGCACAAGGACATATGCTATTGGAATGAACAGAAACAATKAATGTATTTTCTCCAAGTTGAGAACAACTCACTACTGAATTTTCCAAGMCAGTTCCACATGTGCAAATGCCTTTTCTTCTTCTGTGACAGACAGAAYCATCAATTCCCAAATACACCATAAATTCCCAAGAACTTTAATCTCAGACAGTTGCACTCCCTCTCCTCWCAAAGTTATTGATGGAAAAATCACTATTTCTATCCCTGCTAGAAATACAGTTAAAAAGTTTCATCTGTGAGGCTGTGTTTTACTACCAACACTGAACAACATTCTCTCCATTAATTATTAACATCATAGAAATCAAGCAACAGCAGGRTTTGAAAAATAGATGCTAAGAAAAGCCCAAACATCTGAATTCAACTCTTGTCACGCCCTGAAATTTCCATTAATGTACAATAAAATCTCATTTCTGAACATCCAAACAGTAACTCAGGCTCCTCAGTRCCTGACATATCCTCCATGACACATGGTAAACTTTAATTCAGCCAATTACAGACATGACACAAGTGAAGGAGCATTACAGCTGTCAATTCAAGATGTCACRTTCACTCTGTACTAGGAAGACTTTTCCATCTCCATCGAGGGAKCCAGGAAATTAAACCAGGTTTTTATACTCCATCATTTAATAGGAAAAGATTCTCCATTCACAGGTTATCAACTGCTTAAAGTACTTCAAGTAATAGTTTCTGGAACACTAAATATTAAATAAAGTATTAAAGAGTCATTCAAAGCAATTTTTGTTGCCATTCTAAAGGTGAAAATTGGTTGCATCCTTACACATGTAATTTAAATCCAAAGTCTTGCCAGATCTCAGGATCACATTGTTATGCTTCATCTTTAAATAACAGTTTCTTTCTCTCTCCTGCTACAAATACAAATAGATTGTCTGCTCTACCAAAATGGGGTTGATCAAATTCAGCTGACAAGATACTCTTCTCCTGGAAATTCTATTTTAATCCCTCCTGTAATTCAAAATTTTAAAGAAAAGTTGCTAATACCTGATTTCAGGGCCYAGGCCTGAACAACTTTGCTGCATTATAGGGGGAAATAACAGGAAAAACTAAAATCACGTTAACATCTTTGGAAGTTTTTGATCAATTACCCATTTCTCTACCAAAAAATTAAAAACAGAGGGATGCTGAGCACATCCAGTTCCAATAAGAGTGGAGATCTCCAGCATCCACTCTCCAATCACACCCTGGGATACAGAGAATCTCTGAGGGAGGAAAGCTGCTCCTGGATTTTCATGGAGGAACAGCTCTTCCACCCTGCCATGGAGCTCAYCCAGATCTCTTCTGCCAAGGAGGGTCACAATAACACCAAAACCAGCCAAAAGAGGTAGGAGGAAGTCCTCTCTTCAGAAATGGAAATTAAGGATGTAGACATTTCCTTGACTAAAAATACCACGGAGCGATGACTTAAAACTGAGAAGGGTACAAACATCACAGGGTTTTCTTGTTTCAAAAGTATGTCATAGAAACAAAGATAGCTTATTTCCTAAAACATTATCCAAGGAGCAGCAGATTCCTGGTTGTCTCAACATGGCAAATGGCACACAGTTAAAGCACACCATGAAAAATTGAATGAGCCAAAGAACCCAAATCTGCAGAACTGAATGTCCAAACCCTGCACAGGGAAGGACTCTCATTGCCAAGAGGGGACAGGTTTTTTCTGAGGTGACTCCAGCATTCCCAAATCCCAGACATCTCCCTCACCCCTTTTGAAGGGCCCTATCCCTGGCACAGGGGTAATTCCACCGGTTCTGAAACATCACCTGGAGCATTCAAACTTCACCCTGAGAACTGCACTGTGAAACAGAAACCAGCCCAGGCACCCTCCAGTGCAGCAGGCAAGAGACTCAAGAGATGCTACACAAACCACAGGGGTAAGAACTGCAAAAACCCTTCCTCAGCAACTCATCCTCACTCACAAGTGTCCAACAACTCACTGAGGTTTGCACCAATTCACCTCTTTCCTCACATTTCCTCTGTGACTTAGAAATAGCCATACCTCAAACTTCATATGCATCACACACTATGCAGAAAATAYTCTCTCAAAACAATTTTTCTTCTCCTTTTTTGGCTGAAAGTGTAGACAGTTCAAGAGCAGCTCCTGCACATGAATTTATTCCTTCACTGTTAATCCACCTGCAGGTAAAACTGCTTCTGATGTCACCCAACAGCCAAGAAATTCTGTGGTCACAGTTTYAAGTTTCCAGGATCTTCTTGTAGTTCATTGATTATCAGAAGTGGATCTGCAGTGACAGCTTTTAAAAACAGCTTTGGTTTGGAAAAGGAAATATAACTTGACTAATCCATACTGACTAAAATCCACAAACTATGATGGATTGTAAGAGAAAACACTTCTAAAGAAAGGGTCAGGGCAAACCAAGTATCAGCYTCATAATTCCCCTCAGCTGACTGGRTTCAGATAAAATCAAGTCTAGATTTTAATTGAAAARTACAGAAAGGTTAAAATAACACTTTTTTTAACTGTATCTAAGAGCAACAATTTGGTCCATGCTGATACTCCACAGGAAATGCACCGGGGCCTTCTGGAAACAAAGTTTATTGCTACTACATTTAAGATACTCAATTTCACAGGAAATGCAACAATATATAAAGATATAAATCCAATTGTGACACAAGAGCCTCCAAGTCATAGAAAAAGGCAGGGAATGAAAGAGATCTCGAACTATGAATGGTATAAATAAAATAACCCTACAGAGCTGGAGTGGCAAAACCCAAAACCAACCCAGAACTTCAAGGTTCCAGAGATGTTTAAGTCTGATCTTTGAGATCACAGAGAAACACCAGCACCTGTACAAATAATGGCTAAGATGGAACTGGTAAGTGACATTTATTGTGACAGGMTCTGGATATAACATTCCAAGACAGCTAAACCATGAATTCACAATGATTATATGGGAAAATTCTCATTTTGCAAACACCCYTYCTCTGCAAATCAGCATTTCAGGTARAATTAAARCAGAACAAGAGTTGAAAAATGRARAAGAATTGAAGCTGATRAGACAAAACTCTATAGGGTATATACAATTTTTTGACTTACAGTAATTCATCTTTTTTGCCCCAAAGTATTATTAATGAGGTGAAGAGTGCAGCTGATCTGAAATCATACACCTGTCTCATTTGCTGAACAGCACTTGAACTTGTCATGAACTTGTGTGTAAACTCTGTAGCACTGACAAACAGGACAGGAATCAGTCGGGTTTGCAGTGATTTATATTCACATTTGTCAGACGTGTTCCCTGAAACGTGAACACATTTTAATCCCTTCAGGAGAGCATTTGCTCTTGCAGGCAGCCYCGGGCTGTGCCCAGGAAGCCCAGCAGAGGTTTCTGTGCCCCACAGCCAGGGAGTGCTCTGGGCTGTTTGCAGCTCCCACAGGACAAGAGCTTTCTGCCATGGTGAGGACATAAAAGGGAATTACCCAAATGTCCTTTCCCTGCAGCATGAGGCACAAGCMAGTTCATGACACCAGAGCAGTTAAAGCATATTTCACACTTAACATCATCCCTTTTCATTTCTAGGTGTCCTTTTCCTCAACACCTTCGTGACTGTATTTTCATTTTCACTTTTACCCAAGAGCAGTCACTCAACAGGCACAGAATTTTTACGTCTTGGCCAACGGTTTGTCCAAGTAATCTGYCTGCATAAAACATTCATTTCTACATTTTTTACTGCTGAAAGTTACAAATTAGACATTTCAGAGATGGCTGATGCATCTTTGTACCAAGAGAGTATYTTAAWTTTTTGCAATAACCTCTGCAATCCTAAGCAGGTGAAGTTGCTGACTTCAAAACCACGTAGACCAACACCTTCCTCGAGCCTGAAGAAAAAAAGGTTTATCAAATCAGTCTGGGAGGGGCAACACCATGAGTGGTTTGGATGTGGAGCTGGGCAAGGATATGGGAATATCTTTTAGGATACTGGGAAGAGCTCCAAGGTAAGACTGAGCCTTCTGTCCCACACAACTCACKGAGCTGAGCCCCAGCAGGCCCAGGCTGTGATTTAGCAGAGGGTGGGAGAGCAGAGGGAGCATGGAAGGGAAACAGAACCTGACAGAAGTTCATTACTAGAGGGAGAATGACTGAATGAGAGACACACTGAAATGGAAGATCCATTCAGCACTGTCCTGGCTATTTGCATAATTTAGAAGTATCACAAAGTAAATATTTACAGACAGCAGTGCTGCATAGGTCAGAATTTTTATCTGGACCAGCTACAGTAGTGGGGGGAAGGTACCATGTTCAGTTAATAGGACAGCATTAAAACCCTGATTCAGATTTGACTAAAGAACATAAATGACTTGAAGAGTTCAAGCCTGGCATCCAGGAAACGTTTGTTTGCATTATGAAACCACTGTCTGGTTACAGGTCTGTTCTTGAGATTGTTCTGTGCTGCACTGCACCTGCACGAGGAACAGAACCCTTCCAGCTTCAACAATTGTCAAAACCTCCACTGCAAGTCACCACACACCAGAACTCTCAACTGTATTTTCAATCAGGCAAGAAAACCTTCATTAAAACCATTTTGTAGGCAAAAGGCCATATAGAGGAATAAAACATTTCACCAGAACCTTTGCAGAGAGCTTTGAAAGAGTATAAATTTCTTGTTTATGAGAAATATTGTTCTCTATTGCAGAAGATTTTTTTTTCAGTTGCTTTCATGCATTTACCAGCAGCTGAAGCAGAGGCAGCTTCCCTTCCCTGYGAGCATCTCTCATTCATGCTACAACTGAGAGATGAAATAACTCAGAGGATGCAGTCAGAGGAGCACAACGACTGTGGAAAGGGACTTGAGAAGGGAATTGGAAAGGAACTTTAAAATCTGCCCCTACTTCTACCACAGTTTTTGAGAGAGTTTTGTAGATCCTTTCAGATCACAATGGAAAACATGTCTGCCCCAAAAGAGCAACTGAAATGAGTGGTTATACGAGAAAATGTGTATTCAAAACAAAACAGCAGCAGCACAATGTAGCAAAATGAATATACTCCGATTCTGTGCATGTAATTTCAATCTGGAGAGTTACTTTTAATTGATGGCTGCAATGCTTAACAAGCTAGAGAGAAGCAACACTCGTGGAAGCAAACACTTGTAACATCCTCTCCACATGTTACACAGCACACGTTATAACTCTCAGAAAGAAGATTCCAAAACGCTGCCCTTTCCCACATYTCAGCAAGTTTAGGTATTTCAGTGGCCAACATGGAACAGTGTGCTTCAAACAGACAAATTACCCTGCACATAAATCACAAAAGAACCCTCTTTCCTCAGCAGCCCATACCATATCACAAAGAAAAGCGACGTAAAGAAAAAATTAACCACGCTTTCGCAAAAAAGGGTCACTGCAGTTGGCTTCTTTCCCCTGAACTTTTGAATCCCTGGGCTAAGCACGAAGGTCTTTCATCCCCCAGCACAAGACACCGCATTTCAGCTAACTAGAAATCCACTTCAAATATTCCAGACTTCCTTTCCAAATGTCAAGGTTGTTTAGTTAATCYGGAATAACAACGTTCTGCGGAATAAAACTCCAGTGCAAAACTGCAACAGAGCTGCACGGTCCTTGTGTGCAGTGATAAAATTGTGTCCACTTTTTCAGGCACTTATCCCATTTACCACCACCAGTTTTTGTTATAATTGCACTGGTTTTTACCTCTCAAATCATCCTGCCTAGGATAAAAATCCCCAGCTGAGCTCAAACAGTTCATAACTATAGTGCTGTGCCTAAAATTAATCAAAGAATACTGCCACAAAAATCAAGTCGTCAAGACTAGACAAAATAAATGGTCTTAGGTTACACCAATATTTACCATTGTGAAAAGGTAATAGACTTTTTAAGACCATATCTGTAAAACACTAAGAAGCAGGTTTTGGACAACAGACTGCTCACAATATCTACTTGCCTACTCGAGCCTAACACTAACAGTTCATACATCCACCTCGAATCCTGCCTAACTGCAACCAACTCGATACACACAGCTTTYTTAAGTACAGAAAAATCAGCAAGCACGAAGTTCTTTACCATCAAGTCAGAAAAATTCTAGCAAAAGTCACTTCCATTGTGCCCTGCAGCAGCCCGGAGATGACAGAAGCGGGGATGTTTACAGGTCCCATATGAATAATTCAGCGTCAGCATCAGCAACAACTCCCCGGCACTGACAGCGGCCGCGATGCTCCCCCGACACGGAGCCGTGGCCGCAGCACATCCTCAGCAACCACCGCTCTCCTGGCCGGGCCTCCAAGGGGACAATTCTGAAGAACCGACCCTTTTTTTAATTTTTTTTTTTTTAACTTGCACTTCTCCTACCCACAGCGCCAAGGATGAACACCCAGCACAGAGATGCTCCGGGATTTCTGCAGAAACTTCCCAGCGAGGGCCACCCCTCGGTGCCCCGCCATCCCCGCCGCGCACCCTCAGCGGCAATGGGGGCAGAGCCCCGCGGGCACCGGGCACCCCCCGGCCCTGATCCGCCCACCTCCCGCACCCCCGGCGGCTGCCCCACGGCCCCCACCGGGCTCCAACGCCCTCCCCCCGGAGACCACAGGGCTCCGTCCCCGTGAGGAGGGAGGAGGACGGGATGGCCGGGCCCCCGCCTCCCGCCTCTTCCCCCTCCTCCCCCTCCTCCTCCTCACAGCGGAGGCGCTCAGCCCGCTGCCCCCTGCGCCGCCCCGCCGGGCTCCCCGCGCTTACCGAGGCGCGGCGCGGGGGCGGCCCGGGCGGCGGGTGCCGGCGGGTCCCGGCGGGGCTGGGCGGGCGCGGCGTCTCACCTCACCCTCAGCGCCGCCGCCGCCGCCATCTTGCCTCCCCTCCCCCGGCCCCGCGCGCTCCGCCCCCTGCCGCCAGGTCCTGCCAGATACCGAACAAGCCGCGGCGCCGCGCCTCGGTGCCTTTCACCGGCCGCCGTGGCTCTCCTCTTCCTCAGGTCGCGCCGGTGTGCGGTGACGCACCGGCGGCAACAGGCTGAGAGGAGCCACCGGATAGCGCGGCGGCGGGAGGGCGGGGTGCTATGGCCCTTCCAGGACCTCTGGCCGGTGCGGCGGGGAGGGGCTCCTTCCCCCTCCCGCTGAGGGCCGGGGGGGGCGCGGCCGCCATGAGGCGAACGGGGCCGGGCCCGTGAGGGGCTCCCGGGGCTCGGCCGCGGGCTGGGAGCGCCRGGGAGCCGCAGAGCCCCGCTGGCCCCCGCCGGAGCGATGTAAATTGACAAATAATCCTTAAGGGGCTTGGAGTGCGGCCGTGCCGATGGAGTCCCTCACGGGAGCATCGCCCGSAGCCCGTCCGGTCCCGCAGGGCTCTTCCCGCCCCGTCCGCGGTGCTTCCCGCGCTGGCCCTGAGGTCGGGCCCGTGCCCCGGCGACGAATGGCTTCCGAAAATGTGAGAGAAGTTTAAATCTCGTTAAATGTCTGTTCATTCCTCCTCCGGAATGAGGAGTGTGTAARTCGTTCCCTGCATTCTCCGGAGTTTCAGATCTGCACGGCGTCGTACGTGCAAATGTGTAGCTCAGGATGYGCTAAAACCACAAATTAATCTGTAATCAGGTTTACTATGGGAAAGATACAGCRTTAGGCAAGATTAGATGACCTCATTGTCACAATTTCCATTAAATGGAGAAGTCGTGCCCGCATTTGCAGGATGGGTGCCCACACAATTACTGGTTCAGGCTAAAAAAGCCGGGGCTCACCCTGTGGCGAACAGGATCGCTCAGGAAACACGTGTTGTACCAAGGGCTGYGTTCTTGCGGTGGTTAGAAGTGCCACGCTACGGTGACACGGCACATCTCCAGGCTGATGTTCACAGTCTCTAATCCCAACACAAGCCAATGATTCTCGCTTGGAATCACTTGGAAGTTAAAGRTGTCCAAATAAGAGCTAAGGAAGACCAGGCAGGCGTGCACCTGCTGAGGTCTGAGCTGCTCCTCAGAACCCTCCTAAATTGTATTCACCTTTTGTGTTTTAACCCCCCCATCTCCCACACTCCACCATTGCTCTGTACACTTGTCTTCCATATTGCCTGTTAGGAAAAGCAAAGTATCCAAGCCATCGTGCATCTGATTGACTCTTTCATGTTTATTTTAATGCTTCCTGTCKCCTTCCGCTCAGCAGCTTTCTCCAGTGGCTGGCTTCACTTCTAAACCGTATACAAAAGTTYCCCCCATTTACAGCCACGCTCGGGATAGCCCACAGAAACGTGTCTSAAGATAAGACATGCCCCGCTTTTGAGCTTCCCCTTAACCCACAGCAGGGATAAAAGGTACCACACGGTGAAAAGCTCAATTTTTGTCACTATTGAGGTACCGGCAGAGTCAGGGCAATACGGCTTTCGCCCAGGGGCACAGCCCGTGTTCCATGCACCCCGCTCTCGGCTCAGCCCCGCCAGGCCTGGCCAGAGCAGGGTCCCGCTCCTCACGGGCGGCCCTGGGGCAGCCGCAGCGGGACGCGTTTCCCGCGAAGCCCCGGAGCGGCACGGCCAGGCCCCGTCTCTCCGGGAGCGGCGC
>CADDXX010000554.1:472733-495175 GCA_902810485.1 Alauda arvensis | reverse complement strand
CCCGCGGGGGCGCTCCGGGCGGGCGCGCGCTGCTGGTGACGGCGCACCCCGATGACGAGGCCATGTTCTTCGCCCCCGCCCTGCTCGGCCTGCGCAGCGCCGGGGCCGCCCCCGCCGTGCTCTGCTGCTCCGCAGGTGAGCGGGGACACCCACACCCACACACACACACACACGCACACACACATCCTCCGTGCAGCCCGGGGCGCGGGAAGGCCGCCGTGGTGCCTCCCCACGTGCGTGGCCTCCCCGGGTGGAAGATCCCCGGCTGTGGGGARACTGAGGCACGGTGCGGCCATCGCCCGCCCTTCCCCTTCCCTCCCCTCTCCTGTACGGGAGCGTGTCGTGACKGAACAGAGGGGATCGTGTTCCAATTGAAAGCTGCAACACTGAGGCACTTGCAGACTGCGTGGCGGTGTCTTTAGCATCCCTTTGGCATCTCCTTGTAACGCTGCCGCCTTGCAGAAGACTTATTTGGATGATCCAGTTTTAATGTCGCGATACAGTCCCTGCAACACATCTTAAAATAGCGCTTGCATTGCAATCCGATCGTGCAACAATAGCCCGGAAGGGAATGCGRGGCCGTGCTGCCCATCAGTTGACCCGGAGGCAGCATCGATGTGTCTTCATCTGCTGCAGACAAATGTTCTCCAGAATGTCCGGGGAGGTGCCTCAGCCTGTGGGGTCTGTGTCAGTGCTGCTTTAGCTTCCCCTCAAATCACTTTTTCCCGAGTCACTAGTGTAATTTATGCTTGTTTGTTTATTTTTTCATGCCTGACAGGAACACGGAAATCAGAGTATCCCTTTGTAACAGCCTCTTACATATTTTAGGACTGTTATCTGCCTCTTCTGCCTTATCTTCTCCAGACTAAACAACCTGATTACTTGCAGTCTTCCCTCATAGATCATGTTTTCTGAACCTCTAATCATTCTCATCACTCTCCTTTGGACTCTTCCTTTGGTTCATGTAATTTTTGGAAGGGCAGCAATGACAAACTGGAAGCAGCACTGCTGCTGAGGCCTTGCTGGGGCTAAATAAAGTGCAAAGATTCTTGCAGGCTCCACTGTCTGCCCAGAACAAGAACTTTTCACAGCACAYGACACTTTTGTGTTCTTCTCGTGATCTGCCAAAGCTCCAGATTGTTCTGCAGAACTGACACCTGAGCAGTTATTCCTTTGTTCAGGTTTCTGTGCATAAGAAACAACCTCATTTGAACTGATCTTTCAGACCATTGCAGTACCAGAGTTCTTACACTGAGAGCTGCTTAGCTTTGGGAAAGACCCCCCTGTGCCTTGGGCAGCTCCAGTTCACTGCCAATGTTTCTGTCATTTCCAAAGCTTTCTGTCCTGCCASACCATCCAGGTGGGAAGGCAGGAATTAAACTATTGAAGTCCAGTGGTTTGGTGGCTTCACTGATGGCTCTGCACCTCCCATTCGAGATTTAGTGCAGAGCTTTCATTGTCTCTGCTGAGGGACAGAAGTCTGTGCATCCCATTTGGCTTCTCCACAGCTGTGGGGAGGTAACTGAGGTGCAGCTCTGCCATTTCAGTTTTGGGCACTAATACACTGCTGCTGGTAGAGAACTGTCCAAAGAAGTGGTGTGTTTCTGTTTATTTTGTTGAATTTTCTGACTCCTGACTCAGTGGCATGACACATTCAGTGAGTTTGATGTTTCCTTCTAGGGACTTTCTCACTTGTGAGGAAATGTAGGGGAGAGCACCTTCATGAGCTAAGAGATTTTTATTTTAAAAGCTTCTGATTAGTCTTGTGGGTGATTCAGATGGTTCATTCTCTCATTGTGTGAGTGATTGATGATGACAAGTGAGTTGATCAAAGGCACTGCAAATTGTTAACACTGAGACAAAATCATTACTTAAAAACCCATTGTACTTGCAGTTTTCAGTTATCAATCAATTTGACTTAGAAATGAGTTAGAATTACAGCMCTGGGAGAAAGAAATCAGTCTTTGACACACTGAATAATCTTACTCTAAATGTGCTTTGCTCTCTGTAGTAGCTGGCTCTATATTGTGAGTGCTCCATGGATGAGGTCCAGCAGCATCAGCCATTCAGCTGGCTTTGCTCTCAACAGCTGCCCAATTTTTTTTCATGTGAGCACTGACATATTCCTGATGTCCTGACACATTTCTGCAGCTGTGGAGCTGCTTCTTTGAGTGCAGCAGAAGTCAGATATTCTGAGAGCAGTGGSACTGTTTGGATAAAGCATCACCTGCAGTCTGCTGTGCCCCTGCACTGCAGCAGAAGCTGTTRCCTTCCAGCACTGGGTTGGTAATGGCCTGGTAAAAATTCAGTCTGAAAGGAACCTTCTTGTACTCATTCAGTCATTCCAGACAGGCTGCACACTTGAGTTCATTCTGCTGGAGCTGGAACTTGCAATCCAAGCTTCATCCCACAGCCAGTCACTGTCAGTCTCCCAAAGTCATTCAGTCACAGGCTGCAGGAAGAGGCTTTTTCTATTTTCCACTTACTCTTTCCTTCTCTGACAATTTTACAAAGCTCACTGGTGATGGCTCAGACTGCAGCTCTGCTCCAGAGAAATGCTAGATTTAGATGACTCACACCCACAACAATAAAAAGTTMTAGTGTAATTCAAGACAGTTGACTACAGACTTGAATCACACATTAATACTCAACTGTATTTATTTCATTTTGTTGCTTCAAAGTTAAAATTGAGTTGCAAGTATTGCCCTGCATRGAGCAGTGTTCTGGAAGGGGCATCACAGCTCTGGCAGGGACTTTGCATGGCTGATGCCAAGAAAAAATAAGGGAATGTCAGGGCAGGATGAGAAGAAAATAATTCAGTGAAGAAGGAGGCAATGTTTTAAGATACTGAATCCCATTTCCCTGTTAGTTGTTGATCTCTGTTACAACTTTTCCCAGCTGCCTTTATCTTGATTAGGTTTTCTATCTTCTTTTGCCTCTGTAAGATTTTTGCAGTCTTGCCATATCAATTCTGCCTCATTTCCTCTGTGMATGGAACAGGGAAGAAGATACTGGACCCCTTGATGTGAACCTAAACTGAGTTGGATGGTGTTGCTGTGTTTGCTGTTTTCAGGAAATTACTACAATCAAGGAGAGATTCGTAAGAAAGAGCTGGARCAGAGTTGTTGTGTCCTGGGGATTCCTGCTTCTGATGTCACAGTCATTGATCACAGGTAACTGCTTTTCCTTTCAGAAGAATTCCACTGCAGTTTTAAAGGGGGTTGAAGTTCACTTTAAAATTCAGGAGAGCTGACTGTGTTGTCCTAAAAAGCCTTGAGGAATCTCAAGTTAAAGCCTTGAGGAATCTCAAGTTAAGACAATATTAGATATTTTTTGTTAATTCTTCTCATAAATGTAATAAATGCAAAAGACAATTCTTCTGCATTATGGGGAGCACAATTCCTGGGTGAAGCTCTGTTCATGCAGCATTTAGAATAATGATAATCACACTTGGCATGGTCTGCTGTGGTCTGTCTGGGCAGCATGATCATGTTTTGTTGTATAACAACTTGTTGCAGTGTGAGACAGACAGAAATGCTCTGAATTGCCTGGGCARGTCTGTCTGTAGGTGGTCTTTGCAGGGTTAGTGTGGAATTCTATTTTATTTACAATCTGCTTTAGTCCTGGCTAAAGACAAAAGTGAACTGCAGYACTAAAGACTGTCCACAATAACATGACTGTGAGAATCTTCAAAATTGAGCCCTGCAAGATTGGTTTTTCTAAGGTGTGGTGTTGTTTTCTTTATCTGTGTGTAGCTGCAGAGGTGGGTGACAAAGCTGACACTTCTCTGTGGAGGAACTCTCTTCTGGGAGGGTGATTTAACACTTAGAATCAGTGAAACTTGGAGCTGATGTTGAAAAAGCCTCTCAAATTGCCCAATCACTGTCTGTGTGTAAGATCTGAATGAGACACTGATTGCTAGGAAACACGATACAAGTGGCTGTTTCACTTGTAAACAGCTATCACACAGCCCATACAGAATATTTCTGTTTATGAAGAAATAATAGCAACATATTGATTCAAAGCCACTTCAGCTACAAGAGTCAGAGTTGCACAAAAAATCTGGCTCCAGGCAGGCCCTTTTCCCATGACCATATTTTCCCTTGAGCTAAAGCAACAGAAACCACAGTCCAGAATATGAATCTTTTTGAGTTCTTTTGCTTTTTTTAGCTTTAGGTTTCCCTCCAAGTTTTCAGCTCGCTGAGGAAAACAGCAGAGAAGTTGTTTTTCCTTTGGAATGAAAAGAGATGTTTCCGTTCTCTTCTCAAGAGCTGGCTGTGGGTAACTGCAAGTTTTGCAGTACAAGCAGATGACAATGCCCAAAACATTCTGGGSAGGAATAAGGAAAAAGCTGCTCAGCTTTGCTAAGCATGAAGTCAGCTCAATGAACCATCTTTGACGTTAACAGAGCCCTGAAGCCACTTGGCCTTTCATCCTCTGAAGCAATGTGAGCTTGGTTGGTGAGTGATGCAAGCTCTGATGCTGCTCACTCACCCCAYACACACAGCCCAGGGAGCTGCTTGTTGTAATCTTGGGAAGGTGAGGGCCATTTCAGAGAAATCTCTTGGCTGATGACTCTTTCTTACTTTATTRTTATTGCACACATTTCTGTCCTGACCTGTGATTGAAGGCAGTGCCTGAAATGACAGAGCCATCCCCTTGCCCAGAGCTGGGCTGGAATGTGCATCACTGTTCCAAGAAACAGGTTTAGATTTGAGGTCTTTATCTCCAGGTTAGATTGCTATGAGATTACCATCAAATCCTTCAACTTTGTTGTGCATTCAGGGAGTAAATGAAGTTCTTGATGAATTTTGCTCCGAGCTTGTTTACACAGCCAAGTGAAGTGTGTTTACAGTGCTTTATTTACTGTGCCATAACTCACCATGTGGATGCTCTTCATGAAAAACAGCTGTGGGTCAGGTGTTAGCAGAATGGTAAAGGATCAGGATTCATTTCCAGACCACACTGAATTTTTAGTGTAGCTGATTTTTAGATAGTTTCCCAGTGGTTTAGACARAACACAAGGACTCAGGGTTCTTGAAACTTGCTGAAGTGCTTGGAATCCCTAAGGTCAATAGTTTTCCTGTGTCTCTTAAGACTTACATAATTTACAGGTTATACAAAAGTGTTTGCTGGCATTATGTGGAACTTGCTAAAGCAATTCATTATTTACCACTAGATTTCAATGTAAATTCGTGCCTACAGAATCCAGCTCAGGAGGCTGTTCCTCCTCAGCATTTTAAGATCAGAGCCCTTTGGCTCTTTTGTTCCTTGCTGAACTCTTGAGAAGATAATTTGCCATCAATGTAAAGAAGAAGCACATTGCTCTGGGAGAGCTGCTGGCCTGCTGCCCATCTCCCATTGCTTACACAAACACTGCATGCTTTACATTAGCCAAGCTGCAGCTTTGTGTTTTGGTAAGGAAAGCCCAAAGGATTGCAAGGGCTGGATCTGCTCCAGCCATTGTAGTGTGGAGCTGAGTCATGCTGCTTCCTCTTTCTTTGTGTGATCTGCAAGTGAGTGAGGAGAATTTGCAAGATGTAAAAAGGGGAAGTAGATTTGCAGAGCCAGGTGATTGACTTGCTCTGTCATCTCAGTGGGCAGGCAGGGATAAAATCAGCCTGGCATTTGGGACTGTGTGTGAACTTGTGAAGAGAAAGCTGCAGTCAGCCTATGATGAAATCTCTGTTAAATCCAAATCCTTCTTAAGCAGTGCCTTGCCTTGAACAGTGCCTCTCTCAAGAATATCCAGGATTCCCAGCAGGACCAGTTCAGTCTCTATCACACAACTGCTTGCCCAGATCCTTCAGGAGCYGTGTTTGATGTTTGTGTTTGTTATCTCACTTAAAGACAAYTCAGATCTGTACAAATACAGCCCCAAACTGTGCCCACATTTCAGCCCTAGAGATSTGAGATCACTACAGATTTCCTGCAGAAAAGCTCTTTGCTGTCTGGGACATGTCCAGCAGTGGGAAGGGCAGGAATGTCTGGGCATGCACACATGTTCCAGACTAATTTAGACTGGAGCTCTGGACTCTTCCAACTTGTGACTACTACAGGCCAGGCACCAGATTTGCAGAGGTGTCCCCTGAGCTGCCATGTCATTATCTCAGCTCCCACACTGCCCCAGCCAGCTGCATTTTAGGGGAGAAAGGTTTCACAATCCACTTTTGTTACCATTCCCACACAAGGCTYAACACTTGGAGYAGCCCAGAATTTGAGTTTGTGTTGTTCAGAGTTAATTTCTGCACTGTCGCAGTTGTTCCTGCTGCTGGGTAAGAGAGGAGCAGCAAGAGAGTGAGTTCTGAAAGATGAAAGTCACTCCATTAATTATATAAATGTTAATGTAAACGCTGTGCTTTTGGTATATTTTTATTATTTTATGTGCTTCAACAGTAGATTTCCCTGTGAGTTAAACTCCCAATCAGAGTGGGCACATTTGCCAATGCTCTGGCTGTCTGTTAGTCTGAAACACTGCACATGAACAGGAGATGATTTCTGAGCTGCCTTCACTTTCTGAAGAGAAGCAGATAAAAGGAAGCCCAAATTATTCTTTTTTTCCTAATGTGTGTTTTGGGTTCATGGAAAGATAAATATCAGATGTTTTACTGCRGATTCTGAAGCTTTTGTGCACAGTTGTTCTGGACAGAAAGTAAAACTGACTATTTGCATCTTTAATATGACAGAAAATATTTGGCCCAAGTTTGCAGTGCAAAGAAAATAATAGCTGAGATCTGTGTAAACTGGAAAATTTTCCATTCACAGTCGGACGCTTACGGCAAACAATGTTACATCTCCTTCCAAGTCTCCATGGAAATTGCACTCCTCTGCTTTTTTATTAGCATTATTTCCCTGAAGTCCAGAAGGGCTCTGATCAGACACTGCCCAGGAGAGAGGACATCTGCCCATGCACTAGCACAGGCTATTTTTATGAGGCTGCAAAGAGGCTCAAAAATATATTTTTTTAACATTTTTATGTAATAATTCTGTGCTGTTGGACTCATTTATTCCTCCTATAAGAGAAATGGGCTTTATTGCACTTCCTCATMTTTAACTTCTAATGAACTTCCTTCCATGACCTCTGCATGAGAGAAAAATGAGTCTGTAGGGTCATGGGAAAAATATATCCTTAAGTAAATAATGTGTGTGTCTGCTTGTGGTGATCACAAAGATACAAAAMCACTCAGGCCCTTCAGAGAACAGAAGATCTCACTGGAAATCTGAGCCTTTTTATTAGAATTTAGAAGCACAGTAATTAAGTCCGTCCCATTGATCCAGTTTGGATTTGCTGTGCTTGGGTTTATTGATGGGAATGTGRGTGCTGAGTGCACAGAGCTGTAGAATTCTAAAAAATGTGTTTATCTTACTCATTATGTGTTTCTAGCACAAAGATGATATTATTCACTAACATTTCTTCTTTCCTGTTCTAATATTTCWTTTTTGGGGATCAGTAGTTAATGGTTTTAATTCTGCTGGAGTAATTGTGGTAATGAGTTACATTTTGTCTTCCTAAGTTCCCTGTGGTATCAGAGTTTGACATTTTATTTTATTGCTAATTCTAMAAAGCTGATCTGTGTGCTGATTAAAACTGCTGCCATGCTGTATTCTGGAAGAGCTGCATATTTCAGGAGTGAGTGATGGGATTTTCTTAATCTTCCTCATCCCAGCAATGCTGTAAAGGCCTTTTTTTTTTTTTTTTTTGCAGAATGTTCTGTAATTAAGAATGACATCTGTGGGACCAGAAATCTGACATGTAAATTGATCACATGCTCAGTGTGTATTGCAGGGAAATCAGCCTGCATCCCCTGAATCAGCCAAAAACACTCAAAACCACCCTGAACACCACCAAGCTTCTTCATGACATGAAGGCACTTTGTCAGTCAGGTGGGGATCTTGATATTTATCAATCTGTTCAGTGTAATTCTGGACATGGAAAGTGTTTTCTTTCTGAGAAGACAATAAAAGATTTGGCCACCTATTTTTTATTTACATTTCTAAAAAGAGAATTTTTTCAAAATSCTTTCCCACRTGGCAGTTCCTGCTGGCATTTTAGGACCTCAGAACACTTTATAAAAAGGATTATATCAAAGTCTGCCTTCAGGCATCTGCTTTTATAAGTGTTGCTCTGTGCAATAATTGAAGAGGAAATTCTTCTGGGGGTTGAGCTGTCTCACAGCCCTCCAGGAAAGCTTTCTGAAACAAAGCCTTGTGTTACACTAAGTTAGGTTTAGCTGTTCTGTCCTAAGTTAGATAATTTTGTCAATGAGGAAATCTGCCTTTTTTTTTCCCCTGGGTTTGCCATGAACCAGGTCCTTCCTCAGCTTCCCAGCAAAAGGAACTTCCTTGCTGTCCAGCAAGGGGGARAAGCTCCTTTCAGAGCATTCCCTCAGCAGGGCAATGAGCTTTGGAAACACTCAGGGCTTCTCCCTCAGAGACCTGTCCCAGCACATCAGKGAAATCACAGCAGGGACTGACTGAGGGCAAGAGCCTGGCCACAGGAGCCAAGGGCTCAGAGTAAATGCAGGGGGAAATGAAGGGAGGACAGCTAGAGGACAAAATGGTTTATGGAAATCAAATCAAAATACTCTGCATTGAAATTTATACTTTTGCTCCTCAAGATGATTTTAGCAGAATAAAAACTATGAAATRCTGATCTCAAAACATGAAAGATGAGAAGAGGGATCCCAGCCATCCCCTGAAGCTGATGAAAGTTTGATTTGACTTAAAAACCATCAGCATTGCTGAGCTTATGGTAAGAACAGAAATAAAGCTGTGCATCATGGCTGTGTTTCAGGAGTCTGGGGCTGAAGATAGGGACGTGCAGGAGAACAGGAAAATCCATTACAAGGATTTATTCTTTTCTTTTGTTCATTCTTAGTTCATTCAGAACTGCCTTTTACTATTCTTTCATGAATGATTTTTGAAAGTCCTCCACATACATTAAAGACAGGCATCATCCTCAGAGCAAAGCAAGCTCCAAGGAGCCATCCTGGATTTACAGATGGTTCTTGTCCCAGCTTTGCTGTCTCCTGGGAACACACATTTCCTGGCTGGGAGCCATTCTGTCACTACAACACTTGTGTCCAAGCAGAAGGAAGTGTCTTTGGGTTTGCTGATTTCCTGTTAAAACATTTGGAGTGGACTTTCTTCATGCTATAGGAAGCTATAGAAAGATCCAGTCTTTAGATTAAAGCTATTTTCAACAGTTACACCCAGGAGTCCCCTTTTAAGCACAGCAAACTACAACAGCCTCTKTATTTTGCTGGGTACACGTGGAACAATTCAGAGTGTTTTGCCAACACTGACCCTGAGGAACTAATGGAGACTGACAGGCACTTTCCTTTTGCTTCTGAAGGTCCCCTGCTTTGATGGCCCAGCAACTTCYCTGTTAGTCCCTCATTTGAGCCTGCAGCTGTTCATTATAGATAGATACAGGTCTGTTTTCAGAGAAAWGCTTAACTCTTACCCTTAAAGAGTAACAATTATCTCAAATAATCACAGCAAGTTAATCAAAAAAGGAGGAACAAACAGAAAAAAATCTGCTTCAGCTTTTGAATCTCTGCGTTCCTYCAAGCTTACTCAGGGAAAAGATATTCCTGTTTCTGCTGGGAATGCTCTTAAAAGCCTTCTCACARTAATGGATCAGGTGTTAATGCCTTGATCACAAGAACTGTGTGGTTTCTTTGTGGATTCTCATAATGTTATTTTAATTGTAGAAAACGTGAGTGCCTCAGTTACAGTAAATCTGTGAGATCTGAGGCTTTGGAAACATCATCCTTTGTATCTGCAATGGACTTGCATTTTCTGCAGGTAATTACTGTCCTGGAAAGCAGAGGAGGGGATGTGCAGTCTCTCTTGGGCAAACTCCTCCTTGGGAGCCAATCCAAAGAATTTYAGTTCCATCAGTTCCAGTGGGGATTGGCCATTGACTTCAGCACACCCAGGAGYTGTCACTGAAACAGTCAACAAGAGAAGACAAAGGCTTGTTTAAAAAAAATAAAAAAAATGTTGGTATGGGGAAAGTTGGAAAGGGAACTGTACAATGGGTGTTGTGTAAAATGTGTTTTCTCTTAATGACCTTCCAGTTCAGATTGGCTCTGTTTTCATACAAATCAAAAACTGGTTTGTCTCTCTGCCAGCACAGCAAAGCTCAGTCTGGGATCTGAGTTTCCAGCTGTGTCTTTTGCCTCTGACATCCTCCCAGTAATAAAAGTTGTGTGGCTGGGATTTGGCTGGAATTGCAGATGATGTGTGAGCCAGAACTGAGTTCAGCCTTCTCTTCCTCTGCAAGACAATAGAAGTTAAACTTGTTTGTGTCAATAAAAAAAGCATTGTACAACTCCTAACCCCTCAGGGAGCAGATATGATGAGTAAGATGCTCTTTTTCCATCATCATGTTTCTAACCCTGACCATTGTTAGTAGTAAGTCTGTGGGAACTCAGACTTTTKTCTTACCTCATTTCCAAGGTGGAGCAGAAGCTTTTGTGGAGTTCAGCTGTGAAGATGCAGCATCCAGAGAACAGATTTAGTTACAACAACCTTTGCAGTGTTCCCTAATCCCGRTTTTTTGTTCTTCACTTCAAACTCCCTGGAGGGTACAAGTGTATTAAGTGCAATCTTTGCTCTGTAAGCCTTCACARCTTCCCTGCAGAGACTGACAAGGTGACAGAGACAGGAACCTGTGCTCAGGTGGAGTGGCATTGCTGACATGCCTTGTAGTTGTCACTTTGCTGTTTCCTTCTTTTTTTCAAACGYTGTTGTAGGAAACCCTGGAGTCTTTCCAGGTCCTGGGTGCAGTCTGGATGTAGGCAAAGCTCTCTCAGTTCATACAGGAGCAAAAAAGTGATGAAATTACTCAGTGCAGGGTCTTTTTTACAGCAACTGAAAGCTCTGGCTGCAGTCAGCAATTCCACTTGCAGGTTGCCCATTGGTCACCTCATTGTAAAATACCCMTTTGTAAAGCTCTGTAGCAGTTGTTAATCTCCACTCTTGTGTTAATAAAACCCTCTGACACATGACTGAAAACTCCTCCAGTTGACAGTGTCAGTGGGAGCCAGCAAAGGCTCTCAGCACTCTGCARTCTGAGGCTCCCCTGCTCCTACCTGACTGCAGTGGGTTCTGACCCAGAGCTGCCTCTGGAAGCATCCTACAGCCAGAGAATTCCCATTTGTATTTTCTTGGCTGGGTTTGTTGGGACATGCCCTGTTATTTTTGCATTCTGGGTGCATTCTGAAGCTCCCCAGGCATCCCTTCAAATGAAACATTGCATCACTGAGGAAGTGAAGCCATTACAAGGCAATGCTTTCTCCAGACACTTGGAGCAGACACAATCAGCTCTCATCTTCCAGAAAAGGACTTGCAAGTTGACATTGCAAAATTTGGGAAGAACAATGGTTCCTTTCTTGAATGGTTTGATGCAGTTTTTAAAAAAGCTGAGCTGTGCTGTTGTTTTTTTGCCACATCATGAGTGAAGGTTTTRTATTTGCATAGAAGAAATGTTACAAACAAAGCAGTTGGAGCACAGAGCTTCAAAATCCTTTGGAAGGAAGAGAATAAGTTCTCTGCTGAAGTTTGCTTGACCTTCTCTGGGTCTTACTTTCATCCAGCAATAACCTCTTTTTTGCAGAGCTGTGGGGATGGAGCAGTTGCTGTTTCCATGCTGTTCTCAGGGTGGGAGGTGCTGTATGAGTGTTGAGGATCGTTATTAGAGCTTTCCTTGCTAGTCAAAGGGTTAATTTTGAGATCTGATTTAGGTCTGGCACAGGAGGAGGGGAGACAGAGGATTTTGTTCTGCAGGAAACTAGGTCAGCAGGTTTTTATTCTCGTGCTCCACAGCCCAATGTGGTTTGCATTTAGCAATGAACTCGGCTGACATCGGGGCCGGTCGCTTTCCCCTGCCCAGGACACAGCCACTGCTGCACACATCGCAGCTTTCCCAAGAGGATTGAAAGGGAATGCTCAGCTGAAGAAGCTCAGGCCATTGTGAGTTTGTTATCGTGTCAGAGCTGTCWGTCAGGAGTGCTCAGGAGCACAGGATGAGGTCCGAGATGTTTTGGGGAGGAAGAACAACAGCGCTGGAATGTTTTCAGTCACTGAAGTGCATCGGAATCACAGAGGGCTCCACTGCTTTCACACCCCATCGACTGCTGATTGTTCCTCCAGCCCGTGGCATTGTTTGGTTTTTGTTTGGATCTGCTCAGATTCTGATCCAGTGTAAATTCGGRGTAATTCCCTTGCTCTCTGTGACGATCTGTGTGTGGCTGAGATCCCTGTGGGCTCCTGCAGATAACCTTAGGTGGGGAGTTTTCCACTGTAACTTTGGATCGTCATGACTGATGAAAGATTTGAATAATCCAGAATCTTTGTCACATCTCCCAGCTTTCTTGGCTGTATCTCTTCTGGTTTATTCTCTTCCCAGGCAACTGAGAATACCTGTCTGTTCTTTACCTCTGCCTGTTGAAGACCAAACTGTGGCAGACATCACCTATATTGGACAATTCAGGCTGCCTTTCTTTACAGATTATTTTGACTTTGCTGAATGACGAGAATCCAAGTGGTTATAACTTCCAAAAATATTCCACATTGTTTTGATTGTAAGGATCAGATGAGGGTGGTGGAGCTTAAAAAGATTTAAGGTGGATCTTAAAAAGACATTACCAAAAAGATGGTAGTGCCTAGGGAAATCTCTGAGTAATAGGATTTCAGGCTGAGCATCTATTTCCAGTTTTATGCTCTTGTTGTTTTACAGAGTTTAATGTGAGTTAATGGCTTTTGAGCATCATAAAACCATCTAATTCTGTCCTGCTCTACTCTTCATTCAGTTCTGGCATCAAGAAACCCAGACATTTTTGCAAACCAAGTTTGGCTTTTAAGGCTGAACAAGGAAAATACAGGCAATGCTGAGAAGAGCAGACAGCAGTAGGTTTGCCAGCAGTTCCTGGAAATAATGGAGTTTCACAACCATTGCCTGCAGATTGGACATTTAAAGAGGAAAAAAATCCTTGTGGCTTGCATGGGTAGAATAATGAGAATGCAAAGTCTGTTGAGAAAGTTTATTATGGTAAAAATTCAGATACCATTCTTGGGTTTAAACCAAAGAGCAGCCTCAGAATGATGGCAGCACAGAAATAACACAGGTCAGAAAATTGCATATGGTCTCTCCTGGACTGCATTTAATGCTGTGGTAGGACATACATTTTAATTGTCCAATTTTGAATCTCTGTAAAACAGTTTCAGCTGCAAGCAATGTGCTCACAGAAGCATCTTTAAAATGTGAACATGTTRAAGAAAGGAGGTGTTCCTGCAATCCCCTTCCCCTGCTGTGCCCGAGAGCCAAGCAAACGCCAGCGTGTGTCACAGTGAGAGGCAGTGGCAGGGCTTGCAGCAGGCTGACACATCCACACARCAAACAGCAGAGCTGAGGCAGCATTCTCCAAATTGCCTCCTGCATAATGAAACAGAGGAGCTGTGGCAGAATCTCCACAGCTTCATTCAGAKTTGGCAAATTATTTCATTCAAATTCGCAGCAACTTGGGAAATGTCATTGTGCTGCTGGGAGGCTTGGGTTGGGTTTCCTATKCCTAAATTGAGCTAAGTTCAACGGAGCTCCCAGCTCAAGAAATGGGAGATGAAAAGCCTCTCCCTCCTCTGCAGTGGCTCTCCAGAATGTATATTATATCTCTTGAGGCTGTCAGCCATGTGAAGCCTTCAGGATGTGACTCATAGGATAAATAAGTTTGGTCATTCTTGCTGTGAATAGAAAAAGGTAAGACCTTGTGTTTTTATAAAAGCCTTTTCTTCCCCGCATGAATTCAGAAAACATCCCAGTCATTAACATGCTGGAGCTGTCACTGAAAATCCAGTAGCTTCAGGGCTGAGCARAGCTGTTAGCAGTGATGCCATGTGTGTGGAAGGCTTGCTGCTGAATATTKGTGCTCTCTCAAATGGATGAACTCGAGTTCCCAGGCTGCAGACGAGGTGGGGATGCAGAGGAGCAGCTCCTGTGTGTCAGCAGAGGAGCAGATGCTGGCAGGGGATAAACAGATGCAGAGTGATGCTGGTGAAGGGAATGAGCCATTTGTGCCCCTTTGGAGCTCTGCTGCAGAGAGCATGCAGCCTGCAGATTTAAGTAGGTTATGATGTTCTCCCCTATGGCTGGGGCTGGAGGCCTGGCCAGTTAACTGCACTGTGTCACTTGGTGGTACAAACATCAAAAAAATCATCTTTCAGAGAGCAATGGCTTCAAATGGGTGCATTCCTTCTTTGTTTTTAARTGTAACCCTATCTTTACCAATTAAAGGAACTATTCAATGGTTAGAATATGATCTCTGAGCTAYGAGCACAGATCTTGTTTATCCCTTTTGTGGGATAAAATATATTTAGCCTTGCTGGATTTGTAGTTACTATTCCTTCTTCATGGTTTTGGTGGTAATTAACCCTCTCCTTTGGTAGCTGTTTGCAGCTGGGAGCAGGGTGACAAGAATGGTGCTCTTTGTTCTGCAGAAAGCAGGGAGCTGTGCCAGCTATCCTGTATCTGTTTCCCAAACTCAGGTAACCTTCTCCTGGGGCAATCCCAGTCCCAGGAGAGAGGGAACAGCAGGATTCTTAACATGGCTGCTCACTGCCAGTCTTTCCAGAGAATGGGAATCAGCTGATGAATTGTATTGACAACTTATTGCAAGCMAAAGGTGCCAGGCTGGAAGCTGTGGTGACTGGCAAAGGCCCCTCACAGGAACTCTGACCCCAGGGTGTGYTTGTGCTCTTCATCACCCCTGCAAGTTGATTGCTTGTATCTGCAAGAAGATTACTGCCCACTGTAATACAACTTCTGCCCTCTTTCCTTGATGCCAATAAGAAGATTAAWTAGAACTGGGCTAAAAATGTATTAGTATTTAAAGGGAGATGTATTTTTACRTGTGCTGCCTCATCTCTTATTGCACCCCAGTCCATTCCATGTTGTGCTCAGTGTTCTCATGCAGCTTGTGAGGTGAGGAAGGACTTTCTGTCTCCATCCTCACACATCCTTACTCCAGGAGAATGTGTGAGTTCTGGCAGGAGCCATCTGGAGCCAGCACAGRATGTTGGATACAGGACACACTCAACACCCCCTGAGCTGCAGTGCTCACTGTGGGGCCACCACACAGCTCACAGGTGCTCTCTGCTTCCACAGCAGCTCTGAGACTCAATCATTCCCAGCCAGGCTTGSCAGTTGGACTTTCCCTGTGATCTCTATAAACCAGAAGTGTCCTGGGAAGTTTCCCAGTTTCACCATCCTGCTTTTGGTGTTTACAGCTCCAGTAACTAACTTCTGACATTTCTGCCCAGCTGGTGCTCTGAGTGCTGAGCTCGGTGCCTGTTTGCACATGGGGCCTTCTGATAAGGCAGGCATTTGACCTTTCTATTCTTAACCCATTAACATTTAGAAGAGTTGCTCTCCTCACCTCTGAGGCTGWGTTCCTCCCCCCAGCCCCCTGTTCCTGCCAGATAAGATTACTCCTGGGTTATATATTGATCTAAAAGCAGAGTGCCAGATGCAGCCCACACCAGTTCAAGGGCAAACACTGAACTCACTGAGTCCCCATGCTCAGCTCACTCGTGGGAAGGAGATGACCAGAGGYTCTTTTTGCCCTCTCAGCAGAACCTGGGGCCAAGCCCAGGGCTCTCAGTTCTTTGTTGTACYATTAAAGGACCAGCAGCAGGACCAGCCCAGTTTGCTGAGGCTGCACCTTTGTGYTCTTTCCTCTCCTCTGCTCCCCAGATGAATGGGCTGAAGGGATCCTTTCACAGGATTATTCCACATTTGTTTGAGGCTGTGTATTCAGCAATCTGAACGTGCACATGAGAGCCAAGACTCCTTTGTTTTAAGCCAAGCCCAGCTCAGGGGATGCTGCTCTGTGTCACCTCACCTGTGCATGTGGTATTTCCCAGGTTTTGGATATCACACAGGAGTAAGGAGCTGTTATTGCCTCTTCAGGTGTTGTTTGAGAGTCTCTTTTTCTAGTTCAGTATCTTGGTGGAAAATACTTGGGAAACTGCCACCAGAATGATGGAGGAGGTGGAGAACAGGCCTAATAATGGATGTTAAAAATACTTGAGCTGTTTGCTTTATCCATGAGATGACTTGATGGTCGTACAGGAGGACCAACACGGGGAACAGACTTGGTGGGTGGGGTCTGTTGAGCTGTTACACACATTTTGTGTGGGAATAATGACCTGAATGGTCCAGCTTTAAAAGCCTGTGACACTGGTAATAACTACAATCAGTCACAAGAATTAATTAGCTGGCAAGTCTGATTTTCCTCTGTAAAACCAAAAGCCACTGGAGCAGCGTGGATCAAAATTTATTGCAATTATTAATATTTTATCATGTTAAATKAAATGGTTTAAAATAAAACATTGTGATTTAATGTGCATTCAGGACCATCTGTACTAAGAACTAAGATTCATACATTCTTAACATGATAACTTACATGAAATTAAAGTGGCAGGYRCTGCCACTGTTTAAGAGAAAGTAAAACYACAGRATGGATGGAGTCCTCTCACTTAGCACTAAACAGTTTTGGAGTGAGAGACTCCTTTTGAGTTGTCTTATCAGACACTCAGTAATTCAGAGTTGGGAAGCTCATTCAAAACTGAAGGAGGAAATCCTTTTGCATCTTGTGGTCTGTGAATAAAAATAGATGTGAAAGTCTGTTCTGCTAATTTTTARATGCCTCAACAGCATGTGTGATCCAAAACCAACTGCTTTATCTCCTTAACTACAGTTAATATTATCTTTGTTTACTGTATGTGTTAGTTTTTAATGCTGTGTTTTGATAAGCTTTTCTATTATTTCTAGAAATTCTGATATCATTTACCCAGTTGTTTGGAAACAGTTAKAAAATACTGCTCTGATTTGGAGCTCCAGCTTCCATCTCAGCTCAAAATTGCACAAACCATGACTAAAAGTTCATTTAGTGAGAAGAAATGCATCACTCCATCCCTGTTAATACAAAAAAACTGGACAAG
Source organism: Alauda arvensis (assembly GCA_902810485.1). NCBI lineage: Eukaryota > Metazoa > Chordata > Aves > Passeriformes > Alaudidae > Alauda > Alauda arvensis. Next base: position 478,168 of record CADDXX010000554.1, on the reverse strand, counting down.
TTAAATTCTATGCTTAGACAGAGAGTTGTTTTAGAAAGAACTGAATCACTTATTTAAACTGAGTGGGTTGAAGCCCACCTGGAAGGGGTAGGCAGGAATTTGGCTGGCTTGGCCCTCACCAAAGGCTGGCTGGAATTTTCTGGGTGGCACTGTCACTGYTGTGGTGTCACCAACACTCCCTGGCCCTTGGAGCAGCTGAAGTGACAGGGACAAGGCCCAAGGTTGGGAATGCTCCTGCCAATCCTTTGAGTCCTATTTYACAGGGCTGTTTTCCCTTGTTCCCTTTTCRAATGTTCCATGAAGTAMATTTTTTATCAGTGACTCRGAGCAAAATAAAACTTCAGATTTTTCTGATAAAATATTAGGCACATGGGCAAGCCTTCTACTAAAAATGTTTTTTTGGAGATGGGTGGCAGTGTGGGAAGGGTGAGGGGTGGATGAGGGTGAGATGGGTGGCAGTGTGGGATGGGTGAGGGGTGGGTGAGGGTGAGATGGGTGGCAGTGTGGGATGGGTGAGGGTGGGAGCTGCTCAGTGCTGATGCAGCAAGACTGCTTTTCTCACAGGAGCTAATTAGAGTGCAGCTCTCTGCACCTCCGTTCTTTGTGAGCTTTGTACACATTCTGTGTGGTCTTGTGTGCCTGAGACATGCTCAGAAAATGTTCATTTTTACTCCATGCTGGCAACAGGTGAGCAGAGAAGTGAAATCCCTCCAAATACTCAGACTTGCAGAACAGCAGCAGGCTCAAGGCACGTCCTAACAGCTCAATAGAATCTCCTTTAGTAACAGCTAATAAACCTCCCTGGCTTCCTGGCCTATTTACRGTGCTTGTCCTTCCCCCTAATCCGTGTCAGAAGTGGTGTTTCCATCCTGACTCGGGGCTTGCCCAGCAGGACACTTGTCTCAGCACACAGGGACAGCTGTGTTGACAGTCTCGGTGGCCTCGGGGCATTAGAGGCTCTCTGTAATCAGATGAGACCTGAGCGTGCTTCGGTGCCTTGCAGTGAACTGAAACAACCTCTGCCTGCTCGGGGTGATGGAGGCACTGACCACCTTTAGGGRTTTGCCTGTGGTTTTGTGAGAGCTTCTAAAGGATGCAAAAACTGCACAAGAAGGGAAGGTGCAGGGGTCAGTGTTACTGTAGCAGTTCCTCAAGCAGCATGAAAAAAGGATGGTTTGATATTGAGAAATACATACAAGAAATGCAGAGGATTTGAAATTAACTTGTAAAATTATGTTGAGTATTTTTTTATAWCATATCTGTCCCCTAGATCCCTATCCAGTGTTAACCACTGTACATWGCTATTTTCTAAAATGTTTCTTTYTCTTCYTTTGTACTGTGTTGCAGAGATAAATATACAGCTCTTTATATTTGAGGAATCCTAGGAGTTACTGTTAWTAAAAGTAGGTGAAAGACAGAAATGGCATTTTTCAACTGCTGGCACACCATTTAACATGCACTTTGCATAGCAATGGCCAAATCCCTGTTGAACACTGGCCAAGAGAATCCATCAGCATGTTTTATTCATGGGGTGTGACAGTGCAGTTAACTCAAGTCTGTATTGATTCTGTTTATTTCAATTTAGAGAACATCTCCACTGAGCATTCCRTGTAATTATTATACAGACAAGGAGCAACATCTAGAGCTGACAGCCAAGCATATAAATACAAATCTCTTGCAAAACATTCTGTCATGCTGCTCCTGCAAGGAGAGCAGGTCAGACTAAAACAGAAGCAGATTCTGCTGTCARGATTTTTGCTGAAATTGCCTTTCCTCCAGCTCTGTTATGATTATATCAGGGCACCATTTGTTTTAGTCTCCCAGATGATCTCCACAGCTGCATTACTGTACAGAGAGAGAGAGAAAAACAGGGTTTAAACACACAGAGTAGGTAAAAGATGCACTTTACATTGTAACTAACAGACTGTCAGTAAAAAATTTGAAATATTGACACAGTGTAAATAGGAGTTTATAAGCTGCTGCTTCCTGAGATCCCAGGGAGGGTGTGGGTCCTGAACAGATACAGATCCATGGTACCAGAGCTCAGTAAGTGCTGCAGGTGACTTGGCTGCCCCAGGGAGCTGCACAATCAGAATTGTGTGAATGCTCAGGCAGGCCAAAGGTTGTGAACGTGAGACACGAGCTTGAGGAAGTGCATTCAGGGAGGGAACCTGCAGGAATTAGCTCTGCCACTTGTTGCAGTTGTTTCCTTCTTAGGATGATTAAGTCACACTGATCTGGTCAACCCAGGTCAACCACAACGTTTCCAAGACAACAAAGGAACCTGCTCACTGCCCTGGAGTGTTGTGAAGGGCTCACAGATGCAACAACCAAGATGGATGAGATGCTCAAAGCTGAACTGGACCCTCTCCATCCCATAATAGTGGCCCATTGAAACATCCCTCTGTAACAGTCCCAGCTCCTGCCTGCCAAGAATTTGCTTAACAGTAGTTAAACTGGAAGGGGTGGGGGAAGGAGAGCCCTTGCTATCATTAAAAAGGAAAAGGGGAAAAAAAAGTCTAATCAAATAAATCCCTGTAGTTCATTTCCTCTTACGAGCTCTGTGCTCTGTAATTATATTACCAAAGAAGTCTTTCTTCTCTGAGCTCACGTGAAACCTTAATGGTTTTATTCCCCTTGGCCCCAGTTCAATCAGTGTACATGAAATGACAAAGTTTTTCAGTTCCAGGGTAAACTTGAATTAGAAGGTGGTGGGTGTGGTGCTTCAGATTAGAGCAAACTATTAAAAAGAACCAGTTCTTTAAAGGACACTTGCTAAGTTGGGAGTACATTTAACATAATCCCACTACCAAGGAGGAATTTTGTTTAAGAGAGCCCAGCCCCACCAACAAAGAGTGCCAGCAATGCAGAATTCCCCAAACACAGCAGCTATTAATAAAACAAGGTGTTCTGTTAGCACGTGAGTGATGCTGGCAAATGGTTAAACACACTCAGGTATTTTCATATAATGAGTAAAACAGTGTAGAAGATACTCAGTATCTCTAAGAAGTCCCATGAATTTTACTTGTTTGCTCATGGAGTTTTACTGTTGCTCTTGGTGGAGGTACTGAAGCCAATGTGGAAGACTTCAGATAATTGGTTCTGAAGGAAATGCTGTTCAGATGATGCAACACCAGCTTTTAAAAAGGAGAAAACAGAACTTGGTGAAGCAAATAGGAAGTGGATGTTTTCATTTGTTGCATATTCACCTTTTTCCTAATGTGCACTAGATTAGCAAATGTGGGTGGTGTTTAATAATTTCAGTTTTATTGCAYCAGGAAGAAGGGAAATGAACTCTTTGCTGGACATCACTGAGCATCTTTTACCTCTTGTAGCTTCTTCAATCCATTTTGGTTAAAGKGAAAAAAATATTTTTACTGCAGCACAAAACCTGAAATACCTTTTTAGCAAGTGAAGTGGGATTTGGGGTGAATATTTCGTTATCTGATCCTTCTGTGCCAAGTGAAGCATTCAATGAAAACATTTTGATTACAGTTCCAAGCCAAGTCATGCCCCCTCTCCTAACCAGTCACACATTAACTCAATCTCACTGTACCTGCAGACTCCTTGGACAGTAATCTCAGGGTTTCTCATKTCACTGTTGCAGTCTGTTTCTCTGCAATTGCCATTTGCACTGAAATAATTAACTGCACATCCTCCCCTCCATGCACATGCATTCTACATTCTTTATGTGTGACTGTAAGCATAACAGATCTTGTCTGAATTCCRGGCCATTTTCTCATCTTTATTTGTTAATAATTAACTGAATTTTGKTAAATGTAGAAGTGCTCAGTCTCTTTTGGGATGGAGGATGGATGTTTTCCTATCAATCAGTTTTTAAATCTGAGCACTGAGAAGTCTGACAAACAGTGCTTGAAAGAAGCAAATTTTGTTCCTATTTTGGGGTACAAAATGGCAGGCAATAAAAGGGGGCAATTCAGAATTGAAGCTGCTTGAATTCTTCATTAAGTCCATTCTACTTCTTGTCATTACATTGCATCAGCGAGATTTAAACCCTTCATTTTGGAGAAGGGTCACATCTGTAATAAATTATGGCSTCCATTATTTAAACAGTAGCATTGTTATAAATATTTTCTTCCTGTATTTCTGTTTCATAAGCCAAATACTCAGCATTTCTTCTCTTCTTGTAAGTAGCCACACAATGGGCAGCCAAGGCTGGTTTATCATTTGCCTTGGGAAAGGCACTGGATAATATTGCAGGATAAAACATTTGCAGGCAGAGGTTTGACCCGTGGGGGAGAGAGGTGAGGGCTTTGCAGGGTTGGTGCCAAGAGACTGAGCTTGAAGGAGAACTCCCACAGCTGCTGYCACCAGTGAGGTCAGAGAACTGCAAGGAGCCTGCAAAAATGAGGCTGAGCCACTGATTTAAACTGAAATYTGGAGTGTTAAGATTTTTAGCCAGACCTAACGAATTTCCTTTCTGTTTTTTAAATGAAACTTTTCTGTTAGGATGTGGGGATARCTGGATGAACACGTGAAAGGCAGATCTGGTTCAAGGCACTGCTTTTCAGAGCTGCATCTGCAGGGTCCATTCTTGTGACAAGGAACTTGTCATCATAACAAAGAAGAGAAATCCACACAACCTCTTACTGAGAGTAGCAAGGTTTTACTGGAGAATACAATATTTTGGGGCAAGACATGAGTTTTTTCCTAAAAGGAAAAGCAGCCGAGAGTATTGACACAAAGATTCATCCAGGGCTGTGTTWTACAGAGCACAATCAGAGGTCACACTTTGGCCCCTGGCAAGTTTTGGGGTCTGTTTAAGCAGCTCCTTTGRTGTTGGTGGCAATGGTGGCTCATTTGAAGCTGTAAATGTATTTTCTGCTCAGTCCAAGTGCCCGGGAATACAGGAGGCTCTGCAGAGCAGCAGTAAGAGGCCTGTCGGAGGYTGGATTGTTGTTTGCCCCGGGCAGTGAAACATATTCCTGGAGCGTGTGCGTGGGTGCTGCAGCCCGAGCCGGGCTCAGGGCTCCGTGCCAGGCTCTGCCCCTGACTCAGCTCTGCTGCCTCGGGCTCTCCGGGCAYGGTTACCTGAGCTCTTCATCCTCCCATTAGAAAAGTGCAGGTTATCATTCGCTCKCTCCCCACAGCAGCCTCACAGGGCYGTGAGTTAATGAACATCTGTTAATGTGTGCAATAAATGCCGTGCGAGTGCCGCAGCAGCAGCAGCGCTCACACAGCGGGTCGGGAAACCTGCAGCTTTTTGTGCTGGAAGACTAAATCACCATTTTAGCGATGCACCCGTGGAGCTCAGCACCCCTGTCCCCAAATCCCCCTGTGTGCCCTGGTGAATGGTGCCGAGCCCAGCGCTGGGACAGTTCTGTGCCACCTCGTGTAACCCAGGTACGTGCGGCTCACGGCAGCTCCGGACGAGGGTGATGTGCCCAGCTCCAGCTCATTACCCTCCCTCATCC
>CADDXX010000554.1:440357-472643 GCA_902810485.1 Alauda arvensis | reverse complement strand
TAATGGCACACTCGAGACAGACATTGATTATTTATTTTAGAGCTGCCACAAATCAACCATCAGAACTTTTTATTATTATACATTTCAGCAAAGGAATTTTTGCTGTATTCCACACTTTGCAACAATACGGTTCCCTTCTTTAAAGCCTCCCGATCCCTCTCTCCCCATCACGGGCCGGTGTCGGGAGGAGGCTGCGCTGCCCTTCCCTTCCCTTGCGCGGGGCGCTGCCCCCGCGGCTCGCAGGAGCGGATCGCTGCCAGCCTTTGGCCGTGCTGGGAAGGCGGCTCGGCTGCCGGAGCGGCTGCCAGGAGCCTCCCTCGGGCCCGTCATGTGAGCGGTGTCAACAGCCCGGCCGGGCCGTGGGCGGCTCAGCGCTCGCCACTGGGGCAGAGTTCAGCGCCCGCGGCGGGGTCACTGCCGAGCGGCCGCGTTGCCATAGCGAGCATTGCATAACGCTGGCAGCGGCCACAAAGGGCCCTCTCCCTCCTCCTGCTCGCCTCGTTCCTTGCTGCCCAGGCCCGCTTTGCTGTCGCAAATGGAGTTGCAGGCGTAGCTCCTGGCTGGTTTCGCTGGGAGCAGGGAGAGAGGAGCTTGGCTGATGGAGCCCCGGAGCTTGGGGCGTTCGCGTTGCCTGCGGGAGGGTTTTTGCATGAGCAGAAGCTTTGCATGCCTGGAAAGTTTGTGGGAGTAAGAGAGGTGTTGAACTTCCTGATACATTGTCTCCTAAAAGGAAGTGATTTGATGCAGGACTGAAATTTGGGCTCAGCTGGAGAGCCCAGGGCATCAGAACATCGGCATTATGTGGGTACAGCATGACTGCAGGAATTAATGATCCCTTATCATTGCATAGATCACATGGATTGCAGGAGATGGGAGTTAGTGGGAGGCTGAGGGGTCAGGAAACTTTTTTGGATGGAGTTGGTAGAGGGAAGCTGGAAGGTTGCARCATGGGAAGCTGCATTTGGAATCAGGCCATGATCCTCTGGAGATCTCTGCTGAAGTTGCATGTGCATTTACATAAGCTTTGGCATGAGAAATCAATGTCCATGAAGTGACTGCTGTGCTTTCCCTTTCTAGATGATTAATTAAAGTGGCTGAGGGATTGATTCGGCTACAAGCTGTCTCCTGAGGTTTCTGACTGTAGTATTTTTGTTATGTGGAATAAACCAAGGTYTATCTCTTTGGCTGGAGTGATTATGCTTTTGGCTCTCCTGCTTTTTGAGGGYCTGGCCATTGAGTCAGTGGCAAAGTCCTGTTTGACTTGCATGGGCCAGAATCAGAAGTGCAGTTTAGCCTGTACAGAGTGGTGTATTTRTCATTCCAAGAGCAAACAGATTTAATACTGAGGTTGGATGAAGGGTCACCAGGTTTATTTGGCATATGAAGGTTGTGATGTTTCAGTCATTTACCTCTGAAAGATTTTGCTGGCTGCTGTGAGAGACTTTTTGTTCCTTCCCCTTGAGTTTGTACCTTTTCCACTGTGAGGTCCTGGGCATGTTAGGATACATGTGTATCCTTTTGTGTGGCAGGACTGCAGAGCAAACCTTGCTAAGAACAACAGGGTATTGCCTTCTACCTGTGCTCTTWCAGCTCTTCTGCCACAACAGTGAGACCTCCTGCCCCAGTTTGGAACTGGAAGTCTGTCCTTGAGCCAGTGGTGCCAAGGACATGGCTCATGTGAGCTGGACATGGCTTCTTGGTGAATTCTTAACMCTCCCTGAGCTCTGCCCCACTGAGCTCTTCTTTTCTTCAAAGCATTTTACAAAACAAAATAAACTAAAAGGGAGGAGTGAAGTCCTGTGGTCTGCTCCTCAGAGAGTSCTGGTTTTGCTGGTGATTTGTATTTCAGTTTTAAAACATCAGTGGTGACTGTGGGCTTGCTGGGCTTTTTGTTCTCAGTCAGGGCAACTTAGACTGTCAGGGCCCAGATGAATTCTGAGGCACCATGGCAAAGCCAACAATAATAATGAGGAATGATTGTGGCTGRGAGCTATTCTGGGATGTGCCTGATCATCTGGGCCTGGTGATGCTCATTCCTCACAGTGCCCATGGTGCTTTGGAGAAATGGGCTGTGTCCTTCCCCTGTTACTGTCTGGAGTATCAGAGTGCCCAGGGGCATCCCAAAGGGGTACATAATGTAGCACAGGGAGTTAGTAGAGACCAGTCCACCTTTTTTGGGATCAGGTCAGTCTGTCCCTCCCCTGGGAGCTGACACAGACAAGAGCAGATGGTTCTSGGAGTGTGCTCCCAAATTCCCAAAGGCCACCAGCTGCTGCAGTCCATGTCTGCTGTCCAGGCTTTSCACTGAGCATTTCCATCCCCCTCCCTGGCCTTAGGCAGGTGCTGAACTGAAAAGCTGCTGCTTTACCCAGGAGTTGTGTCCCTTGGTCCCTCCTGGAGATGGTGTCCCTCAGCTGCAGCAGTGTGGKGACACCTCTGTGACCAAAGCAAGGTGCCCAGTGGGTGACACACCCAGCCCCTGTCATGTGCTTTGGCAAAGGGAGCTCCATTGTTGGGATGACATTTGGCCCACATGTCTGAGCTTCCCTACCTGCTCTGGAGAGCCTGGGGAATTGGGAACTTGAAATATGACTGTGTTTTCTGCTGAAAAGGACAGGTTCCAAGGAACATTCCTGGTACTTGCAGTAGAAATCAAAGCAGTTTGTGATTAYTTGATTCAGGAGCCAATTCACTGTTTGGCACCAGCCTCTAAGGGAGTCCTGACTGCTTTAAATGTTATCCTTGCTGCAGAGCTCCTCAGCTCCAAATGGACAGAGCTGTTCACCATACTCATGATTTTGGAGTTTTGTACAGTATTTTGTATATTTTGGGCAAGACCTTCAAGTCAAGACCAAGATGTTGAACTTGATGTAATACCCCAGGGGAAGACAGGACAAGGAGTGAAGGACAGGTTTGTGGGGTTCCCAGTACCCAGGATTGCTGAGACACCTCCAGAAATCAGAGAACAGACAGAACACTTTTCTTAGAAGGATCCCAAACTTCTTTACATAGGGGWAAACATATAATTATTTCCATTTCACTGGTGTGAAGAGCAGAAGATAAAAATGCTGTGATTAAATGCCAATCCATAAACAATTGAGTTGAATTTTGTTTCCTGTCTTACACAGCAAGGCCTGATGCCCTCTCCAAACTATTTTTTTGAAGTTACTTATTTTAAAATTAGCTGTAGCCATCATGGCTTCAATGTATTTCTGGTCTTGAAAGGAACCATCAATTGTTTTTGTTTGAAGACAYTGAATATGAACTTGTTCCTACAGAGCTTTGTGCTGTAATTTATCAACAAAGCACTGAGGCACAGACGTCAAATGAATACCAGATTTCAAATTATGATAAGCAATTGTGTCATCCCTGTGAATAGACATCAGTCTCTGCTGAGAAATCATCAATAATTCATTAAAAAAAAATAAATGAGTACAGGGCCATTTGGATAGGTCTTTGCAAACAACCAACTGTGTTCTGTCATAATTCCTGWGAATTTAAACCCAAAGGATGCTTCTTTCTCAAAGAGAAACACATGATCATGCCCAAGTCAAAGAGATGTGTTCCCTCAGGAGCTAATTCCCATTTCTTTTGGGGAGGTGTGGAGGGAGCTGGRGTGTCACCTGTCAGAGGTGTGCTGGCTTTGTCCATGGCTCAGTGGAACATGCAGAGCTCTCCCAGAGTATTTTACTGTTCACATTCCAGTCATTAACAACTTCCCCTGCTTCCTTTATCCTCTACCTACACCAAACCCTAAGAGCATTATTTCCAGTCCTAAAATACAACTCTCAGAATAATTTCCATTTCTTTACTATGAGGAGGGGGAGGATGCTGCTGGTTTAAAAATTTCTTGAGCTTCCCTGTCGTAGGTGGCTTTTCATTTGACAGTTGGCATCCTGCTCGAGTCCATTTCTCTCCCAAATTGGAGGTTGTTACATTCCAATAAGCACACAGCATCTGTTCTCTGTAGAACATGATGTTGCAAGATGCTGATCATTTATCTAAGTGGGCTATTTTCAATTGAATCAGAGATGTACATGCAGCCTAACAGCARTCATTCCCTCCTGTCTGTAATTGCCCATTATAGGAAGAGGAATTTATAAATAGTTATAAAAGTCAGGATTTAGARGCTGTGCTTCAAGACCTAGGGCTAGCCAGTCTTAGCTTATCTTAGCATAATCTCAAAAATAAAAAACTCTCTGCTCTACTTTGGAGAGCATGAAATAATTTCTGTTTACACAGTTTTTTCAATTACTTTGATGCTGGGATATAAAGGTCACTGATTGCCTCTAGTCATCACATGGCTTTTTCACTAATTGTGCACTCACCTCATTTTGTTCTGTGGGATCTTTTGCTTCTTGATCCAGTTTCATTGCCCAGATGTTCATTTCATACAGCCATAACTTCATCCAAAGGGCATCCTCTGCTCCAACAAACACACTGTGGTGGYTGTTCCCAGCTGGGAGCCTCGTGCACAGCACCTCACCTGCCTCCACCAACAGCCCTCTGACCTTTGGGCTGCCTGAATGTCAAATCAGGCACTGGGGATCAGGAGGAGAACTTTTGCCAGGAAGTTTCCTGGTGCCCAGCCTTGGACTGATGAAGGTTGTGCTGCAGGATAAAAAGGCAATAAGAAATGGGAGAGCTCTTTCATCCTGACTCTTTTGGTGTGTAGTGGGATGGAAAACCACCTGGGCACCTTGGAAGGTTTGCCCTGGTGGCTTGGAGTGTGTAAATGGAGACCYTAACATCTCCAAGAAGTCACKYTCTTGCYTGCTCCCTGKAAAAGCCACCCACAGAGGTTTCAGGTCAGGGCAGAGAGGTCCCTGMTGTCCCATGGGGGGACTCTGGGGTAACCAGAAGCCCCCAGGGCCTGGGGATTTCCCAGCTCCCASATTTCCAGAGGGTCACATCTCAAGGTTATCCCATAGCCCATTTGCTGCTTGTGGGGCCACGTGGCCAGCACACAGACCAGCTGCTGGGTTTAACCTTTAGAGCAGTCATGAGAGCTCAGTTCATGAGCAGAATAAATTACACAGAAGGCTTCAGGAGAGGATTGTCCATCTCAGGGCACTGGCTGCTGCTGAAAGCTCTGTGGAACAGGAGCAGTGGGAAATTGGGCAGGGATTGAGCAGTAAGGAAGGTATCACTTGGCAATATGCATCTGTGAAGGTTTGGAAATCTCTAYCTTGGCCAAAAGTGACCTCCCAAATGACAGGAATCTGGTCATCCTGAGCACCAGTGTTCCTAGAAAGATGAGCCTACAGAACTGTGCTGGCTGCTGGCCAAGGGTTCCAATGGCCAGGCTGAGGTGGGAGAGCAGCTGCAGCCCAGGGCAGGCAGGGGACAGGAGCCTGCAGAGGAGCTGGCAGTGATTTTTGACATCTCATTCTCAGCTGTGAGGCTGCTGGGCCAAACCTGCACAAGGAGGGACAGTGGCTTGTGCTGATGTGCTTTGCTTTGGGCCCTTGTAGCTCCCCACAAGGGAGCTCCAGGATGTTCCCTGCATCCTTCCTGGGCAAACCTTGGCAAGGGGAGCTGCAGGTGCCAGTCTCTGCTCAGCTGGGCAGGGGGGGAAGCACAGGAGTGGGATGGAGAAAACCAGGGGCCCTGTCTGGTTCTTGCTGCCAGTGGMTGTGTTGCCTTGGGATGGCTGACCTGAAACAGAGACTGGACAGAACTAGAGAATAAAACAAATATTTATTAAAAGGCCCCCCCAGGATACCCTGGGACATCCAAACCAGCCCCGACAGCTCCTCCAAACCCCTGCTCTCCCCCAAAAACCCCGGCCACACCCCCTGTCCCCTTGGGTCTATTTGCATATTGGGTTTAATTGTCTAATTACAACTCTAGGCTGTAAAGTCTCATCCTTCTTGTTTTCCTCTTCAGTCCATCGTTGTTGATGCTTTCGGGCCAGAAAGTTGTCCTTGGTTTTCGGCAGGAAAGGATTTGTTTTGTCTCCCTACTACCTACTAGCACTTAATGTGAAGCTTAAAACTACAACCAAAACAGCCTGGAATCTGGAAAACATAAAAGCTAAAACTAAAGGCATTATTTGGATACACAGGGAGGTGCAGGATTTTGTTTTCTGCCCATGATGTTTCCTGTAGCTGCTGAAATCAGTGAGCACAGACAGACCCTTCTCCACACTGCAGCACCTGCAGCACCAGAATTTTCCATTTCCCTCTCCCGAGCTTGCAGATCCCTTCGCACAGCTGTAAATTCCCCGTACAGTGCATAGCATGGGCTTCACTGAAAATCCCTGGGAAGACAACTCTTTTGGAGTCTTATCCCATTAAAATGATTTTTTTCTCCTATGCATCTCCCCATTTTTCCCAGCAGCCACCTGCATCCAATGTCAGCCACGTGGAATCCCGTAAACATCCCTTCCAGCCCATAATAGTTGGATGGAAATATGGCCAAGTGCCCAAAGCCCTGTGCCCTTGCCACAGCCCCCTCCAGCAGGGAGGGCTCTGGGGCAGGATTCGTGTCCTGCTGTGTGGCAGTGAGTGACAGCAGCAGCGAGGAGCTCTCTGGGGCAGAGGACAGGGAGGGGACCGGTGTCTCCTGGGCCCAGCTCCAGTCTGCTCCAGGGAATGTGCTAATTTTCACTCCTTTATAGTCCTTTATCTCAGCCCTTCGACCTTGAGCTCAGAGGCATTATCAGCCTTAGCCAGAGAGCAGCGTGCACTTAACCATTGAAATGCTGAGTGTTTCATACAAAGTCCTGCAGGTAAAAGCAGTGAGTGCAGCTTATTTTAATAGTTGGGGCACTGCTTGGGTTTGGGGAGAACCTATTGATGATATTAGGAAAAAGATTTTGATTTTGTGAGCAGTTTTCAAAGTCTGATGTCCCTTCAGAGTTCCCTGGGCACGTGGGGACCTCCTGTAAGCCTGTCCTGTGTGCGTGGCTGTGCATGAACTCGGTTTTCCTCATCACCTTTTCATCTTTATTGCACCCAATTAGTGATATCCAGAGTACAGGCAGACAATTCCTGGTCTCATGCTTTCTGTGGGTCCCTTATTATCATGGGAACACACGTCCAACTTCATAAAGTATTATACAAACTCTGCCATAAAAGAAAAGCCACTTCCTGGAGCAGTGTAGATGAATGTATTTATTGCCAGTTCTGCTGCTGGCTGCTCTGGGTGGCTCTGGCACTTAGCTGTGTGTAAGATTTTGTGTTTGCAGAATGAGCTGGGAATGCTTCCATGGGCCACCGTGGCTGTTAATGAGTCAGGAATGTGCTTCTGTGCACGTGCCTCTTGTTTGGCAAGATCAGCYTCTCTTCTGTACCTGACAAATGTGATGCAAGAAGAATATTTCCTTTTCCTTGCTGGCTGTAAGTGGTCTCTCTATGATCAGCAGTTTTGGGTAGAAGCAGAATTTTGGGTAGAATACTCCTGCTTAATCAGTTCAGTGTTGAGGGAGTTAATTTGCTCATGCCTTCAGATTGTTTTGTTTCCAGGGATTCTAAACCGTTGCCTCCAGCTGTTCATTTCCATTGACGAGGATGATCTTTATCTGTCTAAACTAGTTAAAACCTGCTCCACTACCCAGCAGCCTTTTTGGAGACAGCCCAATAAAGCTGAGTGCAGTGGCTATGACACCAAAGCCTCCTGGACATCATAAATTCCAAGCCCTACTTTTTTTTTTTCCCCTGACCTCTCACTGTTGGAGCACCCTTCCTGTTTTAATGGGACTCTTCACTTCCTCCATGTAAGCCCTGCCCAAACAGGGGAATGATATTTGCGCTGTAAGTGAGCAGTGTGAGAATCCCTGTTAGAATAATTTGCTGCTTTTGTATTATCAGAAAAAGGCTTGACAGACCTCAAAATATCATTCAAACAACTGTAGCAGTGTCAGACTTGCACCTGGACTCAGTGTGGTTGTTACTGGGATGTTTTAGGTCAATCATATTTATAAATGTGCTCAGGTTAAGGCTTGTTGTGAAATGCTGGAACTTGTCATACCTTCAGGGTCACCAGGGCCACTTCCTCCTCCAACAGGAGGTGTGCAAGTTGGTGTGTGAGCAGGTGAGATGCAGCTTTGTGGTGCCCAGGTGCACCAGGGCATCTTTCCAGTGGTGAAATTCAGGTGCCAGGTGTCCATCAGGCAGAGATGCTGTCTGGACCAGAGGGAATTGCCAACAACACAAAACTCTCTGTTGCTGTAGAGCTGCTCCAGGGACCAGAGTGTGCAGCCTGGTGTAGGAACTCCTTGCCTTGTGCTGGGGTTTCTAATTCACATTATTTGGGCCTGAGCTGAACAGGAACACAATAAATAAACAGAATACAGTAACACAACAGGGAAAATCTAATGGCCAGTTTGGACRTGGAGCTCTTCCCTCCATTCCAACACTGTTACAGCAGTGGGAAAATGTGTGGCCAGAAGAGCTCTCCTGCAGACCCAGGCTGAGGTTTACTTTGGAATGTGCCAAGGAGACATTTGCCTGTAGTTTTGTTGCAGGAGTTGCTGTCCCTGCAGTCTGGAGCAGTGTTGGGATGTGGCTCCTGCTCTGTGCTGCAAACAGCTGGATCAGTTCAGCTCCAGGCCCTGTGTCTGTGGGAGAATGCTGTGCAGTTATTGTGCTGCTGAGCCACCTCACTGTGATTATCAGACTTCCAGAGCAGGGAAAAGGTCTGAGAAAAAGGCCAGTTGAACATGTCATTATTGGGTTTTAGCAGCTGTGTGTTATCCTATTGTTGCTAATAACCTTTGCAACTTTGTGAGCAATGTTTTCTTGGCATCATTCAAACATAATGACTGGGGGGTCACATTCAGCTCTCAGTTGTGTAAATGTGGAATGTTCTCTTGGCTGTCTGGTGCTATTTTGCATTTGGCTCATGGCCCCTGCCCCTAGAATCCTGCAATCCAAAATAACCAGGCAGGGAGTTCAGTCACAGTATGCTCTGCATACCAGCTGGGTATGCAAAGCACAAAATAAACACATGAACAGCTACTATCAAATCCAAGCCATATAATTACAACTCTGCTGTCCTCTGGTTGTGGTTAATGGATTATTCCTGAATAAATGACAGCAGGAGTTTGCTTGGTACCTTCCCAGTGTAATTCCCCAGTAGATTMTGATTGGGAAGTCTTTCAGAAAAATGTGCTTTTAAAGGGGTTTTAAATTTGATGGGGATAAATCAAGAAAAAGAATTTTAAAAGTAGGTGTTGCTTGAAGTAAAGCAGTCACAAAGTCTGCCTTGATGGTAAGAGGGAAGGGAGAGCTTGGCAAATCCATGAGGAGAGTGTTGGCACTGCTCTTTCTCCTTCAACCCTCCAGTATCCAAGCTTGTAAGACTCTTAAGTAAGGGTTTTATAWGGTAAATAAATCTATCTGGATTTCATTCTGTGATTAAGATGATCTCTCTCTTCCAGAGTGGTCTTTACAAAGTCCTCAGCAGTGAAGTGACTGATTCCCTTCTCCTTTTCAGGGATCTCCCAGATGACCCTGCTGTGCAGTGGGACACAGAGCTCCTTGCCACCCTTATCCTGAAGCACATAGAGGCCAAGGACATCAACCTGGTAATGTGACACTTTCTGCAGCACAGGCAATTGCCACATGACTCCTGAGCTGGTGTTCTGGGCTTTGCCTTTCCCTCTGCAAGCTTTCTTTGGAGCYACTAAGGTCAGGATGCATCTTCTCCCTCAGGAGAGCTCTCTTTGCTTCACAGTGAAAAATGAACAGTGGAGGAAWTTCACTTTTCTAACTCTTCAAATGGTTTCTTTATTTTAAAGTAACCATGTTGTGATGGAGAGAGCCCATTTGGGCTTTAGTCTTAGGTTTAGGCTTGGATCTGAAGCCCATTGGCAGATGTGTGTTAGAGAGCTCAGTTAGCAGGGTTATAGGTCAGGGTTGAGGAATATTAAACTGGGGAGGTTTCCTGGCACTGGAATAGTTTGGGGTTTTTTTCCCACAGAACAGGAATAAGGGCCTAAGCATGGAGAGGGCTGTGTTCTGTTCTTCTCTGCTGAAGCCTGCTTTGATCAGGCATGGCACTGTCACACACTGATTAGCAGCAAAATCACACAACTCTCAGAGCCTTTCAGCACTCCACAAAACAAGAAACCACATCTCCTGTAGCATGAAAGCCCCACGAGCACAAAAACAGCATCATGCATCCAATTTTGTATTGATTCTGAGGCTAATTTTCCATGAAATTCATTGCTGTGCACAGAGAGACAAATGCAATTTTCCTGCAATCCTTTTGTCCCTTTTGGCCCCCTGAATAGGTAGGTTTTAATCTAATCTGAAAGCTCCAAACACAGGAGGGTTTGTAGTGCATGTTTGTGACTCCCAGGGGCACGGGGACAAGTGCACCAAAACCCCAGGAGAAATCCTGAGAACACCAGAACTCCTCGGGATGGTTAGGAAGGATTAGATCTTTGCCTCGGGGAAAATTAAACTGCAGCTTTGTTTGTGCAGGGGGAGGCTGGAGTCTGCCACTGCCAGAGCAGTGAAAGGTGGGGTTTGCAGAGCAGGAAACATTTCCTGCCAGGATGGGAGCCCCTGCATTGCCATCAGCTCTTCCCTGAGCAGCACTGAGGACAAATCCCTGCAGCAGGACACAGCAGCAGCACCCAGCTGGGAATGAACTGCTCTGGAAATGTTCTTTATYTGAAGTGTCCCAAGCAATCACACAGGTCCCAGGTGTTTGCTGTTATATCATTCCTTTAGGAGCAGGCTGGGTTTGCCAACAACAGCAAGAGAAGCACCCAATTACCTTTGTTAAACATCCTGCAATTTAGAACCTCAGAGCTTGCTCTCTGTAATACCTCTGCTGTCCTAAAGCAACAGCCTTGCCTTGAAAGGTAAACTGAGTCCATTTTTCACTAATGTTGAAACTGATAGAATTGGCTGAACATGTTAAAAGAACCTTGAAAAAACCAAGAACTGACAGAGTTTCAGAACTCAGTGGAGCCAACAAGACTGGAAGGTTGTAGCTATCCCAGTGGGAGAACTTTCCCCAGTTCTCCCAGTAGTCACAGCACCCACAGTGGTATCTTTATTATCTTTATTTRCAGAACATGTTGGGTGCCATCTGGCAGTGGCTGCAATTCCAGCATGTCTGAGAGGAAGAACTGCAAGGCAAGGAGTCCCACATGTTCTGGGCAGTTTCCTTCATTACCTGGTTACTCATTTCTTCAGCTGCCCTGGAAGTCCAGGAGTAGCTCAATCTTTTTGGGAGCTACAGGGACATATTTCATCCAAGCTCTRCATTAAATAGTGCAGACACAGAAATTAATGGTTGGGATACTCCAAGCCAAAACTAATTTATGGACTTTGGAAATTATTTCCTGCCTGCTGGATTTACAAGCAAAAGCCAGTGTTGGAGGGAGAGGCAGCCAAGGCTGCTCTGTCTTGRTCCAGATTAGAAAGTGTTTGGTGTGTAAAAAAAGAAGTTACAGAGTATTGTGTGAGCTCCAGGCAGGCTCTTGCTGCTCCTAAATCAGACACAAAAGACATCTCCAAACTCAGAAGAGACTCAAAGGGAGTTTGTATCTCCCTGGCCTCTGGGAGTGTAAGGGGAGATGCTCAGGGCCATGAGAAGTGGAGTTGCTTGCTGTGGCATTTTAACTGTGCCCTTGTTAAAAAGCAGAGACCTTTGSTCCCCACAGCAGATGTGTGCTGTGTTTGAAGCACTGCATGACACCAGGGAGAGGAGGAGAACCTCAGCTTGGAGGTGTGGGGAGGGATCATGGACTGCAGAGCTCTCAGGAGTTTTCTCCTGTGCTGGTAATTGAGTAATTTCCTGTGTGCTTTCCCCTCTCCGGAAGGGATTTCTGGACCTGTTTGTCTTGGCTGCTGCTCTGGCTTCCACCAGTGAAAGCTCCATTTCCTGAATACCAAGGTCACCCAGAAGAAAAACCAGCAACAGCAGCAGCTCCCATTTCAGAACAGGTGTGGGGAGGGAACTCCCTCTTGCCCTGAAGATTTCATTGAGCAATAATTTCCACATGAAGTGTATTTACTATCCCAGCCTTTTGCTCCCAGAACTGGCTAAGCCTGTTTTTAACCCAGACACTTTCAAGATGTTCAGGTTTTCTCATCCTGTCCTGGTTATTTGCTTGGTTTCATCATCAGCCTGGTTCAGGTTGGGAGTTGAAAGCTGCACTGTGTGGAAGGAGCAAATGCTCCCGTGTGAAAATATCTGCAGCATGTGAGAGAGAAATTCAAATTCCTTATCAATGAAATGAATCCCTGGAGCCAGAGGGATTGATTTACATGTGATTGCTGCCTGCTTTAAGTCATGAACAGCACAGTGGTGCTGTGCAATCAGAGCCCTGTTGGATGATTTATGTAGATATTTAGATGATATATGATGTATTTAGGGTGGGACATMCCTGCTGTCCCAGAGCCAGATGTGTGCTGAGAGGGATCAGACAAAGGCAATGCCACCTTGGCCAAGTCACTGTGCAGATATCTTGGCAACTGTACTTAAAAATTCCTTTCTTTGAAGAGACAGGCAGTTCAGGTGTAAATGTCCTAACAGTGAACTGGACTGCAGCAGTTGAAAATGGGCTCTGTGTAGTCTTTTCAGCTGGTTCAGACATTACATAAGCTCAGCAGCTTCGTTTTCAAAACAGATGTGGAGAAGAAAAACCTCCAAAGGTGTTTCTGAACAGATAATTCCCATGTCAGGAGTATTTCCTAACCCAGCCTTGTTGCTCCCACAGTTGGCCCGAGCCAGTTTTGTAAAAACAATGATTAGTTTATTTAGTCTGCTCACTGAAGTCTCTTATCTCAGTCTTCTGGTTTGTTCTCTTGTAACCTCCACAGAAGAAAAAAAAAAATGTGTGTTTTGGCTTGTCTGGGGTTTTTAGCTTGATTTCCTAAGTAAACAGGAATAATGCAATTGTATTTGTATGTGCACATGCATGTTTCAAAAGACTTAGAGACCATTGGCTAATTGCAACCACATTTTACAGCAGGGTACTGCTCTGAAAAATGTTCAGTTTGTACAGGTTACATGAAAAGCAGGGAACAGGCAGAGGAGACAAACCCTCCCTCTGTCCCCATTGTGCAAAAAGGTTTAGTGCAAGCCCTGCCCTTATCAGACTCACACTGTTATTCACCTGAACAGGAATTTATTCTGCCTGCAGTGAGTGGGGTCTGTTGTCATCTGAGGGAAGTACCACTCTGAGAAGAAGTGACTTCAGAGTGTGTTTTTTCTTGTCTGCCAGGTGCAGGGTGCTGTGCTCACCCTGAGCTCTGCTGAATTCCCTGTGTTTGCAGCTGAGCTCCTCCAAAAGCTGACACCCATGGGGAGGCTCAGCACCATGGCAGGCCCTGCACAGCTCCCTGGTGGTGCTGCTGTGCAGCAGCCAAGGTTAAACACATCCTTTTTCTCCTTATAAAATAGCATTTGACAAAAAAAAAAAGCTTCTTTTTATGTGAATCAAACCAATTTTGGTCCCTGGTGCTTGCTGCCAGCCACTGGGCAAAGTGGAAGGTCTGACTGTGGGCTTGTCCTGGTTGGGTGGGTTTAGAAGCAGGCTTATGGGGAGTTTGTGGGGTTTGAAGTGTTTCTTATCACTGCCTTTGTGTTTCCTTTCCCTCTGGACTCAGCATCCCTGTCTGGGAGGGCCTCTCCTGCTGGAGGGTGGAGGAAAGTTGCAGGAGGGGCATGGTGGCTTTTGATCTTCCCCTGATCTCTCACCCAGTGCTCCAGGGCCTGCATGTAAAACAGGCTTTGAGGAGGGAGGTGCAGTGAGTGAGSAGGGCTGCAGCATTTCCTTCCCTGAAGAGAGAACAAGCTGGCAAGGAAGCAAACATTGCCTGGAACGTGGGAGTTGATGATTTCTTCCTGGTCCCAGAGAAGGGAGCTGTGCAGAGCTCTGCTGCTGGGCCCTTCCCAGAGCAGGCACTGAGCTCTGCACTGCCCAGGAACTGGCTCTTCCCCTCCCTGCAAAGAGATGGGCACACATTCCCTGTCCCCTCTGCACTCTGTGCTGCCAGTTTGGTTGGGACTGGGAGCCTTTCAATACCATGGCACAGCCCCACAGAGGGAGGCAGTCCCCAGGGTGATGCCCACACTGCTGGTGGGGCTGAGGGCAGGGAGCCAGGGCAGCTGGCCAGCTCTGTGCTCTGGACACTTCTGGACACTTCTGCATTCTGCAGTTCCCATTTCTCCCTGCAGAGAATCAATTAACTGTACAATCCCATCCAGTGAAAAGCCTGATTTGGCTGTACAWAAGTGCATTCAGATTGTTTAAAAAGGCTTCTTCTCCTATCAGCTTCTTTTATCATTATTAAATGATATTAAATGATGTAAGTGTTAYTCTGTGGTGAAGCCTCATTCCAACCAGGACAGTTGTGCCTGCTTGTGTGGCTCTTGCAGCAATGTCCTGAATCACAGCACAGCAAACCAGAGCTTCAGCCTGTCCTCCACAGGCACTGCAGGATGTTCTCAGATCCAGGAGTGATTCATRGAGCTGGACCTCTCGGGTCAGGAGCACATTTGCAACAGATCACTTTGGAAGTGACCTCTTGCCCTGGTAATAAGTAACAAGTGCATGCTGCCAGTGGGGACACGATCTGTGTCATCTYTCTGTTGTTCAAGCTGTGCAGTCATCTGGCCCCAGAGTGCCTTGTTTGTTTGGTTGTGTTTCTGTGGCACGAGGAGTTCACACACAAGGCCTCATTGTGCAACACATAAACAGCTCGTTAGACTCCACGGGCTGGGATAGGGCTTGGATGTCAAATTTGGGAACTGCACTGGCTCCTCCTCCTGCTCCTAAATGCTTCTTGTTGTGTGGTTTTATTGCAGGTGGTGACGTTTGATGCAGGAGGAGTGAGTGGCCATGCCAACCACATCTCTGTGTACTCTGCTGTCAGGTAAAATGTCTGCACACCTCTCTGGGGGCCTCCCTGTGCTGCTGCAGGGTCCCCATGGTGCTGATGTGTTCACCTCACTGCTCCAGCTCAGTGCCAGCCTGTGGGACATGAACTGTCTGGAGAAACTGCCACAGCTCTGGAAATAACCCACAGCATCCTTTAGTGTTCCATCAGCTGGGTCCTTGCCAGGCTCCCTTTCACTGGGCCCTCTTTGCTCTTCCTGTCCTTGATCCCACTAAAATATGCCACAGATCACTTTGCACTTCTTCTTTGAGGAGAGTGTGTGAATACCTGATGCATGAGCTGGTGGCAGGTGGCTYTTGGAAAGTTCTTCACCTCTCTGCCCCAAGAACATTGCTCTTTCACTGGAGCTGTCCCTGTTTACCATTTTTAGGAAGAGTCCTTTAGTTCCTTCACCATTTTATTCCTTACATTTTGTGAGCCTCTGTGCTGTGATGGTGAGGTTAATCGACAAAAATCTCCTTATTAAAATCACTCAAATGTTGCTGGCAAGACAGCCACTGTGTTTTACTTTAACCCTCTGCYCATTCAGACCTCACTGTGTCCTAGWGAGATCTCCTCCAGAGCTGCCCCTGCCTTTCCCAGGCATGAGAAGAACTCTTTGCAAGTACAGCTTTGTATTTATAGCACCCATTTGTTTTCTGAATCATCTGTGCAATTCAAATAAACAAATTCTTCTGGCTCTCCTTGCTGACAACATCACAGTGATTTGCCTTTCTCACTTGCCTGGAGAAAGCTGCAGTGCCACAGAGCCCATMCTGGGACCTTCAGCTCCTCTGGGGAGATGCTGAGAGCTTTGATGGCTGGAATTCAGTGGTGGAGGGGGATCATGGCTTTTCCCAGCAACTTCTGAAGTGACAGAGGACAGGGGGTGGAGTTAAAGCCAGCAGTGCCTTTGGGCTGAGTGGGGAGATGGATTCAGGCACAGTTTGGGGAGTGAGCAGAGGCTGATTCTGAGGAGCAGAGGTTGGGCAGAGGCTGATTCTGAGGAGCAGAGGTTGAGCAGAGGCCGGTGACTGAGGAGCAGAGGTTGGGCAGAGGCTGGTGACTGAGGAGCAGAGGTTGAGCAGAGGCTGGTGATTGAGGAGCAGAGGTTGGGCAGAGGCTGATTCTGAGGAGCAGAGGTTGAACAGAGGCTGGTGATTGAGGAGCAGAGGTTGGTGACCAATGCTCACACCATTGGCACAGAGGGACTAAAGAGCTTCCAGCTGCCTGCACCTCTGCTTGCTCACTCTGTATGACCTACAAAGAGGGATGACAGGCAAGTTGTGAGGTGCCTTCCTCCACCCTGAAGRGATCATGGGAAAACAAGTTAGCWGCTGAGTTAYATATRAWAAATTWAAGGAAAASTCTTGATTTTGATCCCATTTCTACYCTTGTCTTACTTTGAGGCTGTGCAGAATTTCCTACCTTCATGCTTTATGTTTCCTGTGTGTGCAGTGGGGATTAAACCCTCAGAAGTTAGCAGGAAATGCTCATTGTCTACAGTTCCCTTAAACCCAGAGCTTTGCCTTGGTGCTCAGCTGGAGCAGAGCATTGTCTGGGCTGATGAGATCTGTGCTGATAGGGACACCAGAGCACGAGCAGCTCTCATTAGCTAAGGGCTGGTTTGTGTCTTGTCTCCCTTCCAGTCCTGAATCAGCAGAATTAATCATGGTAGCCCCATCATCTGCATGTGGCAGGAGTGGTGCTGTGGCTGCTGAAAGGTTAAGTTTATTTTTAGTGGCTTGCTTGGCCTCATTATTTTTCAGTTTGTGTTATGGAGGAAGTAGAGCGTGACTGTATCACTCCTGACTCTCAGTGCCCTGATGAGTTCTCACATGTTGGCCAGCTCTGGCAGCAGAAACTGAGGCTTCTCCTGTCCCCCTGTGCCAGCAGAGCTCTGCAGAGCAGCAGTGGCTGCCCCTGGGGCCCCGTGGCAGGAGAAAAGCAAACGACCTCTCCCCTGCAGGTATCATCTCAATGTATTTATTAACCATCTTTAAACAACTCCTGCAGGGTTCTGCCTCCACTGTGGAGAGTGGAGGAAAGGATGAGGCAGGGGGCTGGTGCAGTGATCCTCAGCTCTTTTGGATGCTCCCATTCTCTGGGAGACAGGCTTGTGCCCACTTCCATGGGATTACTTTCTGCAAAAGCAGGGGTGGAACAGGCTCTGTGACCCCTCCCAAAGCCCCTCACTTCAGGAGGTGCAAATTACTGAACAGCTTCAAGGAATAAAAGAGTTCAGGAAATGGTCATAGCTGAGCAGATGCTCAGTATTATCTGCTAAGGGCATAAATATTCTTTCCAGTGTCTGGAACAGAGGTTATGTTCAAAGGAGCAGGAGCTACTCAGAAGAAATGAGCTCTTTCCCTTGCAGCAGCCTTCCTCCTGACAGCTTGCAGGAGTGCAGCTGCTGCTSTGTGCCTGCCTGGCCCTCAGATCTGGGAGGAACTGGGAAATGCCAAGGTTCAAGGATGGATTTGTTCTTCTGCAAGGGAAAAATAAGAAAAAACAAGATGGGAGAGGAACACAAATTGCTATTTGATTTCAGTCTCCCCTGGGAGTATTTCAGTTCTGGCTTCTAGACAGAAAAAAAAGAAACCCCAACCCAAACCCAAGAAAAACCCACTGTAGGAAAGCAGGGAGAACTGGAACCATTCTTCTGTAGCTTGATTTGGCAACATCATCCTCTCTCATCCCCCAAAACGGGAGCTTTCCCTGTGGCCATGGGAGGTTGGATCCTTTACACCCATCCACAAGGAAGAGCAGGTTTTGAATGACGCCCAGATCACTTTATCCCCGCTCAGCACTTGGCCAGTCACTGGGCACTGTGGTCATGAGCTGGGTAAWYACTGTGTGACAGGAATATTGRAGARCCTCTGAAATGRCAGTGCCTGCACTGAGACCACATGSAATATCAAGKTGGTTTAGTTTTGCATGAGTCAYTGTGCATTTTGATTTTAAATAACCCCTCTTGCCCAGGAGCCTGGCAAATGGGGGGCTGTTGGGTTTGTTGTTTGCTTGCTWAGGATGGAGAGGAATCATCTTTGTGAGGAGGAGGAGGAAGGACTGTACCACTTGTTTTCTTTCCTGAGCTATCAAATCCATTTCAGCCCAGCTAGAACAGAAAAGAATAGTCTTGTCTGCTTAGGGCAGAGCAAACTGAGTGGAAAATAGGAGCTGCTATATTTAACCACTGTGCATTATGTTGTTATAGCAACTGCATCCATAAAACTTCTATCAATGATGCCATATAAAAAGCTACATCAAGGAATCATTAGCTGAGCCTATTCTCGTCACTTCCATTTGGAAAAAACACCTCTCAGTCCTGCAGGATGTTTTTTAACATTCACCAGCTCTGTGGCAGGTTGTAAATGAGGCTGTGCAGAGACAGCATTTGGGAGCTTTATCACTCAGCAGTTGATTAGGATGCAGCCTGAGTGCCACCAATGCCTTGCTGCACTGCCCTGTCCCAGCCTGGCCATTGAATGCCCCACTCCTGAATGCCAGGGACATTGTGCAGAAGGGCTGCACTGAGGCTCCCTGGAAGAGCAGGGTTGGTTCAGTGCCAGTTGCAAATCCTTGTATGGAAACAATGAGCAGAGCAGTGTCCAGCCAATGCCACTTGAGCCATTCTCAGAGGCCACCAACTGCATCCCAGCCCAACAAAGCACAGCTCTGCTGTGAATTTCTGTTGAATTTCTGTTGAATTTCTGTTGAATTTCCAAGGCCAGGTCTTAAAGGGCAGGGAGGAAGCTGGGTTTTTACCGTTTTTATTTGGTGCCTTCTTACAGTGTGGGGCTAAAAGATCTCTCCCTCCTTTCAGCAGCTGCAGCCCATGCACTTCTCCCTTGTTTTACTGATCTTAAATCTCCTGGGGGAGCTTATGAATGATGGCTGTGGTTGCAGCCACTGTCCCCACAAGGCTGAGACAGAATTTTGTACTCTGCTGTCTATCCTTGAGACTTCCCCTCAGAGCTCTCTGCCCTGGCATCTATCCCATAGCTGGGTAGGAAGTTGTAGATTTTATCTCATTCCTTTATCCCTTTCCCTCATTCCTTGATTTGCCCAAGTTCATTCATCCCAGTGCCCTTCCATGGCACTGTTGAGAGCCATTMAGGATTAAAGCTGAGCATGGAGCACCAGCACAGAAGGGATTCCCCCTAGAGAAGGGGTTTTTTCCCCCAAAGAAACAGCCTCAAGGGGTGTCCTTCCCTGTGCCACYGTGCTGCTGGCAGTGAGGGGAGCAGTGGCACTGCACATTCTTCTCCCAGACAGTGCCAGGCCCAAAGCACAGAGCCAGGGACAGCTCTGTCAGCTGGAAGATCTCTGGATTGCCACTGGCAGAGTCATCTTTTGCCCTGTGTGAGTACAGAGTGCCTGAGMAGTGCTGTACAAAGTGTTGCTCCACAGTGTAGTTCAGGGTGCATGGAAATGGAGCCAGAAMGTCCAGTTAGGGAGGGAGGAGGCTTTCCAGAGAGCAAACATCCAACATCTGGCAAGTAAATCCTTCCAATGTCTCKGTGGTTCCTAGGAGACTGCCTGTTCTTCCTCCTTCACATCTGTTTCATCAGATTAATCAGGCAGATTAGAGGTTGGGATCCTAAATGGAGCCCCARTGCAGCTTTAAGACATCCATTCCTTGCCATGCTCTTCAAAACTGTATTTCCCCAGTGCTCCACAGCAGCCAGCAGTCAGTTCAGGGAAGGGTTTTGCCTCTGGCTTGGGAAACTATTTGRAGAGTGAAGTCATTGAATTCAATGAACAAGTTCTCATCAAACAGAACATCACCAAAGTGTAACACACCCTCGTGGGCACGAGCCCCAGAGGAGTTCTGTGCTCCCCAGCACTGAGGTTTCAGCTCCATCTTGGCTTTGGTCCTTCTTGGGAGGTTTCACTGGTCAGTGCCACAGAGGAGCTGATGCTCTCACACCTCTCCTGGAGGCTGCCTGACTAAAGACAGGGAATTTGGGAGTGAGCTCAGTCCTGCAGTTTGCAGGGTGAGGGCATTGGGCCATCTCAGTGTTTCTGCTGAGCAGATGGAGCTGGTGGCTGCAGACAGCAGCAGCCTTGAAAGCAGCTGGGCCTTGAGGGAGGAGCTGGGGCTGAGCTCTTGCAGGGCAGAAATGGTTGGAGCATTTGGAGGTCTCATGGCCTTCCCAGACTCTGCACTGCAGAGGGTCTCACACGTGGAGCTGAAGCCACCAAAGCTATAACAGAGAGGTACAAGGAGAGGTGCCCTGCAATCACCAGGCTCTGGCACTTGGGCAGTGGGTGGGAACAAGCCACCTTGGGTCACTTTATGTTTAAAAAAGGATTATAAAAAGTCTCTCCAGGGGGAAAAAAAAAAAACCAAACAAAAAAACACCCACATGGAAAAAATCTCCTGAAAAAGAGCTTGTTTGTTTTACTTCTTGAGATTTGATGCCAAACTCTTTCATTTTGCCCAAACCACAGCAAGTCCAATCTGTAAAACAACATTCCCAAAATGGCAACAACTGAGAGCTGCAACCTCTCCCCTACTTGGAAGTGTCCCATGGAGACACTCCAGCAGGGTGGAGATGGGAGAGGGAAGATGGATTTGGGAGAGGATTGGCTCATTTTGTGAACGTGTGCAGGAGGTAGAGCTCTCTCTCTCTCTCTCTGCAACCACAGAGAAATACAAATGAGCAAGGCTGCAATTCCTCTGCACACAGAGAGCTGGGTGGAGCCCGTTCCCAGGGCTCTGCACTGAGCCTTGCTGAGAATTGAAGCATTTGGATTGGGACAAAAAGGATGAGGAGAGATGCAGTTTCTTCATGCCTGTTCTCCCAGATGAGTGGCAGATGTGTTGGCAGCAGCTYTGAGCACCTTTCAGCAACCAAACACAGTTTGTGTCTCCCTGAACCTTTACACAAGCACAAACTCCTTAATTTACTGCTGAATCACACTTCTCTTCCCTGCTGAGGATGCTCCCTGCTCCTGCTGAAGCATTTCCACATGAGCTGGATCTCTCACTCCTGTTTCTAGTGACAGCAGTGGTTATTATTAGTTCCCTCTTGGAGCAGCTCAGTGCTTTGAAGGTGCCTCCATGGCAGAGCAGCACACCCAGAACAGACACTGGGCCTTCACAGAGTTTGCCAAATTTCACAACCACTCTCTGCTTTATCTCTCCAGGCTTATTCTCAAAGCTTCCCACCCTGCTCACTGCACCAAGTGCTGAATCACTTCTTTGGGTGGCCAGATTCCACTTGTGGGGGAAGAAACCTCTGGCAGAAGAGCAGGGCAGATATTAATGGAGATATTTAAATCRCAGGGCAGCATTTAACAATGTTTGTCAGAGCAGTGAGACTTGAGTGGGGCACAAGGTGGCCAAGTCACTCTTCCAAGGCCAAAGTTGTTCAGTAGGAAATGGCATTGCTKTGGCTCTGGAGCAGAGGACACCACTGGCAGGAGGATCTGTTTAAATATGTTTTCTGATTGCTGTTTGAGTTCTGTCATGACCTGCATTTCTGGCTTGACTTTTGCTTTGTATTGCATTGGGTATTCATCACTCCGTGCTTCCTATTTTGTCTAGGCCTGTGTAGCTAATCCTTTTCCTTGAACTTAACCAACAGCCAGAGATAATCCTAGTTTGAAAGTGACTGGAGAAACACAGCAGTTTACATATAATGCATGTTTTATCCTGGCTGATTTACACATGAACTGGCACATTGTCCTTTGTTAGATACACCCCTACAAGGTGATAACAATCTCTTTAAATATTACACAGGSTTAAATAACTTTTTTTTTATTATTATTTCCTTTCTCCTTTTGGCAAATGTTCCATTGTTTGGATTTCTTTTTTCTCCTGGAAGAGCAGGACTGGGTGTGGGACAGCCCTGAGTGCCATCTGCTGGAGAGCTGCTGCTTCCCAGCCCTGCCGTGGGCCAAAGCCACGGTGGGAATGCTCAAGTGCTCAGAAGCAAAGAGCAGGAAAAACAAGAGAATTAAGAAAGGAATTGAAATTGTCACCCTCTGATGCCCTCACCATGCCAGGGTCATTTTCTTACACTTCCTGATGGAAGTGCCATCACCATCCACATCTCCCATTCTTGCTCCTCTGTTCTGTTTTGCTACAGAGACTCCCCAGGACAAAGTGAGGGATCCAAGTCTTGGTGAGCAAAAAGCCAGAGCAGCTTCTCAGCTGTCCCAGTGCCAGCCTGGGTTAGGAAAACAGAGCTGGTACCCAAAGAGGAGCAGCTGCTGAGRCATTGCCCCTGGCCAGCAGAGCCAGAGGGGCTGAACAGCCTTTGGCAGCCTCTTGGGTTTCCCTTGAGAAGTCTGAGAGTGAATTTGATTTATGGACTTTATTTGTGATGTGTCCCAGCAGCCAGGATGAGGAAAGGAATGGCAGCAAAGTGTGGGGAATGAGGCTGAGCCCTGGCTGCGGTGCAGCCAGTGTGGGCTCCTGAAGTTTCTCACAAGATTGGTTCTTGTCACTGTGTCAAATGAAAAGGGCTGGTTTAGCATGCAGGGTTTTATTCCTGTAAAATCAGGGTTTCAGTAATTCCACTGAGTGTTGACYCCCTTGTATCTCTTCTCTCACAGGTACCTGCATTCAGAGGGGAAGTTACCTGAAGGTAGGAACCCATCAGCTCCCATCCCACCTCACATCCCCACCCTGCAGTCCTTCACATCCCTGTTGTGTCCAGGGTTCCAGCTGCCCCAACTCACCCCTGCTCTGCAAAACCCACAGCTGAACTTTTCTCTTCCTGCAATTTTTTTACCAGTTCAGGCTTCTCTACAGTCACTTTTCAGTGCCTTGGGGTTGTCCTGCCTCTGGGGTGAATCCGAGTGCTCTTTCCAGGTCCCTCAGCTTAGTCACAGAGTTTTTGGTCACATCTTGCTTACAAGCCTTTTTCCTTTTCTGTGACCAAAGCCTCAGAAACCATTACCCACTTAGCCAAAAATATTTGCATGTAGCAAGTTAAGCCCCCACCAAAATGTGCTCAGGGAAGGAATCTGAAATCTGCAGTGGCACAACAAATGGTAGTGGCYTCTTCCACCTGTGAGCAAGAATCTCTGAGAAATTCTCTGTACAGGTAGGGAAAGGAAACAAAGAAAGAACAGAAGGAGGTTGCTCCTGACCCCTTCTTTAGGGTAGAGCTGCAGCCCTTATCTCTAGCAAGCAGTGCCTGCCCRGGGACAAAAGTGTGGACCTCGTTTGAGCACAAAGCTGTCACTCAGCTCTTTGGACAGAGCACAGGAAGGTGGCTCAGCCAGGCCCACCCAGTCAACCTCCTGCTCCCTCAGCAGCCATCCAGGCTGTGTTCCTTTAATGCTAATTCCCAAATCATTGTAGGATTTGAATGAGTCACAGCAAATCAGTTTTAATTCTCTGCTAGCAGGAAGTTGCAGGCCTAATGAGACAGCATGAGCCAAGATGGCAGAATGCCCTTAAGCTGAGCTGACTCTGCTCCCTTCAGCTCCCCAGTTCATGAAAGAGGAGTGTTAGTGCCAGCTTCATTCCTAGGACCTTTTCTTTGTTCAGCCTTGGGATGCAGCAGAGCTCTGTGTGCTGTGTGCAGCACAAAGGACAAGGAGCTGCAGTGGTTGATGTCACTGCTGGCTGTCAGGCCCCATCTACACCCAGCCACTTTCTTGKGCTGCTCATGCAGGTTGCACTCTGGTCCTGAATATGGGCTGTGCCTCAAATCCATTCAGGTTTGAAACAGACCCACATTATAGAGAACATTSCCATTTCTGCAGCAGCATCAAGAGGCTGCTGGAGCTGTGTGCAAGCCTTGCTGCTCTGATTACATCACATCTGACATGACCTACAAACACCAAAGGAACGGGGAGCTCCCATGCTGCTGCTTATGCTAAGCCTTTCCAAATATAGTTCCAGTCTCATTGAAATTCCCAGTATTTATAATTTGATCTGGCAGGCGTGCAGGGCTGTGCATCAGAGGGGCTTAATGAAACAAGAGTGATGCTGGGATTGAGGCTGTCTGGATGGAGCTGAAAAACATGTTCAGGCCCTGGAAAAGTGCTGTGCTGCTGTTGGTGAGAGGGAGCTGTTTGTGGGTGAGCCTGTGTGAGCCCATGTGATCAGGGAATCCACAGAAAATCTCCCTGCAAATGCAAAAGCCAGCTAAGCCTTGCAKTGCCTCAGTGATATGCAAATGAGCACCCTAAACATCCTGCTTTGCTTTCTAATGCCTTTAGCCAGCACAAACACAACAGGCTTCTTATAATCTGTAATCGAGTTCTCCAGCCCAGGCACAAGCACTTGTTTCAAGAAGCCAAGACAACTGCTGGATGTGCTCCCAGCCCTGCCACTGGTCCCTTCCAGCTGTAACCACTGCTCTTCCCAAAGAACCTGTGCCTCCTTCCATCAGGAGCAGTGCAGGCCTGCAGCACACACTGTGATCCCCCAGGAGCTCCTCATTCTAGGCATCCTTGCTGCCTGAGTGATTTGGAGGTGGAAAGCCAAGCAGAGCAGGCTGCAGGCTTCACACACTTCTATTCTCAGCCTAATCCATGAGCTATATTGATCCTGCCCTTTCTGCCAACCTGGAGGGGCTGCATTACACTGCTAATCCCATCCTGCCCAGGTCACAGGCACAAGAGGCTCTGCAAAGCTTCACCTGCTGGTGTCACAGGAGCAGACTCCTCAATGGCAGTGCTGCTCTCCCCCTGCTTGGCAGGGAGCAGCCTGTTCCTCTGAACCCTTTTCCATGGACTGTACATTCCTTCCCTGCTTCATCTCATCTTACACTGCCATGCAGAGCAGGCTTTGCTGTCAGCACATGGAAATCCTGCTTGGATCACTGACACACAGGGCTCTTACAGTGCCCTGCTTTTTGGGGAGCTGGATGCCACCACTTCACCTGATGTGACCGAGGGGGACCCGGCAGGTCACAGCCAYCCACACTGAAATCACTTGCCTTGGTTTTGAGTCCTTATTGCAGAGCTTTGGGGAACAAAAGGGTGCAACTGCTGCATGAATTAATATTTCTCAGGAGAGGAAAATTGAGGAAAGGGAGAGCACATTTGGTTWACAGAGCAGCCCAAGCTTCAGAGAGTGGTGCCAGGCCTCTCTTCAAGTCACTGTGAGTAGGAATTGATGTGGCATTGCCAGATGATTCCAGTAAAGCCATCCAGGAAAGGAAAGCTCCATTGTCCCGTGTTTGAGAAGCAAACAGGTGCCATTGGGAATGCTGGCCACAGGAGCAGCACTGTACTAATTCTTCCCCCTGAAACYACCCCAGCAGCAGCCATGGGGATCTCTGCAGAGGAAGGGGAAGAATGGTTTGAACCCCCTATAAAGAAGGGCAACCATCCATAAATCTTAACTGTTACCATATGACCTTCAGTGTGTTCTGCCTCCAAAACTSTGACCCTAATGCAATAGAATGGTTCCCTCACTCAGGGCACATCACAGGTTTCCTTCCAAGTTTGCTATTTGGAAGCAAGAAGGATTAGAGGAGTGTGGGATCAGAGGAGTGTCAGGGCCCTTCTGTGAGCGACTGCAGCACTTGTTGCCCGCAGAGCGTCCCTCGGGAGAGCAGCTGGAGCTGCTGRCAGCTCTGCCTGTCCCTTGTGAGCGGGACAAGGGCTCAGCTGGGCGCTCAGGAAGCGTCCGGGCCGTGCCGAGCACAGAGCCCCGCATTCCCGCACGTCCCGGGGCATTGCCCGGCTGCTGCTCCGTGACCCTGCGGGGCCAGGCTGCGGCAGGACGGGGACAGCGGGGACACGGCGGGGGCACGGGAGGAGCTGGAGGCAGCGGGGACACGGCGGGGGCACGATTGGGACAGGAGGAGCTGGAGGCAGCGGTTCCGGAGGGATGCGGGTGCCGCTGTCCCGGTGCCGGAGGGATGCGGCTGCCCCTGTCTCGGTGCCGCTGTCCCTGTCCCGCTGTCTCGGTGCCCCTGTCCCGGTGCCGCTGTCCCGGTGCCGCTGTCCCGGTGCCGGAGGGATGCGGGTGCCGCTGTCCCGGTGCCCCTGTCCCGGTGCCCCTGTCCCGGTCCCTTGTCCTGGTGCCGCTGTCCCGGTGCCGGAGGGATGCGAGTGATGCCCCTGTCCCGGTGCCCCTGTCCCGGTCCCTCCCGGGCCGGCGGACGCCGCCACCTCCCGGCGGTTCCCGAGCAGCGCCCGCCGCTCCCGGCCGGGATTTTTCCGCCGCTCCCAGCCGGGATTTTTCCGCCGCTTCCCCGCACGGCTCCGGCTCCTCAGTGCCGTGGAAGCCACGGGGGTTTCTCTGTCCCTGCCCACTGCCACCCACAGCAAAAGATCACTCCTGTGAGTGCTCTGTGTGYCCTGCTCGCAGTCRKGTCCCCATGTCCYGTGTCCCCTTCCATGGAAAGGSAGCAYGGCCCTGGAGGCCTCTGTGGCACTGAAATGAGGGGTTAACCAGGCTTGCTTTGGAGAGTGGGAGAGGCTGTGGAAAAGTTGGAACAACACCCTTGGAGAAAAGAAAAGAAATAAATGAATTGAAAGATCCTGGGGATGTGCCAGAGGGAGTCCATGAGAGCTTTGTYCTGTGTGATTTCACTGTTTCAGGGCTCACTGAAGGAAATCTCATTGCAAAGCGAATTGCATCTCTGGCCACCTGTGTAAACTGTGACTTTGGCCTCTTGTGTCAAACTTWAATGCAATGTGGGAAGTGTGGAACATAGTCACAGCATCTCCCAAGGCAAGGAAATCCCAAAGCAGCTCCCTTGAGAGCTGCAGGCTTTTAACGGGACCATCAGTAGCTCTGAACTCATCAGTGAAGACAATTTAGCCACGGTAAAAGAAAATAGCAATTAACTTTTGAGTTCAAAGGGATCTTTAAAACAGAAAAAAAGAATCTTGAAACACGTTACCTTCATCTGCTTCATCACAAATGTCTGAACAATGAATTCAGAACTCTGTTAAAGTGTAACTGCCTGTCTGAGGTAATATTTGATTGCTGAGGCTTGTAAATATTTATTCTGTAGCTAAGAATCAGAGTAGAAAGATGAAATTTCATTTTGGTAGCTGAACCAGAAACTACTGTTTTGAAATTCCATKACATGATATAGTGTCAGCATTCAGAGAATCATCTGCATCTATTTTTTTTTAATCCTAATTATGCAGGAAGAAGTTAAATTATAAGCAAATAAACCACCCAGGGTTTAGGATATTCTAAGCTAGCTTTGCTTTCCACAGGCTATTACAGAACAAGAACCAGTACAAAGGGTCACATAGAGAACAAGAGCCAATACAAATGGCCATAGATGTGCACTGGGCACAAAGAAATCCTGGTGGAGGCATCAGAAGTTGTTCCCCCTTTACACAAAAAAGATTCCCGAGGCCAGCAGCACAGGGAAGCTGCAAAGAGCTTTTGGAAAAAAGAGCACCTTACAAGAATGCTGTTGTTYTGAAGTATTTCTCCTCTTTCTCTCCCAGGGTGCCAAGTGCTCGTGCTGGAGTCAGTAAATCTCTGCAGGAAGTACATTTCCTTCCTGGATGTCCTCATTTCCTGCCTCCTGCCCAGCGATGCTCTCTTCATCCTCWCGGAGGAGGAGACTGAACAAGCCAAGGTGAGATGTGTGGCACCTGCCTGACCTGTTCGAGTGGCTCATTGGCATTGTGAGCACTTGAGTCACACGTGTCACATTCCCTGGGAATGCCAGAAGTGTCCGTGGGTCATAAATGTCACKGAGGGATGTCTGCAGTGATTTTGAAAACATGGACAAGCCAGGTTACCTCATGTGCTGCATGACAGGACAGGGCTGAGCAGATTTGCAGCTCAGACATCACAGGGCACTGAGTTTTACACTCTCCAGGGATGCAGGGTGCATTCAAAGGAT
Source organism: Alauda arvensis (assembly GCA_902810485.1). Classification (NCBI taxonomy): domain Eukaryota; kingdom Metazoa; phylum Chordata; class Aves; order Passeriformes; family Alaudidae; genus Alauda; species Alauda arvensis. The sequence goes on along the minus strand of CADDXX010000554.1, from coordinate 444,994 downwards.
GCATTTCAAAGGAAACTGGATCYAACACAGTATTGTGAACGTGTGAGTGGCCTGGTAAAGCCTGCCATGACTGCATGCCAGGAACAGCATCCTTGGATCACAGCTCTCACTAAAGRTGGAGACAGCCTGTGAACTTGTGGTCCAAAGCTCTTCACAAGCTCCCTTTACTGTACATTTTTAAACCATTTCGCTGCACAGGAWCTCACACATTTACTCCACAGTTCCCTATATCAGAATTTGATGAGCTCTCCTTCCATAGCATGAAAATATTTACCCAGCAAACAGTGCTGTTAATCCACAAACTACAGACTTTTCCTGCTTCTGGTAAAAGACAGAGTTGCTTATGGAAACAGCTTGGATAAAGGTGGTGTTCATTATTCCCATGTATTTTTGTTCCTGAAATCTGACCTTTCCAGGCTGGTGCACTATAAATAGACTCACTTGCAGCTGGCAGTGTGTGACCAGGAGGAGCAGAGATGTTCCCAGACACACCTAAGCAGGCTCCTGCTTCCCAGCATGTGAACACTTCCCCAGGCCACGTGGGGAGGAGGAGGAATTAGAAGTGACACCCAAAGTGTCCTTTCCAGCAGAGCTGTTTGAACATCAGGCAGCACAACATCAGACTCGGGCAGACAGACCCAGAGCTTAGCCAGCCTTCCACCTCCCCTGCCTCTCCCTGCTCACTGGAAACAGGCTGGCCTGTAAATGGGCACAGCAGGAGCAGGAAACTGCCCTCCCATCAGCTCTGCAAGGTTCCTGTAATGCTCTCTGCTGTTTCTCCTCCTAGAGAGCCATGAGGTGCCACCACAGCCAGCTCCTCTGGTTCCGCCGGCTCTACCTGCTCCTCTCCCGGTACCTGGTGGTCAATTCACTGCGCCTGCTCTGACAGGACATCACCCACAGGAGCCAAAGGATGAGCACAACAACGACTGTGCCAGGCCCAGGACTCAAGGAAGCTCCTGTGTTAGGTGCTCAACAGGATGGGAGCTGTTTGTGTGGCGTTCTCTGCACTACAGAACCCAGGTTGGGTGAAACYCCTTCTTGTTGCCTGATACACTGAGAACAGAGTTAACAGCTGCTCTATTTTCTCGCCATAGAAGCTTAAATAAGATGAGAAATTTGGATTAACTGTAACTGGGAGTCGAGCCCTGGAGGATTCTACATTGGAGAAGATATGGCACAAACTGTTTCCCCAAGAAGACAGAGCTGCAAGGACTGCTTGGCAGCTCTCCCTTGGTGCTTTTCTAAAATCCAGTTATCAGGAGGAACTTTTCAGAGACCATGCTATCTCCATAGATACCACAACCATAACACCTTTGTTATTCAGTCAGAACTTCCAAAAGCTGAAGCTTTTAAATAAAACATCAGAAATAATGCAATTTTTTTCTAATTGCACTGAAGTTTGCTGTTGCTTCTTTGAAACACATTGTGTTGCAAGCTCCACCTTCACAGGGTCCCTCCTGAAATATGAGGTCTTGATTCAGAACAGGGCTCAAGATCAACACACAAGAATCTCAGCAGGACACAGGAATGAGGTGCAAGTGACTGTAATGAGGTCTTTTGTATTGTGAATTAAACTTYAGCTAAAGGCAGAGTGCCAAACTAGCAACCCTGCAGTTGTTAGCAAAGCAGAGGCAGTTTGAAAACTGAATGCCACAAAGGAATGAGACAATCAGCATAGAAAGATTTATTTARGAAACAGAGAACAGGTAACAGTAATGCAGAGAGTGATTTCACCAACCATCACCCAGGAMACCCCAGAATGCAGTGCTCCCAAGGCTGCTGGAAGGCTGTGTCAGGGTTTTGACATGTCTCTGATGGTCTTGTGTTCCCCCACTGCTTTCTCCCATTCCTTGCCATTGATGTCCTCTGTGATAATGGTCTGCACCGTGCCATCATCCAGGCAGTGGGGAGCTATTCCTGCAGAAAGAGCACACAGAAACCTGCTTTTCATAACGTGTGGGAGATGCCTGCTCCATTCCATGGCTGGGGCATCTCAGGGAATTGGAAATGCTATTGCTGTAGCTGAGGAGCCTGGATGAGAACCCAGTCACAGGAAGAAGCCCACACATTATAGGTAAGATTGTTTTTTATGGAGGAGCTACAGGTTCAGACTGCAGTTCCAGGTATTTATTAACACCTTAGGAACAAACTCTTAGGACACATGCAGCTCACTGCTGTCATGACAGCATCCAATGGAGCYTTTATCCAGAGTTTGGTTAGCACAGCTGGCTTTGTACCTACCATAACCATCAGGGTTGGAACGAGGAATATAAAAGCTCTGAACTCCACAGGTCTTGCAGAACGTGTGCTGGGCACGGTGTGTGTTGAAGGTGTATGTTGTCAAGTTGTCAGCACCCTGAGCAAAGGAAAAGCACTCTAAGTTTTCCATGGAAATAGATGGATTAATTAATTTGGGCCTGTAGCTAAGAAATGTACAATATAAAATGCCACCTTCCTGTCTTTTATCTGAGGTACAGAGCTGTGCATTCCTGCTCCTTTCCTGAACCCCTGTCAGTCAGGCCTGGGAACTGCAAGAGCTCTAAACAAGATGCACTAACTCARCCACCCCAGACAGCTTAAAATGCAGCCATTGCCCCCAACCAGCCAAACTTGGGGCAAACTTCTTGGCTCTTTGAGGATAACACTGCTCATGCTCATGGCCATGCTCTTACTYTGTTCTTACTCTACCTGCAGCAGCCTGAAACGCGACGCTGGCACAATGAAGTGTCTGTTCTGTTTCTTTGTGCAAATGCTGCAACTGKAAAAGAAAAAGCAGACCTTTCTAGAAGTGGACAGGTTGTAGAGCAGCAGCCAGACCTCTTGACAACAGAAGTTTGACTGACAGCTAGAAGGGCTCAGAGGTAAGAGGCAGAAGGGGATTTGTGGCGTTGGTAGTGTTTGGCTGAGCACACCTGTGAACAGACTGACCCTGCACAGGTATCCCAGTAAGATATYATTACACACAACTCTTGAGGACAAACTCCAGCCCTGAGAAATCCACTTAATGGTTCAGAGCACGCCTGGGCTATTTTGCCAACATTCATTACCTTGCAAACAAGAAAGTCAAGTTCAGAAGTTCCCCCATGAGCTGGAAGCAAACGAGTTCCAGGCAAAGAGGGGTCACTACTGAAACCAGAGAGTGTTTTAGTTTGAGGCACATGTGGTCAGAGCTGTAATGCCACTTGAGAAGAACAAGTTAAAAAAAGACCAATGTGCTTTGAGCCCCCTGCATGAGAGGAAACAGAAAGCAGATGGCCGAGCACCTGGACTCGTTAGATCTCTCCTGACACTTTCTGTGTGAGCCTGGCTGTGAGACATGAAGTCCTGCCCAAAGCAGCACCTGAAATCACCAACACTGATCTCATAGTGGATGAGGACATAATTAGGGGTAAATCCTATGGAARCAGCTCAGAGGGTGTTCTGCAGCTGTCTCATCTTTAGCTCTAAGAMTGGAAAAGCAGAGAGCTGACATTCATCTCTGGGAACAGGGAACAAACCAACTCACTTGCAGTTAAACACGTGCAGATCTGCTGAAGCCCAGACCTCAAAGCGGACGGCTCCACAGTGACAACCTCCTGTGTGCTTCACCAAACCCCTGTATTCACTGCAGAGACACACAACAGAGCTTTTGGCATCATCCTCTCTTCTTTTTCTGCCCAAGAGAACATTAAGGCTATACATAACATTATTCAGTTCTGTCTTGAGCTGTTGCAGARCTATGTCCACTCAAATGTATTTATTAACACATGTCAGAATGAGGTAGAGGATGGCTTTTGTCCTCTGCAGCAATTGCTTCTGTGGTTTAATTAAAATGGTAAAAAGGGAAGAGCATCACTTTGAGGACTCTGTACAACACAGCTCCCCACTCCAGGTCACAGTGCTGGCCCTACAGCTGTGTCCACACACAACCCTACACAGAAACCAAGGCTACCACCCTAAAATAAACTGCTTGGAATGGAACTGAATTTCCCCACAATTTTCCCCCTAGTTCTTCCAACACCATTAATATCCTTCCATTTAAAAGCTGGGGAAAGCAGAGATAAGTGGATTCTACGCAATATTTGAAATGTCTTTTATTTCGGGTTGTAATTGCAGAGGAACTTTATGGCCAAGGAATTTCTGAGCCTGTGCTTCTCCCCCGCCCCGCGCCGCCTCCACAGCAGCTGGGCAGTCATCGTGCGGGTCAATCGCAAAATGCAAAGGGAAAAAAAAAAATTTCCCTCCCAGATTTTGCCTCCCACGGACAGTTTCTGATGTGCCGTGCTCCGCACAGAGCGAGCACAGGAAATGAGTGGAGATTTAAAAGCTGAACCTCGCGGAGCCCCCAAGGGCATTTTCAATGGCAGAGCCGTAAAACTCGGGAAGCTTTAGCACAGAAAAACACTTTTTTTTTTTTTTTTTTTCCCCGTGGTGCGTTTACCCCCTCCCCACCCCAGCSCCGGCTCCCTTTCCCGGCAGCTGGGACCCGCTGTGCAGCCGGTGCCGCGATCGGGACGGGGGCAGCAGCGCGGAGCGGCCCCGTTACTCACTACGCGTCCAGCAGCAGCCGCGCCGCCTCCTCGCAGCTCAGCCGGTGCCGCTCCTGGAAGGCGGCCCAGCGCGCGCTCTGCGCCCCCAGATCGATGGGGCCGAGC